>JARQZK010000758.1:237500-255000 GCA_030704885.1 Cynegetis impunctata
TATATATATATATATATATATATATATATATATATATATATATATATATATATATATATATATATATATATATATATATATATATATATATATATATATATATATATATATATATATACTGACAAACATTCACTAGTTCATACGCTTTGTTCAGAATGAAAATATGCTTCATGATCTTGTCAAATTTTATCCTCTATTATTGAGTGGTTGAAGATTCATATTGTTGTTGAATATGTTGGTCGAGTGAATAGAATATTTTAAATATGAGTTTATGTATTTCTGGTTGTTGTTTGTAATGTAATGTATCTTCTGCTAAAAAAAAAGGAATACGTACATACATTTTATACATAGTAATTATTATTCTGAATATTCATTTTTGAAATTCATAGCCCAATAGATTTGCATGAAATTTATATCAGGTGAAAATAAAATTGCTAACTGTTGATCTTAAACTAAGTCGACATAGTTTTCATTGACCTAGTACAACTCCATTCTATGATATCCTTGGCTTTGATATTGAAAATTATTTCTTCCTTCATCATTGAAAACTTCAGACAAATACCCTGACATTTCTATCTGGGTCAAGAGCAGGTGTATATTACAAACCGATATGATTCAACGGAAAAATCGAGAATTATTTGGAGAGTATAAACTATGAGCCAAAAACTCGAACAAGAATTGAAATTCAGAAACATTCAATGAAATTTCATGGCACATACAACAGACAAAGTATAGCATTTAAGAAAATGAAAATCTGTATCATTATTTTTTATACATGAGAAGTCCAACTTAAGGTTCATTAAGGTAATCTGCAATTTGAAAATCTATATTCTTTGTACATTATTTTTTCATTAAAACTATGCTCAGAATGAAATGAGTTCATACTCCCTTTTGAATAAAATGAAAAATATTATATATTACAATTTAAGCAAGTATTTGTAACCCATGTCTATAAAGGAATTTGTTGTGGAATACTTTTCAAAAAAAGATTGAGAATATACTATATTCATGATATCGAATACATTTTCCACATAAGCATTGCTGTTTCCTTCTACATTTTATTTTTTCTTCTATTGATATTGAAAAAGTTTAGTTGTGTAATCATGTCATTGTTTTCATATAATCTTTTCAAATATTATCGACGTTCACTTCACTAAAAGTTTATCTGTCAACTTTAATTATGTCGAGTAGTTTATCCAATATCTTTAACATTTCCTAGCCTCCAAGTTTGGTGTTTTCTTGAATGAATAAGTTGATTTATCTTTATTGAAGAGGAAATGATTCGAATATAAGAAACAGATTTCCTTGAGTCTTGGTTGATTTAATTAATTTTTCTTAATCTAGTTTATGAAATTTCGTTTCTAGGTCGACTATTATAATATTGGCGCACCTTTTGACAATGAATACGTGACCTATATATTCATGTATTATGCATTTGATTCACATGTGAGACTTCCTGAATATCTTCGAGCAAAGATCAGAAATATTTGATCTTGTATATAGTACAAGAAATATCTGAAATGGCACAATTCACAAGTAGCAATTTATGAAATAGACCAGGGTAGAAGCCTTTAAAAATAATAGAAAGTGAAAAAAAAATAATAGTAGAATGAAACTCATTGGAAAAGGAGGAGAATATAATAAAAATGAAAGAAAAAATAATTTACGGGCGATCTGAGTTCGGGAAGAGGAAGGGGGTGACTAGAAGTCTTATGGAAAAAAGTCAAATGGCAAAGTTGTAGGTAATGAAAAGATCTACAACTTCTTTATTCACACTTTTTTCACATAACCTCAAAATTTATGTGAAAAATTCAAAAAACCAAGTTTTTGGTTTTTTATTTTTATCTTTTACAGAAAAAATTTTTTTTTTAACGAAATTTGGTGAAAACTTACCTTTTTATGTCTCAAATACATTATTTGACTTGAAATATCTATTTTTTCACCTTATATTGACTCAACATCGAAAAAGCACCCTAATTTTCAATAGAAAATTCTCCTGTCAAAATATCAGCTTTGTTCAAAAAGTTGGTGTGCTTTATGTCCGTTGAAAACTCTACTTTCCGATGGTGTATACATTTCTATACTAAATAATCTCTGAAAATGCAATAAATCGAAAAAAACTCGAATTCGAAATTTTAATTTGGCAGAAAAATGAAAAAGTGGAAGAGATCATGAATAAATATTTGCGCTATGTAGGAGAACATTACGCAGCAAGAGGCTATATTGTTTGTGATGTTTACCTCGAAATTGGAAAATCAGTTACTGTCACAACAGTACCAGCAGTTAAGCCATCTAAAAGAGGAGAAAGTAGTCATAGAAAAACCTCAGACAAAAATTCCAGAGTTCGATTATCAAAACCATAAAAAAATACCATTTTTGCAAGAAAAGTTTTCATCTAACGAGAAGAACAAGGACAAAATAACAAAAACGTTAATGGAAAGATTACAGTCACAAGGATTTTATTGTAAACAAGTAGAAGAAGATGCTGATGCTTACATAATTTTGATAATCGAACTCTGGAATACTGACTGAGGTTTTTCTACAACTACGTTCTCCTCTTTTAGTTGAATTAACTGCTGGTACTGTTGTGATTTTCAAAATTGAAAAATCAGTTACTGTCACAAAAGTACCAGCAGTCAGTTGAGCCATCTAAAATAGGAGAAAGTAGTCGTAGAAAAACCTCAGACAATATTCCAGGGTTCGATTATCAAAACCATAAAAAAATACCATTTTTGATGAAAAATTTTTATCTAACGAGAAGAACAAGGACAAAATAACAAAACCGTTAATGGAAACATTACAGTCACAAGGATTTTCCTGTAAACAAGTAGAAGAAGATGGTGATGCTTACATAATTTTGATAATCGAACTCTGGAATATTGTCTGAGGTTTTTCTATGACTACTTTCTCCTCTTTTAGTTGAATTAACTGCTGGTACTGTTGTGACAGTAACTGATTTTTCAATTTCGAGGTAAACATCACAAACAATATAGCCTCTTGCTGCGTAATGTTTTCCTACATAGCGCAAATATTTATTCATGATCTCTTCCACTTTTTCATTTTTCTGCCAAATTAAAATTTCGAATTAGAGTTTTTTTCGATTTATTGCATTTTCTGAGAATATTTAGTATAGAAATGTATACACTATCGGAAAGTAGAGATTTCAACGAACATAAATCACACCAACTTTTTGAACAAAGCTGATATTTTGATTTGAATTTTCTATTGAAAATTAGGGTGCTTTTTCGATGTTGAGTCAATATAAGGTAAAAAAATAGATATTTCAAGTCAAATAGTGTATTTGAGTCGAATAAAATACAGTGTATTTGAGACATAAAAAGGTAAGTTTTCACCAAATTTCGTTAAAAATTTTTTTTTCTGTAAAAGATAAAAATAAAAAACCAAAAACTTGGTTTCTTGAATTTTTCACATAAATTTTGAGGTTATGTGAAAAAAGTGTGAAGAAAGAAGTTGTAGTTTTTTTCATTACCTACAACTTTGCCATTCAATTTTTTTCCATAGGAATTTTAGTTTTGCCGGAAATCGAGATAAACCGTTTTCTACCCTTGAAAACTCACCCCCTTCCCTTTCCCGACCTCAGATCGCCCGTAAATTATTTTTCCGTTCATTTGTATTATATTCTTCTCCTTTGCTGATATGTTTCAACCTACTATTATTTTTTTCGGTTCCAAAAATTATCGACCCTGGTCTAAAACTGTTTATTACGAATAATCTTGATTGTAATATATCCAGATGCAAATTTTCGATATGTAATTTAGTTTCTAGTTAATTGAAGAATGAAAATAACAAAGTATTTGGCCGGAAAAAACCGGCCAAGTGCAAGTCGGACTCGCTCACCGAGGTTTCCGTACAAAAAAAAATTTATTATATGATGTAACTGAAAATTTACGGTTTTCGCAATTTTTCCTCCATCTGTTCTATAAAACGTTGCTTCGTACCGAATTTCAAGATCCTGAGTTCACGGGAAGTACCCTGGAGGTTTTAATTCCCTTGCGAGTGTCGAAAATTTGCGGAAATTTTCTGCATAAACGACTGTATCTTTTGATTGTGATTATAAATTCCAGACAGTCGAACGGACGGACGGACAACAAAGAGATCCTATAAGGGTTCCGTTTTTTCCTTTCGAGGTACGGAACCCTAAAAATTAGATAAATATACTACGATTCGAAAGCAAATTAAATAAATGTCTCTTAACTTTATCTCAATAATAAAAAAAAATAAGCGTATGGCATTATTGCCGGGGAGCCTTAACACATTATGTGCGGTATTCCGGCGCCGATTTCCTCTTTAACCCTGTTTTAGGTAGTTAGTAATGAGGCGTACTAACCCAGAGGGACCGACGGCTTAACGTGTCCTCCGAAACACGGTATCAATAATATTAATCATCTATGAGTATAATGCATAAAATAAATCTGAAAAAATTTTCCTCTTTCACGATAAACCTTTTTAATATTTTATTAAACATAACTTCCTCAAAATGTCTTAAATGTGAACTAAGTATCGATAGATGATTGTATGGACAGATATTTCGAATTAAAAAAATTCCATTGAATTATCGAATGATCATTCATCATTTCCATATGGTTTAACAAGAAACGTAAAAGATCGTATTGTTATTTCATTATATAATGATATTTAGTTCTCTTTCATTTTCAATAACACGATAATATCTAAATTTTATTGCTAGAATTCTTTTTCATGAAAATAACTATATGTTAGGTACATACCTTCATTATCATTCTGGTATTCATAACTTTTATCATGTGAAACTCGTCCAACACAGACTGGTTTTCAGGTGCACTGCAGGTGATGCATAATCTTTAAATTATTTCAGGTCCTACCATTGGAACCGCCTTATTTTAATTAAATAAATATGCATTTACTAAACACTAGAAAAACAACCAAGGTTATGTTTTCATAAGTTGCATTAATTTGCAAATTAATATCTGCGTTCTCTAGGTAAATTAGTAATTTATCAGTCTAAATCATGAATATTTAAATTTGTGACTTTGTATGTTGGAGAATAAACAAGTGTCTCCAGTTACACGCCTTGTGGAGTAGAGTTTGACTGATTGTCTGTGAGACAGGCGTGCTGGTTTCGAATCCTGGATTAGGTATGGATGTTTGTCTATGTCTATGAGATTCAGTGAATCCATTAAATTGGTAGTTGATTAATGTACATTCTTCATACGTTCATATGCCCTTCGAAAGCGGAGTTAAACTATATGCTCGTCCAATGATTAAAAAAATAGTGTCTCCAATTATTTGTTAATCGTAAATTAGAGAGCAAAGAAAAAAAAATTTAATTGATGATGGAATTTATTTTTCTGAAGTATTTATTATTCGTAAAATCCATATTAGCCCAGTAATTATTTGTTTTAACTGCGGAAAAATTCCTTGTGAGCTGAATTTTAACATACACCTTTATTGCGGCATTTTTATAATTTTGTGGAAAAACAACTTTGATATCGTGCCGGCTAAAAAACTTATGAAGGTCAAAAGGTCGCAAAAATCAGTTTTTTGCGAATATATCGCGATCTATTGCTCGGAGGTCAATAGAGGTGATTACAAAAATTTTTCATCGTGCAATTACCTACAAATAATGCCTTTCGTATTTTTCTGTCAGATCAATCATTTTTGTAGATCTCTTCGGTGCAACATAGTCGGCTCAGAGTGAGTTGACATATTTATTATTGTTCCTTAATATAACCATCTCCCTTGGAAGATAATTGATAATTTTAAATTATTTCATGTTATTAGCCCAGTTTTCCACAAATATGTCGCGACCTATTGCTCAGAGGTCATTACAAAAATTGTTCATCGTGCAAGTATCTACAAAAAACGTCGCATGCACTTTTCTGTAAGATTAACTGTTTTAGGAGTAGATCGCTGAAAATGCGACTAGTATGCATTCACATACGGTATTGTATACACCGAGGTAATTACATATATATTACTTTTCATGCAAAATTTTCTGTTCGGATATGTGAATTCGAAAGGGCTAGCTCAATGAAACGGAGTATGAATAATAATAGCGGAACCAATATTTATATATTTTTTTTGGCATTAATAATACCCTGCCAAGAACCAAAATTAGATATTTACAAAGAGAATTGAAAGTATTTTCTTTCAAAATTTTCCGTTTGGATATGTGACTTCAAAAGGGCCAGCTCCATAAGACGAAATATGAATAATGATAGCGGTCGAACCAATATTTATATTTTTTTTTGGCTTAAATGATGCCCGGCCAAGAACCAAAATTAGATGTTTATAAAGAGAATAAAAAGTTCTTTCTATACAAAATTTTGCGTTCGGATATTTGACTTCAAAAGGGCCAGCTCCATGAGACGAAATATGAATAATCATAATGGTCGAACCAATATTTATAATTTTTTTTTTGCTTAAGTAATGCCCGGCCAAGAACCAAAATTGAATGTTCACATAGAGAATAGAAAGTACTTTTCATGCAAAATTTTTTGTTCGGATATGTGAATTCAAAAGAGCCAGCTCCATGGAACGAAGTATGAATACTAATAGCGGAACCAATTTTTATAATTTTTTTGGCTTAAATAATGCCCGGCCAAGAACCAAAATTAGATGTTTACAAAAAAAATATAAAGAACTTTCCATATAAAATTTTCCATTCGGATATGTGATTTCAAAAGGGCCAGCTCCATGAGACGAAATATGAATAATGATAGCGGTAGAATCAATGTATATAATTTTTTTTGGCTTAAATAATGCCCGGCCAAGAACTAATATTACATGTTCACAAAGAAAATGGAAAGTACTTTCCATACAAAATTTTCCGTTTGGATATGTGACTTCAAAGGGGCCAGCTCCATGAGACGAAATATGAATAATGATAGCGGTAGAACCAATGTTTATAATTTTTTTTGTCTTAAATAATGCCCGGCCAAGAACCAAAATTAGATGTTTACATAGAGAATAGAAAGTACTTACCATACAAAATTTTTCGTTCGAATATTTGACTTCAAAAGGGCCAGCTCCATGAGACGAAATATGAATAATGATAGCGGTCGAACCAAGTTTTATAATTTTTTTTTGTCTTAAATAATACCCATTCAAGTACCAAAATTAGATGTTCACAAAGTGAATAGAAGTTACTTTCCAAACAAAATTTTCCGATCGGATATGTGACTTCAAAAGGGCCAGCTCCATGAGACGAAATATGAATAATGATAGCGGTCTAACCAATATTTATAATTTTTTTTGGCTCAAATAATGCCCAGCCAAGAACCAAAATTAGATGTTTACATAGAGAATAGAAAGTACTTTCCATAAAAAATTTTCCGTTCGAATATGTGACTTCAAAAGGACCAGCTCCATGAGACGAAATGTAAATAATTATAGTGGTCGAACCAATAGTCATAATTTTTTTTGGCTTTAATAATGCCCGGCCAAGAACCAAAATTAGATGTTTACATAGAGAAAAGAAGGTACTTTTCATACAAAATTTTCCGTTAGGTTATATGAATTCAAAAGGGCCAGCTCCATGAACCGAAATATGAGTAATCATTGCGATCGAAGCAATATTTATATTTTCTTTGGGCTCAGTCAATGGGCGGCCAAGAACGAAAGTTAGATGTTTACATAGAGAAAAAAATGTACTTATCGTGCATAATTTTCCGTTCGAATAAGTAACCCAAAAGGGCCAGTTCCATGAATATGACCGTGGTGGAAAAGTGACGCTTGGAGCTGGCCGGCCGGGAGCTAACATCACCTCGGTATTGTATACCGTTCACCAAGGCGTAAACTGCTTTTTATTCATATTTCTAAGCATATTAAAAACTTTCATCTGATGCTCGGATATTTTGTGAAAAATATACTTATATAATAGAGGTTTCGGAACTTAGTAAAATCTACTAAGTATATATTAACAAACGACCTTCACTAATGTTTTATTGTTCCGAGTCCAGCCCCTGCATACCTGTTATATCCTGTCGGACAGCGTTTAGTATTTAGCTCAATTGAAAAATATGTCTTGAGTGTTGAAGACGTTATTTTAGTAGTTTCATGCTCTTGAACAATTTTCATAATGAGCGATACATGTTTCATATGCAGTGAATTTTTGTCGGATTGTGATGTAGAAGTGATGAGTAGCAATATTGAATATTCAAATACTGTGACTTCTGTGAATGTTCAACAGCATATTTATCGAGTATTATAAAATACAAACCTGGCTAGGAAGAGAACAGTGAGGTTGGGAGCTGAAAAATAATATAGGTACTGCTGCCAGTAACAACTTTATTAAAACCATCACCCGATGATCTACTGAACACAATCTTTTGTAATTGTACAAAAAGTTGTGGATGCTAAAAATTGGTTTGAGATGCTCAAATGTTTGTGGACATTGCCGTGGACAGTCAAGTATAAACGCGGAATCAATTAATGATGAAGATGTCCAGTATAGGAATAAGTCCCCTCGATGTTTTGTCAGCAACTTTTGATGATAGAGAAACTGAGGATATGGACAATGAATGAATTCAAAAAATTTATACAAAAGTTTATTTTTCAGCAAAAGCTTCTTCACTCTTAAATAAAAACACCTTTTATTGCATATCATGGATTATGATTACTGAGAAAACAATGTAAAAAAACGCGCCTTGCATTCTACCTCAAGGATGGTGCGGAAACGAGTGCATAATCATAATGTAGCTCAGCGCTGAAATTCAAAAACGGTTGATCTTACAGAAAAATGCAAGAGACATTATTTGTAGATAATTATCTCATGAACAATTTTTGTTATAACCTCTAATGATGTCCGAGGAATAGGTTGCGAGATATTCGCGGATGAATGATTTTCGCGACCTTTTGATCTTTACAACTTGTTGAGCCGGCACTATATGAATGTCGATTTTTCACATATTCCTTCAAATGCCGTAGTTAAGGTGTGTACGAATTCAGCTCACTAGGAATTTGTTCGCAGATTGGGGCTTAAAACTGCATTATATGGACTACGTTTAATCTAAGTAACCTCTACTTGATGGAAACTCATATTAAGAAATCAGAACACGTTTATTGAAACTTTATTTCCACTATATTTACAGAAAATGACAATTGTTTCCAAATTTTATATAGGTCAGACGGGCCAATCTTTTCATAATAAAATCGAAGAACATGAAAGTAGTTATATTAATAATAACATCGACTCCCATTACTCAAACCATTTATTAGAAGAAACTCATGGTTTCAACCATAATTTTGATACCGAAAATAAGTCTCCACAATTAAATTTATTAGAATCTAGGGAAATTTCAAAACATAACTATTCAGATATTTCATTAAATGAGCAAACCGCATTCAGTAATTTACTTTTCCAAAGAAGTTAATACCGTTTTAGGAATTATATCTAACCCCTGCTGTCAATATCCATTGTAGAACATTTCAAACAGTAGGTATATAAGCACTTATAACATTTAATTTGCAACCTAATCTGATGTAGACATTGTGTTGAGAAAATAATTATCATTGTCTGTGACTTATTCTTATATCTAATTTTATAGTCAAAAATACAAATATTGTATAATTTTTTCCTGAAAACGAATCGTATGATCACTTATAAATTCAGAGTCAGTGTCAATAGAGTTTTCATACAATGTCTCACATGTCACAAATTTCAATGTTGACATCAACATAGATCAACAAATCAAGTTATAACGTAATGTTTCACTCAATATAAAAATCCACCTGTTGTTGAAATTTTTTCATCAAACATCGGATCAAACGAATAATTCAGAAGGAAAGTTTCATCTGCGATATTCTGTATATACTATTGTGATGAAATATACGTCACAATATGAAAAATAACAAAAAGAGGAAAAGATAAATACGTACAATAAAATGTATACAACAAGACAACACAAATATAAACAATGTCACAAACATATATCTAAGTTGTTCATTCAAGTTGCCCTTATAAGCTCTTAATGCACAATCTTGTATCACTAGACGACTCTTTTTGTTATCGGTCAGCGCATAAACTTTATTTTGTTATTGTCATTTTATATTTAACTTTTATATTTTCATTAATACCTAATATTTTGCGATTAATTTCAATTTTTATTTCATATCTGGTTTTATATTTGTTTGTATTTCATTTTACATTCAGTTATTTTATTCCATCAATCATTTATTTTGTATCTTTTTCTTTATTTTAATTTTATTTTGTTTGTTCGTTTTATTTCTTATAATTTGAGGTTGAGTAAGAATATCTTTGCCAAACTTCGCCTCTCACTATTGTAATCACTTTATGTGAACATTGTCAATAAAGTCCTTATTATTATAATCCATATTTCCAAGTTATGTTATTTTCGACTGCGGCTAGTATTCCTTTCCGGTTTATCAAATTTGTAATTTCTGTATCTGATGATTTGTTGCAGGTATGGGCCTGAATTGGTCCTGAGAATTTGAAAAAACTATCCTCAACTGTTAGCACTGATTGTATGTATGTTCATGTTTAACTAAATCTATTTATATAGATGCCTCGATGAGTTATCTCTGTTCGCTGGACTTTGTGTAAATATATAAAATATATTTATATATATATATATATATATATATATATATATATATATATATATATATATATATATATATATATATATATATATATTAAGTGAACTAGGACATCTATTTGAAACTAATCAAACAAATCTCCTAGCGGAGCTGGTTATAAGAGTTCACGAAGCATCGAAATATCCACATCTACCCTAAACGGTAATTGTTAGAAATGTTAATTTGTTTATCACAATCGATGGAAATTGATAGACAGACTGTTTCGCCCTTATTGGGGCTCACCCTCCGCTAGGTGGTTTGTTTGATTAGTTTCAAATAAATGTCCTAGTTAATAAATGTCCACTTAATTTTATAACCACAGGCGTGTTTTTCGTTTAACACGAATAATTCTTACTTATATTCATTCGCCATTGCGATAAAATTCGCAGCGATTGCTGCTTGCGGTGTGTGAACGTTGAATCATATCGAATTGATGTGTCAACTTTACCCTGGCAGATATAGTAGCCACCTTCGGATGTTTCGGACGTACGAGTTCTCGTTGCCGAAAAATTTTCGTCTGTCTGAAAGATGTGGTTCAATTGTTTCCGACTGGTGGCGCAGTGTAATATTTATATGCTATGGAGTTACTAGAAGAAATATGTATGACCGTTTGAAATGTTAGTTTGGTTATCACTTTCGGTGGATGGATGATACTGATGAGCCCCAATAAGGGCGAAACAGTCTGTCTATCAATTTCCATCGATTGTGATAAACAAATTAACATTTCGAACAATTACCGTCTGGGGTAGATGTTGATATTTCGATGCTTCGTGAACTCTTATAACCAGCTCCGCTAGTAGATGTGTTTGATTAGTTTCAAATAAATGTCCTAGTTCACCTAATTTTATAACCACCGGCGTGTTTTCCGTTCAACACGAATAATTCTTACTTATATATATATATATATATATATATATATATATATATATATATATATATATATATATATATATATATATATATATATATATATATATATATATATATATATATATATATATATATATATATATGGTGTTCCTTAGAAACAAACATTACACGTATTTACAGTTCCAAGTTAGCCATAATCGATTATATGCTGCAAAATAAAATAATTTCAAGATGGCAACATTTCCGGTTATATTTTTATTTCGACATTACAATCACATTTCTAATATGAACGTAATTCGTTTTTCCTTACTTAGTTCTAACCGTTTATGAATTCTTCTGACATTTCATCTACGTTTTATATTTTTCAAGTTATATGATTAAAATCGAACTTTGTACTGTTTGGACAAACAAATGCAACAATAATTTCTTCGCTTTTTAGTTCTTGGTTTCATTCATCCAAACCGTATTTTCCATAAATACAAAATAAAATTAATAAACTTTGTTTTGAATAACTATGATTTTTCATATTTTGATTCATATATGCAATTGTGAATTTCTGTGTAAAAATTTACTTGCAAACAAATGTTTTATGTTTAACTTATTAGCATATGAAAAGTAACGTAAAATTAGTTCATCTGTCCGAATTTAAAGTAAAATTGGAGCGTTATTGTCCCGAGTTTTATGAGAAGTTTTTACGGTACTTTTCATTACTTCTTATTTATATGCGTTTATGCGTAATTCAAAATCTGTTACGGATTTCGATTGTGGGCGACTCTTTCCCGAATAATTAGGTCAGATAAACTAGGGAAATTCATAACAAATGATATTTAACTGATATAGTTTTAGGCAGTATAATGAACGTGGGCTTATCTATGTAGCCGTATAAAATATTCAATAATTATATCGGAAGAAATCATAATTTAAATGATAAGAGTTGAAAATAGTACACTACCTAGACCAGTGGTTCGAAAATTTTTTATACCATGCCTCCTTCGTAGATTTTTTCAAATCCCACGCCCACCCTCCAATTAATTTTCATCTAGGAAAATTTGTTGATTATTTTAGGGTTTACTAATTTAAGATGACATAGGTAAAAATAGAGTTAAACACCTTTTTTATGTCTTGATCTTAATTCTATTGAGTATAAACTAACAAGTGATATAATATTTTAAGTAAGTATATAATAATGAAAAAATATTGATGCGAAGGATGATATTGCTCTTCTCTTGAAAATTGCTTTATATTTGACTTGATGTTGGAGAGAGAGCACCTTAAGTGCGACTCGATATTCAAGCCAGGCGTGGATCCAGAGGGGGAACTGGGGGAACTCCCCCCCCCCCAAATAGCCTGGGCCCCATCTAAATGTTTTGATTGGGAGCTACCCGATTAACCATTGCCTAAAATACCAGTACCTTTTGGCTTTTGAATATATAAAGTCCCTTCCCCCCAAGTCGGGGCTGGCATTTTTGTGTCAATACGCGGTAATCACTCTTAATTTTGCCTTCCACTTTTGTGCCCACAGGTTGGGAATCACTGAAATAGACATTCGATACGATAAATTTATTTGTCCACGACTGTACTATAAATCATTCATTATACGTGTGCTTCCTGAAGTATAATTATACCTATTATTCACTACTATTGAATAATGGTTTATTATACACTGCATGACGTCACACTCAAAACGTATGTCCAAACTTGAGACTATCATTCACATTGTTAGGATAGTATTGTTATTAGATTTTTAGGTTTTATGTAACTAAGATAACTTTTAGGCAAATTATTAAACTAATATTTAATATAATGCCCAACTTATTGAATATTTACTCTAATAAATTATCTATTTCACTTTTATCAGAGTGAAAGAAAGGAATGGAATCGATGTCAAGTGAAATAGTTGACGTTTACGTGAAAATGCAGTATTCAGTGAACACAGAAAATGTTATGTCAACGCTTTTGATAACTATTTTTATTGTTGAAAATGCAGATTATTACTAATTTTTCCGAGGAAGTCGTGGACATAGTATAGTATTATACTCGCACAAAATTACAAAACACACTCGGGTGAATTCAATACAAAACTTCACCCTCGTGAAAAATAGCAATCATTTTGTGCTCCTTGAATAATATACTATTCAATAAAACAACCAAGGGAATTATGAAAATAACGAACATTTTTTGTATCATTAATTTCACAATTGTGTGATCATAATCGTTTTTGTTTTGTTATAGATTACTACAAATGAAAATTATTTTACAAGATTGACCTAATAATAGACACGACAGCGTTGCTAGGCGTGTGTATTAGTTTTATCCTTAAATGCGTATTGTTATTTTATGAATAAAGACCTAATTGTGATAGTAATTCAGTAGAAGCTGAGGATAGCGATGATAAACTGAGGTAAGTAGCAGTGTAAATTTTGTATGATATACTTTATATAAAATTAATGTTATGGATATAATATCAGTGTATTAATATAGAATGCCTATGGTTTTGAAGTTGAGACCTGACTATGACTTTTACAAATAATTTACTATCTATTCGTACAATGATAATCATGGATAGGAATGAATAACTAATGGAACATTTTCAATTTTTTTTCATTCAAAAAAGTTGCTATTTCAACAGTAAATTTTCTGATGAAAACTATGTTTACTCAATATTACAATTTTTTTGAATACATTCATTTTAAAATCCAACAATGATTCAGCAAAGTTCAAAACAAGATATAATACCACTTTCGATGCAGTGTTTTAGAGACACTCAAATAAAAATGAATTGCAAACATGTACTGCTTCAGTTACCACAAAACAATCATTGGTTGTACTGATAAAGTTCATAATTCGTTCATATTTTTGTAATAATTAATATTGAACTGTTCAATTTCCTAACTTTTTTCAAAAAATTATTAATTAATCGCTAATTTTTTTTCATTTTATTACCCTTAAACGTATATTGATATAATTAATTTTGCTTGCTATTTAAAATATAAATACCTGGTTGACCGGACTGCGCTCGGTATCTTGTTATGAAAAATTGTGTTTATTCGGAAAATATATTTAGATACGATCGTAAACTAAAGTTAACTGTTTTTTTCGAAGATATTTTAGATATTGTAGTGTACACATATTAAATACTAATGAAAAATGAACCGTCATCTTGGGCTAACTTAAATAAAATATCGAACAAAAAAAATATGACATCATCATCTATCGACAACAATATACCAACAGTACCATAAAAATTAAAGAGATTGAATTATATGAAATTGTCAGTATAGGAACCGGCAGGAAACTGTCATGCATAGTTTTTTGTGTAATATTACAGTTTAAAAAAAAATACAACTATATATGTAAACTTGAAATGCAAAACCCTTCTGAAATATAAAATATATGGCGAAATAAACTTCGTTATAACCTGGTATCCCACGACATATTTCATCTTTTTTTAGACAGAGTTCAAACCAAGCAAAATTGATGAGGCTTTTTGATATGAAATATTAGGAGTACTATACTTTTAATAATCTAGACTAACTTGTTCGTTTTTCTCTCAAATATTGTAGTAACTAGATTTTATGGTAGCTAGTTTTTGGTTTATTTTGTATTTTTACGATAAAGTTATTTTGTTGAATACGAGGGGTATCAATTCTCGAAATAATCCAGGTAAGTGATTGTGAAATGAATTTCAGTGCTCGGCAAGCCTGATTTGTCGCTCATTAATGTCAGCGAACTTGGATTACGCTAGTGACTCAAAAGATGTGCAACAATAAATCTCGAAAAAACTTGGCGCACGCAAAGTCTGTTTACTTGCTTCAATCGCGTATTTTATCGAACAAATTGTTGAATTTCTTGGACGCCGTTTACGTGAACTCTGCCTTCCCTCGAACTTTGTCAATTATTATATTCGCGGAATAATATTGTCTGCCAGTTGCCGTTGTCTGAAAAATTTGGCACGATGGAAAGACAGCTGTCGTTAATTATTTCCAATTTGTAAAGATCGAATCCAGGATCGCCTTTCCTCTATAAATTTAGGAGGCTGGGGACATTTGAAATCGCCTTTGTTTGTTTTGACAACAGATATTGTTCATTTCGAAAAATTCTTGAAAAATATAATTTATGCAAGTTATACATGATGTACCTACTCTGAATTATGAGTTAATCGATTTTTGACGATTTAACCTACGTTTAACATATATATATATATATATATATATATATATATATATATATATATATATATATATATATATATATACATATATATTGTTAATATATAGTTAATAAAGTTCTTAAACCTTTTTACTGAAATAAGCTTAGATGAAATATTAGTGGGTATTAGGGTATTATAATATTGATGTTCAACTTGAAATTATTCAAAATTTACTTCCATTCTTGTTTACGTTTCAGCTAGTTTCTAAGCCTTCAAACATTAATTCAATCACGAACAAAAACATTTCTCTTCAAGACACACAATATGAAATAACAAATAAATAGATAAACTCAGAGTTTAACTGCACCAAAATTTTATAAATAAAAAAAACAGAAATGTCGAGCAATAATTCAAGAAGGTTATAAATGATGAAACTGATATAAAATATTCAAGTACCTACATAAGTACAATAAATACAGATTTAATTTATCTAACAAACAACACGAATCACACCATAACAATTGATCCAACAAACTCAAGCACAAACAATCCAAATTCTTCAATAACCTTAATTCAACTAACCACCCTTTTCTCTAGTAAACCAACATCAAATACAGACTTGATTTTTTCAACACCATCTTCAGGAAATCCAACCAACCATCATCAATCACAAACGCAACATTAATTTTTTCTAGAATATGTGTAATAATGATTAAAAATCTGTTTTGCACATTATGTATGTAAGAATTTTTTTGGTTTCCTTTACCATCTACTATAAGTTAACTTGACTGCTGATATTGGAGTGAAAGCATGTAATTAGTAACTGAAGATGGCCACATCCAGAAAAAATTCAATGAAATATAGTAGTCGGTTTTTTGATGCAATTTTTACAAAATTCATAATCGTCAAATCAATTTCAATTCTTTTATATTTTGAGATAGTCGCGAGTTTCATGACGAAACGTTAATAGTGTAATGAAGTCCATTTTCTAACTCAAATGGCCTCTTATTGATGAGAAATAACAAGGAAATAACAGTACAACACAGGCCATAATAACTCATATATATATATATATATATATATATATATATATATATATATATATATATATATATATATATATATATATATATATATATATATATATATATACATATATATATATATATATCAGGGGCGGCTAGTCAAAGGAGGCTAAGGAGTCTAAGCCTCCTCAATAATATTCCGTGTATCACTAATATATTATATTGAATAGTCAGCATATTCATATTAATCAAAATCATATTCTTTTATGCACCTACCTTCCTTTCAACCTACATTATATAATATAATTTATTAATTAAGATAGAATGTATTCACATTTACTGCATTTCATTCATTTCAAGATTTGTGGCAACGCTGCGGAGGCATGGAAAGGTATATTCTCAACGTTCATTATGCCTGCCACAGAAAAGCAAACAACGGTGCAAATACTTAGAATGAATACTTCATTGCAATAGAAAAGCAAAACACATGTAAATGGCAACACCGATAGAGACCCAGTCTTATACAATGTCGACCAATCACAACTATAAAATTTCGCGTGACATCGAGTGAATTCGTTGGAAAGCATCATTAATTGAATCGTAGTGTGATCGTACTTACTAATCGCCGAAAACAGCAGCGTGTTTACTTATATTGCTCGCGTATTGTTTTAAAATGAGTTTGGTTACTGAAGTTAATTTCAAAAATTTCAATGGTGACTTAGTGGAATATTTGTTATCCCATAACTTTAGTGCACTAAATTATGAGGATAAAGTTTTGATAAAAACATTGCGACCTACCCCTGAATTAAACAATTTGGTGCAGTGTAACAGACAACAAAACCGCGGTTTTAATACA
>JARQZK010000758.1:260000-345000 GCA_030704885.1 Cynegetis impunctata
TGATGATGGAAAAGTATACTGAACGAGCCATACAATTATCTAGTTAAATAGGTGAAAATCATTAAATGTGTTTATTACAATGTTTATTCATTTTCTATAATTATAGGCGTCCTCAATTTTAAAATGAATGCAGTAGTTACTCGAAATTTAATTGCGCTATAATTGTTGGAAGAATTATAATTTAGATTAACTATCGATAAAGACAGATATTTCGCTCTCAAAATCAGAAAATCAGATTTTCAATTGTATGAAATATTTATTTCAAATTTAATGCTAAGCGTGCTTTCAATGTCAAATTGAAATAGCCTCCCTTGTGTTGATTAATAGTGTATGTTTTGTTTAAATGATTTATTTTCGTCTCATGTGATCAGGACGTCTTAGACCATCTTGGGGCCGTTGGGCACACGGAGGGTTTTGGGCCTTTTTAGGACATAAAAAAAATGTGAAGGATCACATCAGTTTCTATCTTTATGTAGTGATTTTATTGGTTATTATGGCTAGCTTCATACAAATCGATTGTAATTAAACTGTTGACTATTCTGAGAATTGTACGTACATTTATATGATTATGGTTTCTTCCAGGATTTTTGTTGTGCAAAATCTTCTATTATGTCCTCAAAGTCTAATTCTTGAAGGATATCACTTTCTATGCATATGATTGACAAATCGGTAAGACGTTCTTGTAGCATAGTCTTTCGTAATTCATTTTTATTCTCTTAAGCCGTGAAAATGAGCGCTCTCCACTACAATTGGTGATCATCAAGCAAAGAAATATCCTTGTAGCGACTTCCACATTCGGAAAAATTTCTTCTAATTTATCTGCTTTGATTAGAGTATGTAGGGCTGAGATATTTAAGTCCGCCGATTCATTTACAAGGTTTTTCAAGTAATGCCCTAAATGAAAACATTCCTATTTGAGCTTATCAGCGTTAATACCTTCGTGATAGAATTCTGCAAATTCTTTGCATTTATTTGTCAACTGGTCAGAATCGATTGTTTTTAAATGAGAAAAAAACTGAAATGTTTGTCAACATCCTTATATGATTCCGAACGTTGCTTTAAAAGAGCATCCAATGTGTCGATTATAGGAAGAAATGTTTCTGTACGAAATTTTTCTGTGCCACTCAATTGTACAGTCTCTGATGGTCCTTCCATGAAATGCCAAAAGATATTTTGCAACGTCCATTGTCATGGTACTGCTCTGTAAACTTAGGCTTGCTTTATTCATGATTCACAGAAGATCATTCCATATCTCTGTTAGGAGATTGGTTTCCAATTTTTCCAAGTCCGCTGATTCATTTACAAGGTTTTTCAAGTAATGCCTTAAATGAAAACATTCCGATTTGAGCTTATCAGCGTTAATACCTTCGTGATAGAATTCTGCAAATTCTTTGCATTTATTTGTCAACTGGTCAGAATCGATTGTTTTTAAATGAGAAAAAAACTGAAATGTTTGTCAACATCCTTATATGATTCCGAACGTTGCTTTAAAAGAGCATCCAATGTGTCGATTATAGGAAGAAATGTTTCTGTACGAAATTTTTCTGTGCCACTCAATTGTACAGTCTCAGATGGTCCTTCCATGAAATGCAAAAAGATCTTTTGCAACGTCCATTGTCATGGTACTGCTCTGTAAACTTAGGCTTGCTTTATTCATGATTCACAGAAGATCATTCCATATCTCTGTTAGGAGATTGGTCTCCAATTTTTCCATTTTTTTTGGCAAAGCTTCAAGACTTTGAGCTCATCTTGTTTCTCCTGGTAGATCGGTGTTTCTGGAACTTGATGTTAAAACTTCGAAAATATGATTATAACCATTTTGTAAAGCATTAAGAGCATCAGCTCGTATAGACCATCTGGTTTCCATCGATTGGTTGATGCCGATAGATCTTGGATGAGTTGAAAGTATGCTACTGCTTTTGAATCACATCCAACCGCTTGAACACCTACTAAATTCAGCGAATGAACGGCACATGGGACAAAAATAGGAAATTCATATTTTTCTTTTATTCTTGCCTGAAGACCAGAATACTTTCCAACCATATCTGCTGAATTATCGTAACTCTGCCGCGACAATCTTTTATTGTAATATCAAGGTGTTCCACAAAGACAGTATCTGTTATGTATTGAGCTTTATGATCCTCCATAGATAAAAATTGCAAAAATCTCTCGATATGTCTTTTACGTATCGAGCAATGAAAGTCAGTTGGTCAAAATGGAAGAGATCTGGTGTAAAATCCACGCTGATTGAGTATTATTTTGCACCTTTCAGTTCGTTAATAATTGTTGTTAACACTTGCTATCCCATTATATTAATAAATTCATTGCAAATATTCGCAGAAAAATATGATGTACTCCCTTTTCCGCGAATTCCGTAGTTTTTCATATGATCAGCATGAGAAGGGTCAAACTAACTGATTTGTTCTAAGCTTCCCAAATAATTCCCGTTATTTTGAGACCCCAAAATGTTACTATCATCTCGAAATCCAAGTCCTCTAGAAGCTAAAAATTTCACGACTGCGACGATCCTTTTAAGTGCGTTCTTCCAATAATCAACCTGTGCATCATATTGGGAAAATAACTCACTATCAACTTGCCCATCAGTTGTTTTGTTTCGTGCGATATAATTTATAATTGATTGCCGGTGCTGTGAACTGTTCTCATGCTCCATCAGTGAGTTACTTATATACTTCCAATCTTGCTTGTAACTAAAAAATTGTTTCCGCTAACTATTTTTCTGCGCAGAGACCGATTTTTATAGATTCTGCATAGAAAATTGGACAACTCGGTGGGTAGGTAAATCTGAACATAACCCTAGCTACAGATACCGCTAACGTAGGTGACCGCTAGATAATTTTAGTTTTGCATCTGCCTTGATAATACAGCTAAACGATAAAAATATAAAAACAAATTTCAAAAAACTGGTTCGGTTGCCCCGAATTGATATTTTATGAATGACGAAGTCGGAAATTGGGTCCCCTGCGGGGCCCCTATCAAGCCGGGGGCCCTAGGCACGTGCCCCGGGTGCCCTTATGGAAGAGACGGAACTGCATGTGATTGATGTACTGTAGTATTAGGAATAATACTACACATTTCATCTAATGATTTCATACTATATCGGTAGCATATCTATGAGTTATTATTCATTAGGCAAAGTTACGAAAGATCTAGTATAATAAAATTTTTATTGAATATGAACTTTTTCCTTTACAGAAACTTTAGATACTGCTTTCATCAAACTAATCAAGTCTATCTTCCTAATTTATTCATTATGAGCCCATTTGTTTCAGTCGATATTCTTAACTTGCATATCATTTCCAGGATTCGAACCTAAACTTTCCATGCCAGAAGCCACAATAAACCTCAGTTTACAAAGGCACATATGTTATTTGTTTGTTAACTTCAGTAATTATATTAAATATGTAGTTAGTTAATTGGTTTTATTTTTTTCATTCGATAATCTGAGAAAACTGAAATGAAATATATAGCCATTGGTTCCTCTTAACTCTGGAGCAGGGTTGTCCAACTAGCGGCCCGTGGTGCAATTGATTGTGCCAGGCTTATTAGACAAAAAGACAGTATGATCCTTGTGAAGAGGGTTTCACAATTTAATGAAAATAGAATTTAATCAAAACGATTTTTTGGTGAAAGAACGAAAATCGAAAATCTCTCGATTCCCCAATAAATATGTTATTCATCTCATAACTGAAGTGAAGTTTCAACATAAAGAATTTTTAAGGCAGTTAGCTTCTTACCGATTTGACTAATATTTGACCTTAAAAGCTGAAGCTTTAGTATTCACGGAAGAAACCATTAAGTTTCACATTTTATTGAAATTCTTTAGAAAATAAATGGCATACTTGCCTAGCTGAGTGCAACTAGCAAAATAATTCAAAGATAAGGCCCTGAAATATTTGAACTATAGTTCACAAATTGAATAAGTTATCTATTAATTCGATAGAAGACTTGAGGAAATTGAAAATCTCAAAAGCACACTACTGCTCAGTAATTACTCTTGCAAGATTTGGGACGGAAAATAACATAAAAATTCGGAATGTATATATATATATATATATATATATATATATATATATTATTTATATATATATATATATATATATATATATATATATATATATATATATATATATATATATATAATATTTAGAAAATGTGAGTTATCGGCAAAATTCAAAAGGGGCCAACTAATGTGAATACATAACTAATTTGTCAATCATGTATATGTATACACATTAGTTGGCCCCTTTTAAATTTTGCCGATAACTCACATTTTCTAAATATATAATATATATATATATATATATATATATATATATATATATAAATATATATGTATATATATATATATATATATATATATGTATATATATATATTATATATATATATATAATATATATATATATATATGTATATATATATATATATATATATATATATATATATATATATGTATATATATATATATATATATATATATATATATATATATATATATATATATATATATATATATATATATATATGTAGAAAATGTGAGTTATCGGCAAAATTTAAAAGGGGCCAACTAATGTGAATACATAACTAATTTGTCAATCATGTCTATCTATTCATATTAGTTGGCCCCTTTTAAATTTTGAGGGCTTGACCAGTTTAAAGTAGATACCTACTTCTTTTCTTCAAAATAACTCAAAAACTGTTAATGATACGCAAAATTTTGTGGAGTACGAAATTGTAGGTTTTTCTTATTCAAAAATTTTGGCGTTTCAGTCTTTCTGTAGGATAAAAATTGAGTAAGATATGTACCTTTTTTGAGCCCTTTTAGCATGAACCGTTTCAAAAATAAAATCTGAAGAAAAGTTTCATTTGATAAGCTCATAGCTCTTGATTGCTTCAAAACTAAGCGAGTTATGGGCGAAAAACCAGAAGCACATTTTTGTAGAAATTAGAATATGTACCTATATTAGTATACTGATGAATACACATAGTGGTAGATATCAATCAACTTTCAACAAGCAATAATTCCATTTGTATTGGGTCAGAATACATTAGAAATACACAATTTTCTTTGTTTTTTTATAAGCTATAATTTTACTCTCTACAGGTTTTTGGATTAAATGCACATTTTTCCAGTTATTCGCGAAAAATAATCTGAAAAAGTGTTTTTTTGCCTGAAAAACGACAATTTCACTCGCGAATAAGTCGAAAAGTATTGACTTTCAGAAAAAACTTCATAAAAAGTTGCTTAGAATTAGTCAGTTCATTGATTCCCGTACTTATTTTTAATGAAAAATTTTTCAATCCCAAGAAGGGGTGGAACCCACCCCCAGAGAAAAAGCAAGCCCCGGCACAGGGTAGACTTTGAAAAAGATGGTAAGTAGAAACTAAATCCGAATTTTCATACAAATCGGTGCTGTATGGGATAAATACACAGTTTATACTTTTTTTACCGTCATTGACTGGACTAAATATCAATATTTCGATGAAGTGTATATGTAGTACATATACAATGTGTTCCAATTTGCTATTCATGTTTTAAGTTTATTCGATCGTTTTGTGAAAAAGGAATAGATTCCGTTATTTTGTATACAAAGTTGCTGAAATTGACTTTATGACTGACTTACTCATTCCATAATATCCGGAAACGGTACAGATTTTCAGCATTCTGTAAATATGTACGCGAAGACGTAAATATCATAGTAGCAGTAATATTCACACACTTCAAGTCAGCTCATTTGGAACGTGTAAAAATAGATACTCAAAGTGAGTAAACAAATATGTTTGTCCTTGCCATTCACAATTTTTTCTTCTGATGCGTGTTCTTCTATTGTTGCGTTTGAGCTTGCACCGACGTATTATTATTTCTTTAGTTAGCCGGACGTCGTAAGTGTGTCGTTATGAAAAGTGTCACAAAACAAATAGTTATTGTAGTAATTTGATTAGATCTAGAAAGTTAAATAACTTAGGTTTGGTGGTAATCACATTTTTATGTAATATCCATTGTGAACACGCTAGTAGTTTGAATAACTTATAGTTCTCAGTATCAAATCAATTGGAACGTTCACTGGAAATGAATGATATATTCATATTTTTTATTAAAATAGAGGCGTTTCGTCGGAGTGTTATTCCTGGAAATAGTTATATCACTAATTTTCCATCTTTTTAAGTAATCTTCTGGGTAACCATTAAAACTGTGAGAAAATTGACTTTTCAGTATCCGTTGAACAAAAAAAGCATTTCTCTTAGTCTTAGATAGCATAGTTTTTTCGAATAGAAATAAAATGAATACTAATACCAACTCACAAAGACCATGGCTTGTGATGGGCATAACAAAGTTTGCATTCGATAACAACTAATTATAAATCGGGATAAACTAAAATTGAAAAAACAATTTACAATTACTTTGAAGTCGACATTTTAACAATTTTCTGGTGTATATGAAATCTACTTTTTGATGTTGACCATTTTTTGTTTGACTTAAAATTTTCTGAAGTTATTTGTATTTCTCAAGTCCAAAGGTCATTATACGTGCTTGGGTCAACATATTTACTTTGACATACAGTCTTGCTGAATCTAAGTTCAAATAGTAAACTCTTGCTGTATCGAGTGCCCAAATCATAATCAATAAAAATGCTTTTATTCATTTATTTTTTTTGTAAAATTTAACAACGAATCAAAAAAATAAAAAAGTTGACATACATCTAACACATTCGAAAGTTGGAACAACAGTCCGGCTGTTTAAATGAAAAGTAATAAGTAAAACACTTGTCTAAAAACCACGAACTGAAAAAACTTTGCGTGCGGAAAAGTTTACTTTTCCGCATTCAATTTAGTTTAGAAAGTGCCACTTTCCCACACTAGTGCGGAAAAGTACTTTTCTGACTAGTGTGGAAAAGTAAAAATATCAAAAAAATTATACAAATTTGTCCCACAATAACTTCTATATTGATATTACCAAATTTAGGGGTACGCGTCATGTTAGTTATACCAAAGCGAAAAACTAATTATAATTATTAAAGAATTATTATACAAAAGAAATATTATGAATATCAATAATTGCTATTAATAATAATATAACAATTAGCATGCCACGTCAGTGTCAGTTATAACAATTAGCGTATATGTCAAATTTTGCCTTTATCGCCCTGCCAACATACTGTCAATAATTCGAATAAATTAAAAACGTCAACATAAAGCGAGATGCGTTTATGATATTGTGTTAATATCCTTTCATCATTATTATTATATAAAAACCTTGGCGTAATGCTGGATTGTCACCTCAGATTGGACTCTCACCTTAATAAATTGATTGTCAAGTTGAGATCATATTACCAAGATTTAGAAAACTTCTCCTTGTTCAGGATGTGACACATCTAACAGTGGTTATAGATCGTTTATAGAGTCGCACTTGAGGTATCATATTGTTAAGTAGGGTGCAGCTTACAGCCACGTAGTAAGGAAGTTGGAAATACAACCAAAATGGCTCTTGAAAATCATATAGGCTGAGGATATTAGATTAACCTGTCGAGCTATATATAATTCAAGCTCATAATAGTGAAAACTGTATTTTAATTCAATTCATAGCGGAATGAGATGGACGAGCAATATCTATTATCTTTGAACATAATGGGAAACTTGATTTTACCCGCTTCTAATACAGATTTTGAAACATGAGTGACACATAACTCGCTAGTGTCAAAATTAAATTTTCATTCGCCTGTTACCGTAATTTGATGGACAGATGTTATAAATATAATTTTTGAAATAACAGAGCTGGGAGGCAGAACCAATTGAAATTCCAGCTCAATGCCAGAACTATTCAAGCATTTGAAACTCAATTGAAGTGAACTTTGGCATGTACCGACGAAGATTCATTCGATAATAAAAATCATAAAATATGATTTTACTATTTTCAAAACTATTTCTGAAGTTGCGTAATGCTGAAATAGCATGAACGTTTAATTAATCAGTCGGCATTCGTGTTTAATTGGGAAAAACTGTGTATGAACGAGACTATATTACTATGAACTCGCGCTTTTTCGGTTGAGAATAGTACCCTTAGACCAGGGTAGAGAAGCTTTTAAAAATGATAAAAAGTGAAAAAAAATAATAGTAGAACGAAACTCATTGGAAAAGAAAGAGAATATAATAAAAACGAAAGGAAAACTAATTTACGGCGATCTGAAGTCGGGAAGGGGAAGGGGGTGAGTTTTCAAGGGTAAAAAACGATTTATCTCGATTTCCGGCAAAACTGCAAGTCCTATGGAAAAAAGTCAAATGTCAAAGTTATAAGTAATAAAAATATCTACAACTTTTGTATTTACACATTTTTCTTATAACCTCAAAATTTATGTTAAAAATTCAAAAAAACCAGGTTTTTGGTTTTTTTTATCTTTTACAGAAACAAATTTTTTTTAACGAAATTTGGTGAAAACTTACATTTTTATGTACCAGATACACTGTAATTGATTTGATTTGAAATATTAATTTTTTATCCTTATATCGAAAAAGCACCCTAATTTTCAATCGAAAATTCTCCTGTCAAAATATCAGCTTTTTTCGAAAAGTTGGTGTTCTTTATGTTCGCTAAAATCTCTACTTTGCGATGGTGTGTACATTACTATAGTGAATGTTCTCAGAAAATGCAAAAAATCGAGAAAAACTCGAATTCGAAATTCAAATTTGGCAGAAAAATGAAACGGTGAAAGAGATCATGAATAAATATTTGCGCTATGTAGAAAAACATTTCGCAGCAAGCAGCTATATTGTTTTTGATGGGTACCTCGAAATTAAAAAATCAGTTACTGTCACAACAGTACCAGTAGTTAATTCAACTAAAAGAGGAGAACGTAGTCGTAGAAAAACCTCAGACAATATTTCAGAGTTCGATTATCAAAACCATACAAAAATACCATTTTTGCAAGAAAAATTTTCATCTAACGAGAAAAACAGGGACAAAATAATAAAAACGTTATTGGAAAGATTATAGTCACAAGGATTTTCCTGTAAACAAGTAGAAGAAGATGCTGATGCTAACATAATTTTGATAATCGAACTCTGGAATATTGTCTGAGGTTTTTCTACGACTACGTTCTCCTCTTTTAGTTGAATTAACTGCTGGTACTGTTGTGACAGTAACTGATTTCTTAATTTCGAGTTACCCATCAAAAACAATATAGCTGCTTGCTGCGAAATGTTTTTCTACATAGCGCAAATATTTATTCATAATCTCTTTCACCGTTTCATTTTTCTGCCAAATGAAAATTTCGAATTCGAGTTTTTTTCGATTTTTTGCATTTTCTGAAAACTTTTACTATAGTAATGTATACACCACCATTTTTTGAACAAAGCTGATATTTTGACAGGAGAATTTTCGATTGAAAATTAGGGTGCTTTTTCGCTGTCGAGTCAAAATAAGGTGAAAAAATTCATATTTCAAATCAAATAAATTACAGTGTATTTGGGACATAAAAGGGGAAGTTTTCACCAAATTTCGTTGAAATTTTTTTTTCTGTAAAAGATGAAAATGAAAAACCAAAAACTTGGTTTTTTTAATTTTTCACATAAATTTTGATGTTCAAATTTGCTGTTTGACTTTTTTCCATAGAAATTGTAGTTTTTCCGGAAATGGAGATAAACCGTTTTTTACCCTTAAAAACTCACCCCCTTTTCCTTCCCGACCTCAGATCGCCCGTAAATTATTTTTCCTTTCATTCTTATTACATTCTCCTCATTTTCTTATGGGTTTCAATATACTATTTTTTTTTTGGTTCCAAAAATTATCGACCCTGTTCTACTCTATATTAATTCCGAGAGCTGGCGAACAATTTAGGGTAGGTTCTTGAGCTTAAGGCACTATGAAAATTTTGGTATTAGTCCTTGAAAGACCCCTGAATAATAAAATCGAGGTCTGGCTGAAGGGCAGCGGCCCACTGCGAAACCTTGAATTTTATTGAATGGAAATTTTTTATTAAATAAATGTTTTTGAGGCATTCTGAAGTTTTTATATCCTTAAGTTATGAAAAATGAATTTAAGAAATTCAAAATAAAAAAAGACAGATCACTAAGATGGGTCTTAATATTAACCAGACTTAGTATCCCAGCTCAAAAACTGCAGTGTTTCGGAACTTTTTCCAGCTCTCGGCCATTTCGACCTCGACCATGACCATTATAACCGTTTTTTGAACAAGATAGAATTTGCTAAATTTTTGTCTCTGTAGACTTAATAGTTTTCGATATATGGGTTTTCAAAATTAGGTGTTTTTTCAAATTTACAAATTTTCAGAAATCGCCCTCGTATCACCACAAATCATTTTCATATAATTTTGAAACGTGAATGTTCAATAACGTTACATTTCAGAAAGGTGTATGTGAGGGGGATTATGGTGGTGATCAGACTTTTTCATTTTTGAATTTCTTTAATGTCTTACTTCAAGATATAAAAATTTCAAAATGCCCAAAAAAAATTTTTTCAATTGAAAAATTCCATATTATATAAATTCAAGAGTTGGTAGGGTGCGGCAACCCTTCAGATAGGTCGATTTCATTATTCAGGGGTCTTTCAAGGAATATTACATATATTTTCAGCAAGAACCTACCCTAATAAAAAAAATAAACTGTTTGCCAGTTCTCGGACTAATTCAGTTTTTATGGTAATTTCGCCCGTACCCGCCTCAGAGAAGCGTATATTTCGGTCGCGTAGGCAAAACGCGAAACTTCTGGCATTGGATTCCTGCGAATCGCTTTTTGATCGGAATGGGTTCCAATCATTGCGTTCGCTGTCAATAGTATTCTAACGGGCGCTGTTTTTCTCATCCTGCAATCGGGTCACACAAACACAATCCGCTGAAAAAATTTAAATATTAGGTTTTCAGATAAAAAAACTTTTTTCGTATTAAGATTGATTAAATTTGAAGTTTTTTCATAACAGTTACTACCATTAGTGCAAACAACTTTTTTTGGATACTAATAACATCAGTGGTTTTTAAAAATCAACCCCATAGTCTTGGAGCCTTAAACCAACGTATTGTTCAAGAATGATGAAATTTAACTCCAGCGGTTTTTGCAATAGCGAGGAGATGTTTCGCAGAGTAGCTCTACATTTGCCAGGCACCTCTGAGTGCTCAGTCCTAGTATTTATTGTGGTTAACTTTCGATTTCAATAAACAATTTTTGAATTCCAAATTACACAGTTAGAACAATTTATGTATTTTTCCTGGAAAGAGAGTAAAAGATCAGATCAAATCAATCAAATCAAAATATGCTTTATTGTCTTCAAAATTGAACAGTTTGTTGATAAAGCGAAAAATATAAGAACTAAAAATATCCCCTAAAGATGCATGTCACACAAAATAAAGGAATCCTAATGAATACATTAGTACAAACAAGACATCAAACCCACATTTTCATACAAAATATATACAAACTTTACATTATTGACAATAGAACTTTTTCCGAAGCAGAGAATAAATGACAATTTTTTTTTGTTCGGAGCCGTGTTATTCAATTTGGTCATATGAATCAATCGATGCTAAAAAAAGAAGTCCTCAACATAGTAATAAGGTCTATCAAGAAGATAAGACTCTGTTCGTTTCCGAAAATTGGTCAAGGAAGTTATAGATTTTAATTCATCTGGAAGTTGATTGTTAATTTTCTGAGCATTGTAAATGATGGACTTCTTTACTAATTCAGGGAGGAATAGGTAGGAGAACATGATGTCCCGAAGATTAGTGGAATACCTGTGCTGTGGCATCAAGGGTACGGCATGAAAATACTTCTGAATCAAGCTCACAGATCCAAGTAAACATGAAACAGGAAGCCTTAAAATTCAATTTTTCTTGAAATAAGGTTTGAAATGCGCCCTCTTTTTCATAAAATACATGCAACGAAATGGTTCTTCTATGCAATTTGAGAATGGTGTCAAGTTGTGAAGAATTACATGTACCCCAGAGGAAAGACCATAACGAAGATGAGATTCTAACATACAAAATAGGCAATTCTTGTAGATGCTGTATCTAATTCTCTCAAGATGGATTCAATTACGAAACAGACCGATGATAATTATTTAGTTAAAACATTCACATACTGTGAAAATTTAAGATTGTTGTCGATGAAGAGTCTTAAAAAGTTGACAGAATAGACTATTTCAATGGCATGGTTTTGCAAGAATAGTTCCTGGGAGTTATCTCCATAAAACAAGGCGACGGTTTTAACAACATTGAAGCAAAGTAAGTTTGCAATAGACCAGGATTTGATCAATCCAAGATCAATTGTCATTTTAGAGTGCAGCGTCGTAGAATTAGGATTACTCCAAGTACACTCGTATCATCCGCGAAAAGCGTAATTTCTCCACTGATACTGCTTTGATACGTAATATCATTCATAACTGGACCTGAAACAGAACATTGGGGGACACCGCGCGTAATAGAGAAGCAAAAATGGAGTTATTTTTCCTAACTAATTTTTTTCTACTTTCAGGATAAGACTCGAACCAGTATAGTGGAATACCTCGGACACCATAAAACTCCAGTTTCCGACTAACGCAGTCAAATGCTCTAGCATTATCAGAAAACCCTAGCTGTATAGTTCTTATTGTTGAGGGATTAATAGATACTGCTTCATTAGTTTGTCTATTGTCTTGGATAAAACAGATAGAAGTGCTATGCGTCTGCAATTGGATGTGTTAGATCTGTCTCCTCCTTTATGAAGCGGAATAAATATGGCAGATTTTGATTTTCTTCACGAATTCGCAGGCAGTGTAGTAATGTATCTCATGACCTATAGAGCATTTGAAATTATAAATTTGATACCTCGATCTACAAAACAATTAACAAATAAAAATAAGTCGACATTAAATAAAAAATTGACATATTTTAAGAATTTTTCAAAATGAAATATTCTGCTGGGAAGTTTTATCTATAGGACAACCTGTATAGAGTGCAATAATTGGAAGAATGAATTGAATTATTTTCAATGCTTTTTAAAATGGTATAAAGATTGAGATTAGAAATGATATAATACCTATCTATAGAACATGAAAATACTTCAGATGAAAATTTTCGGATCCTCAAGATGGTTCTAATTAAATTTATGAGTTGACTGAAATTATAATGATATTATGTACCTACATATGTTTATCATCTTTGAGCGTCAAACTGGAATGCTAATTACGATAATATTTCACACAGATTATGAGGTATTTACGTAACTTCATTAACCGCCTTGAACTTCAAGGGAAATCCAGATCCATCTTAATAAATTGAAAAATTGAATGAAAACCGGAAATGTCACTCTTGGTGTTTAGGGGTCGACACAAATGAACCACAATTAAATTTGATTTAGAGTGAATTAGAGATTGAAACAATTCAAATTCCTTTACGGCAAACTGGTCTATATTCAATTGAAGTGAACTCAGTGAAGTTTTTAGGTCTTCATATTGATGAGACGCTCAAATGGACTACTCATATAGACATATCAACAAAAAAATTATCTTCTGCATGTTTCGCCATTAAAACGGTTTCTAGAGAGCTTTCAATTTCTGCTGCGTTGTCGACATACTTTTCTTTATTCGAATCACACCTTCGTTATGGTTTGCCATATTGGGGTTCATGCAGCCTCTTCCACATTGAGTCTGTTTTCAGATTGCAAAAGAGAGCAATTCGTTATATGTTTGATCAGAGCAGAAGGACACATTGCGAATTCTACTTTAAAAAATTCAAAATTCTCTTCCTTCACTATTCATATTCGAATCCGTCTGTTTGGTTCGCAAACACATTCTTAACTTTTCAGAAAGACCAAATCATAGATATCCCATATGAAATTCAGATACCGATATTTATTTAATAACGCCCACCTCCGTCTTCACAAAAAACTCCTTTACCTACAATGCCGGAAAGTTATACAATCATCTACCATTGGAGCTAAAATCCTTGAGTACGTACAAAAAGTTTCGAAGTTCAACTAAGGCTTTTCTTTTGGAGAGACCATTTTACTCAGTGGCAGAATTTTATTCTGTAACTGAATTTCACAATGTAACATAGACCCTTGAGATACACATTTGGTAGCAACATAAATTAATGTTTTGTTTTTTTTTTGTAATATACAAAATTTTATATCTGTATAATAAGTTTATTTGACAAATATGTTGATTCTTAACATATGTTTATACATAATTGACTGATAAATGTTTTTCTATTTTGTTCTTCTATTTCATAGATTCTTGTTTTGTTCAACGACTGAAAGTGTGTTTTGTTTGATTAGTTATCGCTGTTAAATTTTATTTTCAATTTTTTATAGGTATGTGCTTTGTCGACAAAATTTTGTAATTATATAGGACAATAAAGCTGTTTCTCTCTCTCTCAAGTCTAAACATCGGAAATTATTACTATTTGAGTTGAAAACGATCATAGAAAAATCATTAAATCGATACGTTTCTTCATGGTAGAAGAAGAAAAGTCATTAATATATAACATAACAGCAAAACGCAGTTTTGATATAATTAATATTATTAGAGAAACATACAAACTCACAGGTTACATAAACTAAAGTGAATAAAATGATAACAATAAAAAACTAAATAGTGGGGCAATGGGTCCATAACTATTCGAGAAAACCTACATAAATTACATCAAATATTGAATATATTCAGCTGCGGAAATGGTTTTAGCCTATTTGATCATTCAATAAGTTATCAGAATTCTTAAAACTATGGGGCATTCCAAAAGTTCAATTTCAAACCTCTACCTACTCTCTCTGTGTAAAATATGAAAATCTGTATTAAATGAATGATTATCTTCTAAAAAAAGAAATAATTAGAATATTCATAATTTTTTTCAAACCTGCTCTTTTAAATAAATCAGGTATTCTGACTGAATTTAATCATTTAAAGGATGAAACTTTCAATTGATTGCATCAACAAAAAAGATTCAATCGACATCCGTATTCGATAGAAGCATAGAAATTTTATGAATGGAGCTGTTATTTCAAATGCTCATTGAGCCATATCGGCCGCTGTGCTTGAAAAATCAAATAGCTATTTATAGTGCGAGAAATTTTATACATTGAAACGATTGTGTTGCATACATACATATATATATATATATATATATATATATATATATATATATATATATATATATATATATATATATATATATATATACAGGTTATCCTAATTGCCATGGGTCATTATTGCTATCTCGGTAACTATAATAACTACAAGGTTGGGCAAATTAGATAAAATGTGCAGTTTTTGGAGTAAATTAACAATCTGATTTCAAATAAAAAAAAATTCTATCTTTAGCTACGGGGGTTTTTCGAAAAATTGTTCAAAACTATTTGATCGAATATCTCAAAAAGTATAATTTTTACAAAAAATTAGTTCTCTAGTGCTCTAGTTTTCGAGATATCACATTAAACTTTGTTTTTTAAATACGGACCTGCATTATTCATTCCAAGTTTTAAAAAAACTTTTTTTTTTGATTTCAACGATGTATCACATGTCCATATTCGTTTCTATTTAAATGGTAAAAACTAGTATTTAACTTTTTTGGCACTTTTTTCATTTTATCATAGGTTTAATCATAGAGCAAAGAGAAACAATTGCTTATAAATGCCTATGATCCGTAATACATGTGTCGTGTCAAAGTAAGTTTGAACCAACATGGTAGCGTTTTCCAATGGGAAAAATTAGATTTATTTTTTTGTTATGCAAAAGCATTTCGATCAAAATTCGTACCCCGAAAGGCGTTCACCGAATCGAATAATTTTTACAACGCTACAACGAAATTTTCTACAATACTGATCATTAAATAATCCTTCCGAACGGGGAACCACTGTAACGGCAGAGAATGGAGAAAATGAAACGAATGCATTCGGTATGTATCATCCACTTTGAATTTTGGCAAAGGTAATTTCAAAAAATAAGGAATTTTTAAGGTTTATTACATAACTTGAATTCAATTGAATGGTAAAAAGTTTGAATGTTTAAAAACTTCATGAACAGTTTCATTTGTTACACGCTGCAACAGTCTGCTTATTTAATTAAAATAGGCAATTATTGTTTTATTGGTCACCTCTGATGTTCTCATTTTTTTTTAAACTCAATATAACTTAAATTTTGTCTTTTTATCATTAAAACGCAAACAAATATGAGAATGTGATACATCGTTAAAATCAGAAAAATAAGTTTCTTCAAGAAATGAAATAAAAAATACAGGTCTGTGTTTGAAAAAAGTAAGTTGATGGTAATATCTTGAAAAAAGGAAGAACCAAATTTTTTCCTTAACTAATTTTTTGTAAAAATTATACTTTTTCAGATATTCGTTCAAATAGTTTTGGGTAATTTCTCGAAAAACCGATGAATTTTTTTTTCAAATATAGAATAAGATTTTCAATGTACTCCAAAAACTGCACATTTTGTCTAATTTGACAAACCTTGTAGTTCTTATAATTACCGAGATAGCAATAGTGGCCCATAGCAATTAGGACACCCTGTATATATATATATATATATATATAAATTAGGTTAGCTTAGGTAATATATATATATATATAATATATATATATATATATATATATATATATATATATATATATATATATATATATATATATATATATATATATATATAGATTTCAATAAACAACATTGATAAACACAAAGATTAAACAAACAAACTAAAGGACAATGAACCCAACTTCTTCAATAACGTCCACTTATCTAACTACTCTTATATCCAATAGAGTAGCTTCAAATATAGATTAACATTTTTGAACACCATTTATATCTTCAGAATATTCAATCATATCCATAAAAATAATTATTTTTTAGAATAGGTTGTGATTAGGATTGAGTATAGTTGAAATTGCGAGTAATGTCTTTCTGACATATACAACCCTTAATCAAATAATTAAGAACATATTTGGTACATTACGTGAGTAACGGTTTCTATGGTTTCCCTTGCCTTTTAATATTAGCAGACCTGACTGCTGATATTCGACTGAATAGCAAGTAATTATTAGCAACTGCAAACCACGTAATTAGCAAATAAAAAGAAATTAATTAACAACTAAGAGCATGCACAGCAGCAAATAATTGAATGAAACATTGTTGTCTGTTCTTTGCTCTAGAATTTTCAATGATTTTTCATAAGTTAATAAATGTCAAAGTTATTTTGTTCTTTGTACATTTCTTAACTGATTGATAAAAATTTTAAGCATCACTAGTTGTTTATTTTGAAATATGTATAAGTATTATATATATATATATATATATATATATATATATATATATATATATATATATATATATATATATATATATATATATATATATATATATATATATATATATAATATATATATATATATATATATATATATATATATATATATATATATATATATATATATATATATATATATATCTTATATCTGTTGTGCCGTAGAAATATCAACAGCCATAGAATAATAAAAATAATACCTTAAATTAATATAGAGCTATTCAAAAATAAATAATCATAACATCCACAATACATATCAAGAAAAATATTCAAAAAGATATAATATCAGAGATTAGTTTGAAATGTTTTAAAATATTTATTAGGAAATTATTTTACAAAACAAGCTGTCCACTAGTGTCGATTTATCGTGAGAAGTGTATTAATTTCATTCATTAACCTGAAAATCCTTTCAATTCGTAGGCAAAAATTCATTAACAAGTTGTAGATTTTTGTTGAATAAAAAAACAAAAACTTAAATCAATTTCTACTCACTTTTGTATTCCTTATTATGTTTTGGTTATTATATTATTGAAAACGAACTATTTTCACACAAAATTTTTCGAAACGAATAAAATCATTAATGCCACAGGCGATAATCCAAAAAACGACGCATAATATAAGTACGATTTGTGAGTATTTTGATTGCGAAATCAAAGCCGGCTATTTATCCGTTACAGAGAACGATGAACGAATGCTTCGCGGTTCCAACTTGATCTGTTGGTGCACCATTATTACTACTACATTTTATGAAAGCTCACCACGTGTATTTGTTCGAAAGTTGCTGAAACTCCGGAACAAATTTAGAAAGTTTATCGCGAATTCAATTAGGTTATAGCTTCCTCTCGCGAAATTGTGTGAAGGTTTCGTGTATGTACCTTTAATTCGACGAGGAGGTATGTTTTTTGATTTTCCGCATTATCGACATTGATAAGTTGATAAAAATGGTAAATTTGAAATGAATTTAAATTGGAAAACAAAGGTATAGCGGACCAATTCCACGAATGTGTAGTATAGTATATTTCTATGTGCGGAAAGTGCCACTTTTCTGCACGTGATTGCAGTTACAATCAAGTGTGGAAAATACATTTTCCGCACGAGTTAGGAACGCTATTTTTTCTACGAGCCTGCGGAACATGTGAAAATAAAGGAACAACATATTGAAATTTCATTAATTTTTATTGAAGCTTAAAGAGAAACTACAATCTATTCTACTATTTATGATTAATATTAATAGTAAATTGGCAATTTGATGCTTTCTGTAAGTTGATCGCTGATGCTATTAGTTTTTTTTTGGTTCATTAAAATCGGTTGGTGAATCTATTACTGCTTCGATTTTTTGTGTTGAGAGACTGATTGTGACAAAATTGTTGTTGGAAGAAGTAGCCCCATATGCATGTCCTTTGTCGGTAGATAATATTTTGCTAGACATTTTTCTCCGCATTTCCGTTGATTCTTCTAAATACCCTCCAGCCACGGCTGTCGATTTCCAACCTCCCAATATTTTTATACTGGTATAATATATACCTTCACCACTATCTGCCAATATGGTAGCCGAAGACCGCCGAAAACTGTGGCCCGTATATAATTTGGGATTAGGAAGTTTCAGAAAAGCTGCAATTTCGGACGGATATTTACCGAAGCTATTCACGTCAACACATTAGACGGTACAGGCTCCTTGTAGTTTACGAGCTGTGAGGAGTGTTGGGTTTTCTCAGATTGGCGTATTTTCTGTACAGATCTAAGTATCTGCCGTCGTTTACATCATTTGAAATGACAAAACTTCTGCTGGCTCCCTTTCCGTAATATCATTAGTGGTGATTTTTGCGAGTTCATCACGACGACATGCGCTGGCTAACCCAAAAATAGTTGCTACTTTTATTAGAAGATATGTCTTATCTTCGAAATTTGTTCCGATTTCCACGTTGTTTTGAATTTTAATAACATTTTTAAGCATCGAATATCTGGACCATAATGTGTTTGAACGGTAGCTTTCGCTTAGATGTATAAAATATGCCAAGAACCCTTCTCCTTTAAACTTTTCACCTGCTGACTTTCGCACCACTTGTTAAAAGCTGCATATTCATTTTCGCACCTGTGTTTCGACTGTTCCGATAGCAACTCTACATCTCTTGCTGCTTTTAGTATTGACTCGGGCAACTCATCATCGGATGAGTTCATGATAATATAATAATATTAATGAAAGGGTTTTAACACAATATCAAAACGCGTCTTGCTTTAAGTTGACGTTTTTAATTTATTCGAATTGTTGACATTATGTTGGCAGGGCGATAAAGGCAAAATTTGACATATACGCTAATTGTTATAACTGACACTGACGTGGCATGCTAATTGTTATGTTTTTATTAATAGCAGTTATTGATATTTATGATACTGGGTGTCCCAAATCTGTAGGTATATTTCCTTTGCATAATAATTCTTTAATAATTATAATTAGTTTTCCGCTTTATTATAACGAACATGACGCGTTCCACTAAATTTGATATGATCAATATAGAAGTTACTGTGTGACAAATTTTTTTGAGTGGATGTGATGGAGCCCATTTCGTTCGAATTTTCATTTAAACCGTGGCTGACCTCATGATCTTCTTTCCTATTTATTTCTTATTTTCTAAACAATTCTCAACGTAGCCTTCTGCCGTAAAACAGGATTTCCAGTCCCCATGACGCTTTAAAATCTGCATATCTGCATCACCATCAACTAGAATGGTGGCTGAGGACCTCCTAAAACAATGTCCTCTATATCCTTCGGGATTCTTCAATCCAAGTTTTGTTGCAATCTATTTTGGTATACTTCCAAAACTATTAATTCCGACAGGCTGGGAGGTACATTTTCCTTTTCCGTAGAATACAAAAAACCGCATGTGAGTTGTATTAAGAGGAAGAAGTTTAGCATATTTTCGAAAAATACTTAAACAGTTGACACATTTCCTTTTGTTATAACAAATTCTCGGATAATTTTGGTTTTTGAGCATGTAATCACAATTTTTATATACAAATCATTGTATTCAATGTGATCCAACATCAACTTTAGTTAGTTCTTCGCGCCGACATGCCCCAAAAATGCCGATTATCATAACAACCTTCATGAGTACCTAAAAACCTATGTTTCATCATCTGCAGTAATAAGAAACTTACATACGTCTTCCTTTGTGAAAACTTTGGACTTTTTGGCTTTGTAATTTTTTTTCAAAAATTCGATTAGTGTAGAAAATCTGCTTATATCTCGATTTTTCTTGACTGAAATCATATTTCTCAACATTGAGTAGTGAGTCCATAGTGTAGATGGTTTCTGGGAGCTTTGCTTTCCGGAAAAATAACCGAAAAAGATTTTCTTAGACTCCTTCATTTTGTTAGCTTTGTACCATTCTTCAAACTTCTGGTACTTCAACTCATACCGCACCTTGGATTTTGTCGGAACCAAACTTGAGATCGCTTTGTTTGCCGCTGCTTCTATATCACAGGGTAAACTTCTATCAGAATCGCTCATTTTGAAAAGCGCTTTTTATATTTTTGGATTAGTTTCACAAAGTTTCGACAGTAACCATGCGAAACAGAAACCATGCGAAAGGTAACATAAAAAATTTGATTTGTAAACTTAATAGCAGGTGCATTTTTACAGGTACCTACATTTTTATTTTAAAAAATGCCTTTTGCCAAATTGCGACACGAGCTGCAAGCGAGTGTCGCAATTCACCCGAGTGAAAAATTGTAATTTTGTGCGAGTAGAATACTATACTTTGTCCACGACTTCCTCGGAAAAATTAGTAATAATCTGCATTTTCAACAATAAAAATAGTTATCAAAAGCGTTGACATAATATTTTCTGTGTTCACTGAAAATTGCATACTCACGTAAACGTCAACTATTTCATACTTGACATCGATTCCATTCCTTTCTTTCACTCTGATAAAAATGAAATAGATAATTTATTAGAGTAAATATTCAATAAGTTGGGCATTATATTAAATATTAGCTTAATAATTTGCCTAAAAGTTATCTTAGTTACATAAAACTTAAAAATCTAATAACAATACTATCCTAATAATGTCAATGATAGTCTCAAGTTTGGACATACGTTTTGAGTGTGACGTCATGCAGTGTATAATAAACCATTATTCAATAGTAGTGAATAATAGGTATCATTATACTTCAGGAAGCACACGTATAATGAATGATTTATAGTACAGTCGTGGACAAAAGTATTTTTATTTATAGATGAAAGTAGATGAAATTTTGTACAATATTCTTGTTGATAATCTTTACAACACTTATATTGTAAATAACTATTACTTAATTAATAATAATAATTATAATAATTTATTCATTTCAAAAATATTATACATATAAGTTTGTAACAGATTGAACATAATGAATGAAATTTGTCGGAATTCATAATGATACATTAATCCATACAATGAACCTTACAGAAATCAATAAAATCCTCCATATTGTAAGGTTCATACTCCAGCAGATATTTATAAATGCTTTTCCTATAAAAATCATAAACAGTTATTCTCTATAAATTCCTCGGTAAGGCGTTGAAGGAACTCATTGCCATATAGAGAGGAATCTTTTCTCTGAACGTAGACAAGAGTGTAACGGGAACATATATTGATGCATTTTACGTGTGCTGTTTGTGTTTCTAAATTCTTCAAAGTAATGCTTTTTTTGTATGAAGAGAAAAAATCTGTAGATATACAATGCAGGTAGTGTTAGGATATTGTTTTTTTAAAGTGTTCGCTACGTGATTGCATGTAGCCAAGTCCAAGGATAGTTCTCATTGCCCATTTTTTTGCAATAAATGCATCTCTTGCATGTGGAGAACTTCCCCAGAAAATTATAACATATTATAGAATACTCTGTAAGTTGGAATAATGAAAGTGTAACTAACTGAGTTTATTTTTTTTTCGAATTATCAATATGCATTTCAGATGTTTATCCAGGATCACTCTAAGAAACTTCACACTTCCTTTTGTTTTGATACTGGTTGTACCATTCAGCTTGAAAATTTCTGGATATAGTGATGTGGATCTATCTGTGTGGATGAAAAGACATTCAATCTTATTTACGATGATGACAAGATTATTAAAATTGCATGTAATTTATTATTCTGAATAAGTTTTTGATTTTTCAACTGGTTCGGAATGCTACATTGACATTGTTTCACGAAAAAAGTGATTTAAACTATGTGCTGAAAGTACCAATATGAGTTTAAAACTATATTTTGATTTTTTTTATAACTGGATACACCTGATAAATGGTTTTTCTTGAATAACTGTTTCTGTTTTATCTTCTCTATTATTTCTGGCTTATTATTGATTCAATACATTAGAACTTTTCAGAAATTTTCGAAGCAAATGTACCTCATAAGAATGAACGTGTTATTTTATTTCACAAATCTATCTTGATATTGTGTATTTACCGCTATGATCAATATTCGCCTTGAGAATGTTACTTCTAATAACTTATGCAACCTCAATATCTCTTATTGCCATTTGTGATAGAATAATAGAAAAAAATCTTTGTATTTAAAATTAACTATTTGGGACATTCTATCCTAAGGAAAAAGAAGAAGAGGACATCGATAATTTGTGGTTCATCAGCATATCTCGGAAATTTTCTCAGATTTAAATATTAACCTGATATACACTATACGAAGGTTCTTCCTCTCCTTCCTCTGACTAGGTTTGCTCCTGTTTGTTCGCCTCTCATTTTGTCTCTGTTGTTGTTGTTGTCGTTGTCAGTAGGTTGTACTTTCATCTTTTCTTTGGTGTTCCTGCTGGTCTTCTGCTGTAAGGTTTGTTATTTTTGCAGACGTTAGCTAATCTGTCAGGTGTCATTTTATCAAAATGACTGTCCCAGTCTTTTTTCCCTGCTTTCACCCATTTGTTGATGTTCTGGATGTTACATTGCTCCCGTATGTTCTTATTTGTTTGTCTGTCTCTGACTGTTATACACTGTATTGCTCTTAGATTCTTCATCTCTACGTTACTCCTTATCTGCATTGTTATTTTTGTGTCGGCTCGAGTTTCCACCGCGTAGGTTAGAATCGGTCTCACAGTTGTTTTATATATATTCATTTTTCTCTCTGTGGACATGTGTTTGTTCGTCCTTATAGTTTCTCTAAGGCATCCGCTTACTCTTGTTGCTTTAATTGCATGCCGCTTTATCTCTTTGTCATGTTCCTATCACTAGAGATATCAATTCCAAGGTAAGTAAATGTCATGACCTGCTCTATGCTTCTGCCGTCCACTTCCAATTTGCACCTTCGAGGGTCCCTACTAATTACCATGCACTGTTTTTTCCGCAAGAATCTTCATGTTATTGGCCTTCGCAGTAATGTTGAATGTGTGAAGTTGTCTTTGTAGGTCATCTTCATTGTCCGCCACCAGTAGTGCGTCGTCCGCATAGCATACTATGTTGACTTTGTAAAGTCTCATTCTATATCCTTCTCGCTTCTTCACTTCGTTCTATTATCTTGTCCATTATTACATTGAACAACAAAGTATGTGTTCTGTAGGTCCTTTTGGTGTTATCATCTTTATTCTGTTGTCTTTGTTTATTTCTTCTATTAGTTTCATTAGTACATAGTCCACATGTCTTTGTTCTAGCATTTTCAGAATGTCATTTCGTTTTGTCCGGTCAAAGGCACTTTGCAAATCCACAAAACACATGTATGCGGGTTTGTTATATTCTACTGACTTTTCCACTATTTGTCTGACAATGAATGTTGCATCTATGGTACTGCGATTCCTTCTAAAACTTTGTCGTTCTTCTGCTATGTCTATTCTATACAAAGCTTGATAAGAAAATATAATCACATATTGTTTGCAAAGACCTTTGAATCAAAATAATGTTTCATTATAATGCAATTAATAATCAAACATTTGAAAATGTATGATCTGTTAATTTCCACTAGTATAATGAGCACCATAATCTTCAACGTTGTCGATATTTACTTTTCACTTCAGGAGACAAAACAAAAAGCAGTGGCGGAGGAGCAGCTAAACCTACGAATATATTCCAACGATGCCACATGTACCTTTCCAACAGTATGACGTTATTATCATAATATTGGTTTCTGGATTATTTTGAGAATTTCCATGTATAAGTCTAATGCCCAATTTCACCAACGAAATGTTAAGAAGTTCCTAACTAAGTAATTCCTAAGATAGAAAATACCTAAATCCGATACTTACCTAAATCAGATTTCACCAACCTAAGAAATTCTTAGTTAAGAAATACCTTGTTAAAAACTTGATTTGGAAAGTTTTGTACATATAATTGGTACCACTGTTCAATACTAGACTGTAAATTTGACAAAGGATACTAAGAAAAAGGGCAAAAATTATAGAAATATAATAATAAATTATTATATTTCTATGGAAATAACTCCAAATTTGATGTGCATTTGACAACTAAACAATTTGAGGTTAAGCATTTCTTAAAAAGCTATCCAAACGTTAGGTATTTCCTATCGTCTTTTTGCAGTACTTAACGCGTGGTGAAACGCAAATTGCACTTAGGAATTCCTAAATCCGATTTGAGTATTGCCTAACTTTAGGACTTAGTTGGTAAAATCGGGCATAAGATTCTTATATAGGAAACAACCAAGGCTGAATGACAGTTTTTTTTGACATGACTTTTTTTTTGAACTATTCAATTCTTTCTTTATTCGAAACAACATATATTTTGCCGATATATTAATATTTGTCAACACAGTGCCATCCTGATGAATACTTTTCTAGATAGCTTTTTGGATCATATTTCAAATTTCGAACATGTACATAGCTCCTAGATCCACATATTCTATACTCTTCTTTTCTTTGAGAAAATAAACATTGTCGTGAAATTTTCATATATTTAGCTGCTTCTCGGTGGCGGTGCAAAACCATTGATATTATTATTTGAAACTAATATCAAGTTCAGTTGTTATAGATGCTCTTGTGAATATCCAAAAAAAAGTATATAAGTTGGGGATGTATTTCTAGTGGAATAAAGACCACTGTATTCTGTTAATCTTAGTAACTTTATTAAATACAAAATATTTAAAAAAATTTTAAGTGATATCATTGAAAATAGGTAATAAATGAAGTTCATCGTTTTCATCACACATAGGTACTATTTATTAATGGCTATCATTTATTTGGAAATTTTAAATCTGAACCCTTCAAATTTTCCTCTATCCACTTATCAGCTACCGCGTGCTCTTCTTCGTCGAAGTAGTTTTCTTGATTTCCAGTTTTTCCTTGTCTCACGAAATTTTCTTCGCCTTTTGTGAAAATTCCCAATTTAGTTAAAATATTATAATTAACCGATACATTGTTTCGGAAATTATCAATATGCAAATGGATTTTCAGAGTGCTGATTTCTTCTTCTGTATAGCTGGTTTCGAGGAATTTTTGAAGTTGACAAATCGTGCCCTTCATATCCTAAGAAACAACGAAAACCATCAGTTAATTTATCGCGAAATTGTGTATTTTTACCTTGGTAATATTCTCGTAAAACAGAAATATGATATTCTCTTCATTTCTCTTGTTCCATGCTTCCAGAACATGGTGCCAGTATGGAGTGTAGATTACTGCAAATTTTAAACAATGGTTCATAAGGAATGAGTTTCTATTATATAAGTAAAATTATGAAATTAATGTTTTTGAGTGGGGGCCATCTTTAGTTAGTAAATTCGTCAATGCTTTCAAGAATATTAATTAGCAAGAGGGGTGAAGTCGAACGTCACTTAAGTATATGATATTGCAATTTTCTGTTAAAATTTCAAGCTGTTTACTTCCATATAGGAAATTTTGTTCAACATTTTCGAGAAAACCATGTTTTCATTATTAAGCGTAAATCTTTTTCAGAGCTTACCCAAATTTTGTGTAAAATATTTCCAATAGGTTGGAAAGTCACCTACATACCCCCGGGTTCTAAATAAACGGTTGTGATGGTAGAATGAAATAGCAACATCTTTAGGATTTCTTGCGACATAGATGACCTAGAATAATTGAATTATCAAACAACAATAAATAAATAAATATATATATATATATATATATATATATATATATATATATATATATATATATATATATATATATATATATATATAGGTATATATATAATATATATATAGATATATATATATATATATATATATATATATATATATATATATATATATATATATATATATATATATATATAGATATATATATATATATATATATATATATATATATATATATATATAATATATATATATATATATATATATGTATATAGATATAAATATATAAATGTATATATATATAGATATATATATATATATATATATATATATATATATATATATATATATATATATATATATATATATAAACAACCTTGCAGCCTGCAGTCAGTAGATTTTTCGGAAGTAAGCTAAGAGGCAAGTGGGTTTTTATAAATCTCCTATCGGTCATTTTCTTCAGATGTTCGAATATTCCACCAGTTAAATTTTCAATTTCTTTGCGGTTCTTTTCAGAATGTGCATTCTCTTCAAGGAAGAGCTCTTTTTGTTTCTGATGTATTAAGGAATGAAATCTGAAAAACACATATTTGATGATATTTGTGAGAAGTTTTCTAGAGCTTCTCACTCCATGAACGGGTATCGTTGCTCTAATGGAGTTTTTGAAGCTTTTTCGTAATTCAAGTTGTTCATGAGCAGCCAGACCATTTCTTGTGTTAAAGTTGTACCTGGAATTTCTGTGATTCAAGACCTGAATATTATTTTGAAATAATTTACCTGATCTGGGAAAAGAAACTATCCATACGTCTGTAGATCTCACTTGCATGTGGTAGAAATCATTTAGTTCATGCTCGATGTTGGAAGGAAAGCACCATTTCTTTTCACCGACTTGGATAAATCCTGTGTGTTCGCCTTGAATTGGAACATAACGTTATTTCAATTTTATCTGAGAATACAGCAACCCTGGTTTTTCAAATCAAGATGTACATATTCATGGTATAAATTTTTTCTATGAAAATAAGTTTATCTGTCACTCTGAGTATCATTTGTGATATAGGTTGGTGATCATGTGTTATATGTTAATATAACAATTGATTATTCTTCCTTGCAGTAGTTGATAAGTGTATATACGAACACGAAACCATACAAAATTTATTGGATGTCGCTTCAGAAAAATATAAAACGAAAAAAACAAAAAGATAAAATATCTTATAAGCTTATTTTCTTTTAAGTTATTTTCGATGATTTTGAGTGAATAGAATGAGTAAAGCTTTGTCTCTTTAAAAGTATTGATAATTGAAGAAATAGTTCGTAGAAGACCTTTTTTTCCAGAAATCTGATTGATAAACGTCAAAGCTGTAGATGCTGATAACAATTCACACTTAATATTGAAAACAAAAACGCATTACGTACCTTTCGGTGAACCTTCACAAAATGATTACAGTATATAGGCTAGGCCGGTTCTAGCACACTTTGGCTCATTTTTACATGTAAATTCCCATAAGGAAATCTAAGGTCGAAAGTACCGAAAATGGTTCCCTTTGCACATGCGCACTGAGTCGGATTTTCCTTATGGAAATTTGCATGTAAAATGAGCAAAAGTGGGGTTGAATCAGTCTAGCCTGTTCTAGGGTCAATGACCTCTCTGACCTCTCTGATTTATGTATGGTCTAATGACCATTATTCATATTATACTATGCAAATGGAATATATACTAATCAATCTCTTGGAGGTAGGTAGCGGGGAATAGATACAAGGATGAAAATATAACTATTTTTTCAATTGTTACATGATAATTTTATTAATTGTATAATAATTAAAGGTTATGATCAATAAGTATCCATTAATACATCTTCATCATGAGGAATAGTCGAAGGCACCTTATAATGGCCCCAAGGAAGCGTCTCATCTGTTCCAGGTATTAAATATCTTTTATCGTCTTCAGGGCTGAGTGCAATTTTCTGCTGTGTGATGGAATATACCTTATGCTTATCGGCTCTAATCAAGTTCTGGGTTATGGTAACCTCCTTCCATGTATCAAGACATTTCTCATAATCTTCAAAAGTAATCTTCGTTCTCACAACTAATGATTTGACTCCTTTTGCTTTCTTCATAACCCCTGCATTTTTAATAATATCATCTATCTCAATATCATCGTATCCTTCATCAGCCCATTGCTTCTTTTCTTTTTCTATATCTTCACGAGTCTTTAATACTTTCGTAGTGTATAATTTTGAACGAAGTCCCACAAAATTTGTCATAAGAGTTCCATTGTTCTCATTTTTCATCATACCCAATACTTTGATATTCACTTGAGGAATTCCATAAGTATTATCAGATAGATAATCTGACGTGTCAAAACGGGCATGACAATCACGTTTCATAACCTCATATGGATCTTTATGAAGCTCGTAGATTAAACTGTCAGTGTCCGTATAGATGGCGCTGCAGTCGCCCCCAAACTCGTTTTTCATATAATCATAATGAAAAGCGTAAATGGTTGTTTTGGCCAAGTCGAGTATCGCCTGTCCAACATATATAGGTTTATTTAAGAAGACTTCCATTTTTCTCAATTCAATAACAACAAGATTTTCGTTGAATATCGTACAGTTCTTGAATTCAGGTTTAGCAATATATGCCTCGGCACCATACCGTCCAGACCATTTTGTTAGAAGGCACACGTTGACACGTTTACGTATATTCTCCATAGTTTTACCGAAAACAGCATTATTCATGAGTTTGAATAAAGTTTTCTCAAACTTGTTCTTCGCATTCTTTCGAAGTTCAGTGTTCAAATTGATATAACTTTTAAGCCAAGGTGCTTGCTTGAACTTTAGTGCTTTATGAATTTTTTTAAGTACCAAACCATGTTTAATCGCCTGCTTCAATGCTTGATAATGAATAATATATTTTTTTTTATGATGTAGTGTGGCCATCAATTTTGAAGGTTTCTTTTCAGTCTTACGAGGTTTACCAGTCTTTGGATTAATATGTTCAGAACAAAATGGAATATCTTTATGGAGATCGTGTAATTCTTGAGGATACTCAAGATCCACCTCTAGCATATATCCTGTATCTGCGTCATCCGGAATGGAGGTGACATCAATATCGGTATTTTCACACCATTCGAACCCTCCGTATGGGAGATATTGACTCATGGCCCAACCATATTGATTATTTATATCAAAGAACATCAAATACTTTGAACGTTTCGTTGGATCATAATTGTTACAATAAACGTTGTTTGCAGTAGCTCTCCTAAGACTACAAACTTGACTGAGACCTCCACGTATGCCTCGTTCAACGAAGAGAAACATATCTGGATCTGTGAGAAGCTCCAATTCTTGCTCTGTATATTTTAACATCGCATCCCAGGTGAATCCAGGTAATGTGAAATAATGAGCAGGATCAAGCTTATAGGTTTCAAGACAGCTCAATCGAAATTGTTCAAATACATCTGTCAGAAGAAGAATATCAGTCTTCATGTATAGGTCAACGTATTCACCCAAGTTATTACAACTGAATTCGTTCCAAACTTGTTGTGCCCTACGATACAATCTTTGAGGGCAGGGTTTATTATCGAGATTATTATAGAAAGCCTCGATAGATGGTAAACTTGTTTCACCAAATCTCGAAAAAGCATCAAGGTAATCATATGGCATAACCCCCTTCTTTGTTATTAGTTTGAAGCGATTCTCATCTAATTCAGAAAACTGCGATCTCAGAGTTGGATATTCAGTTAAGTATGTTGCTAGGTTATCTAGTGAGGAGTTCATAAATCGAAATGAATCAATGAAACGGAACTGAATTGGTGTTTTATCAATGTGTTTAGTGAATGAAATATACTTTTCTTTAGTTATAGGTAGTAAATCAACTTTTCCCTGCATCCTTGTTGCAACATCATCAATAATGAAATTAGCATCATATCCACAGAGGTTATGAAACACCACAGAGATCACACGGCTATCTTGATAGTTTATATTGCATGATTCATGAGCAGCACCTCTATAATTGTTTTCAGGAATCAAATGGTTATGGTCTCGCACTTTCTTATCATCCAGAGAGAAAGCATGATCACATATATGACACTCCATAGCACTTCTAAATTCAGATTCATCCTGAGGAGTCATATCAATATTATACGAACACCAAAAGACAGTAGAGAGATCTTCCGCTAGCTGTTTCATTTCATCTGCAAACCACTGCATACAATCCTCTCCACGATGAGATTTATATAAACTTAGAGAATCATCATAGGAACATTTGAGATAATATCCTACAGCTGCAGGTACATGATGTTGCAGCTTTTTAATATCATCGGTAGGTTTCAAAATGCTTTCCAAATCTGCGTAAATATTGAATGGTTCTTTTTCTTTATTCTTATGATTTTTAAATTTAAGAATATTTCGACCTTCTTGAGGCATCTTAATAGCACTCTCATTCATCATAAGACAGATTTTCGTATGTTCCTTCAGCTTATCAAGAGACTGGTAATAGTGGAGACATCTGTCGCTAATATACTTTGTATGGTCTTTTTTACTCAACTGTTTTGATACCAGACGAGATAAATTTTTAATTAAAACATAATGGTATTTTATTTCCACATCAGCATTATTTCCATTATCATTATTATTTTCAGAAAAATAGATATTCTGAACCAATAAAAGATTTATATGTTTATCAACACAGTTTTTAGTTAAGCATAGTGGAAGAGTGATAAATCTATTTGCTTTTTTCTTAAGGATGTAAACATTGATAGACACTTCGTTCTGTTTTTCAAATGACGGAATCTGCTTCATAGTCATAGGAAACTGAATTCCCTTCAGTTTTAGTACTTCTGAATAATGTTGATACTTAGCAATTCTATTAGCATTCTTCTCAACAGGAAACAACGCAGCCACTACAGCCCACGCAAAACAAGCGTTATCATTATTTCTCAAATTAATGCAGGCATGTTTTTTCGTTATTTCTAAAGGTAGTTCAATGTATGATGATCCCAATTGAGGAGTGAACTTATTGATATTAACTCCTAAATTAACAACTTGCTTCAAGGCCCATCCAGAGTCTCGCTCTTGAAATTCTTCTAACTTTCTCAATAAATGTTCTTTAACGTTCTCATCAAACCAAGAGTTAAGATCAGTATCTCTGTATATAGGCTTATTAGATGTTGTAAAATATTTGAATTCACTCAATACACGACTACCGCTCACAATTTCAAACTCTCCACCAAACACTGCGTTAACCTTGACAGCTTCAGTTTGTTTCAAGTTATTGAGTAGCCGTCGTCTGAATATCGCACGACAATCAGCTAAAAACTCTAAAGGATCCTTATGTTTGAGATTAGAAATAACTCCTGTTCTAATACGGCAATCGAAAGCTGTGGCTAAATCATCCCAGCGAACTCTGTCCCATGCTGTCTCTCGTCGAGTCGTTATACCAGCTCCCTGCTTCTTCAAAATTTTCAACTGGCTGCGCATACTCTTCACTTGCCCCAATTTCATTGTAAGATTCTGCTTTTCTCCAATCATCTTCACCGATTTTAATTTCTTGTTAATTCTCCGAAGAGCCAATGAACACTCTTTAAGTCCATCATTTACTATCTGTTCATCATTGCTTATTTTCAGGAAACACAGCAGTGCCCGTATCTTATTCAACAGTGCAGCAATCATGTTGGTTGTTGTCTCATGAACGATCAGAAAAAACTGAATCAGAACTCTAGAATTCAACGATTTAATACAAATCAAGTCAACGGAATACTAAACATTAGTACAAGATATCCACGGTGTAAAAAAAGAATATAGTCTACGAAATTATATTTTCCATATTAATGTATGAACCGTTACTAGAAAATATACTATGATCACCGTATGAAAAATAAATTTAAGGTGTAATAAATATTATATTTAGTTCCTGAACCTCAAGTAGACCCCTGAACAGGGTATGTGGTGTCGCACAGGAACTATGCCATCAGAGCACCAATTAGAGGTTAGGAACTAGATACAATATTCATAGATCTCAAATTTATATTAACTTTCCATAATAAAATAATTTTCACTTAATTCTCTTGTTACCGAAATTTGGCCAATAGGACGCGTCTTCTATAGCCAGGACAAGACCTAGGCAACTATTTCCCCAGAACGTCGACATTGGTTATACCTACTCATTAACGATGACTGCCTACTTTGTACATAGGTCTTACAGACATCAAGAGCAAGTACTCTCTCCCTATAGGGATACGTCTGTCATGCCTTCGTGAAGGAAATAGTCGGTCGTCCCTTTTATACCAGAATGGAGCCACAATTAATTAATGAATCAGTATTGTTTACTTATTTTCTTAAAGATTAAGGAAAACCAACTCACCTATTTATTCTGCACAAGATACACGGAATCGTGAAATTCAATTATCTGTAAAAAGATTGTGAAGATAAGTCACATTATGTTAGATCATCGAATAACAAATTATTACATTTCACCCTCATAATAAAAAATTTTAAGTATAAATCTTAATATCTCAGAAATGGTATATTTTAGAGTAAAAATAACGTTTCCGCAGACTCTCAGACACCCCTTAGTGACCTTATGACGTTCCGTAACATATTATAATATAAATACCATAATAAAATAATTCACCCCCATAATAAAAAATTTTACAAGTTCAACTTTGAATGAAAGTATAAAAATCTTAATATCTCAGAAATGGTACATTTTAGGGTAAAAATAACGTTTCCGCAGACTCTCAGACACCCCTTAGTGACCTTTTGACGTTCCGTAACAAATTATAATATAAACACCCTATTAAATAATTCATACTCATGAAAAAAAAATCCAACTTTGAATGAAATTTTTCTAAGTCTACACAAAATAATAAAAATCAGAATATGTCAGAAACTATTCTTCCTAGACAAATAATAAAAATAAAATACCCCCAAAAGTAACTTCAATCGACTCTCAACCATATACCAAAGAATGAGCGCCGTACGTGCAGAATTTACCATCCTCATTTACTAACCCCAATTCTACCTTATACAACTATATCTATATTCACTCATCAGTAGATTCTAATATTTGGCTTTTGCACTATTATCATAAACATATCGAAATCCAACGTCCATTATTAAATAACAAAATAATCATTGGAGCCAATTTATGAAAACTTACCTTGCAGGTGAATCAGGAGCGAATACACTTAACTAACCAAAAAACTGAATTGAAAGGAATAAATTCGGGGTCACTCATAATTTATAAACTATCTTAACCCCCTCCCCTTTCATAGTTTCTAACTGCCTTCCCGCATGCGCATTAAATAAATGAAAAATTTGAAGGTTAGATATATGGGATTCGAACCCAGACAATGGCACACCTATCATCAGTACTATGTCCGCGCAGCTATGCTCTCAACCGTGAAACGGAGACGAAAGTTTGCTAGATAAGCGTATAATAAGACGTGAGGCCCCAATCGTCTTGGGGATTAATGTTTAGAACCCTCTATTACTTTTGATACGTATCGTTTTTAATTGAGTCCATTAAAAAAGAGATGTTTTTTGAACAAGTCATTCACAACGGTTACCCAACGACTTCGATGATAACGGGGGATCCAACCCCCGTTCTCATCGAAGCCGTTAACGACAACGTTGAGGAAGGGGGTTCCAACCCCCGTTCTCATCGAAGTCGTTAACGACTTCCGTTGAGAGCACACCTTCCTATATTTATATTATAATATGTTATATATTATAATATGTTACGGAACGTCAGAAGGTCACTAAGGGGTGTCTGAGAGTCTGCGGAAACGTTATTTTTACTCTAAAATATACCATTTCTGAGATATTAAGATTTATATTTAAAATTTTTTATTATGAGGGTGAAATGTAATAATTTGTTATTCGATGATCTAACATAATGTGACTCTCTTCACAATCTTTTTACAGATAATTGAATTTCACGATTCCGTGTATCTTGTGCAGAATAAATAGGTGAGTTGGTTTTCCTTAATCTTTAAGAAAATAAGTAAACAATACTTATTCATTAATTAATTGTGGCTCCATTCTGGTATAAAAGGGACGACCGACTATTTCCTTCACGAAGGCATGACAGACGTATCCCTATAGGGAGAGAGTACTTGCTCTTGATGTCTGTAAGACCTATGTACAAAGTAGGCAGTCATCGTTAATGAGTAGGTATAACCAATGTCGACGTTCTGGGGAAATAGTTGCCTAGGTCTTGGCCTGGCTATAGAAGACGCGTCCTATTGGCCAAATTTCGGTAACAAGAGAATTAAGTGAAAATTATTTTATTATGGAAAGTTAATATAAATTTGAGATCTATGAATATTGTATCTAGTTCCTAACCTCTAATTGGTGCTCTGATGGCATAGTTCCTGTGCGACACCACATACCCTGTTCAGGGGTCTACTTGAGGTTCAGGAACTAAATATAATATTTATTACACCTTAAATTTATTTTTTATACGGTGATCATAGTATATTTTCTAGTAACGGTTCATACATTAATATGGAAAATATAATTTCGTAGACTATATTCTTTTTTTACACCGTGGATATCTTGTACTAATGTTTAGTATTCCGTTGACTTGATTTGTATTAAATCGTTGAATTCTAGAGTTCTGATTCAGTTTTCTTCTGATCGTTCATGAGACAACAACCAACATGATTGCTGCACTGTTGAATAAGATACGGGCACTGCTGTGTTTCCTGAAAATAAGCAATGATGAACAGATAGTAAATGATGGACTTAAAGAGTGTTCATTGGCTCTTCGGAGAATTAACAAGAAATTAAAATCGGTGAAGATGATTGGAGAAAAGCAGAATCTTACAATGAAATTGGGGCAAGTGAAGAGTATGCGCAGCCAGTTGAAAATTTTGAAGAAGCAGGGAGCTGGTATAACGACTCGACGAGAGACAGCATGAGACAGAGTTTGCTGGGATGATTTAGCCACAGCTTTCGATTGCCGTATTAGAACAGGAGTTATTTCTAATCTCAAACATAAGGATCCTTAAGAGTTTTTAGCTGATTGTCGTGCGATATTCAGACGACGGCTAGTCAATAACTTGAAACAAACTGAAGCTGTCAAGGTTAACGCAGTGTTTGGTGGAGAGTTTGAAATTGTGAGCGGTATTGAGTGAATTCAAATATTTTACAACATCTAATAAGCCTATATACAGAGATACTGATCTTAACTCTTGGTTTGATAAGAATGTTAATGAATATTTATTGAGAAAGTTAGAAGAATTTCAAGAGCGAGACTCTGGATGAGCCTTGAAGCAAGTTGTTAATTTAGGAGTTAATATCAATAAGTTCACTCCTCAATTGGGATCATCATACATTGAACTACCTTTAGAAATAACGAAAAAACATGCCTGCATTAATTTGAGAAATAATGATAACGCTTGTTTTGCGTGGGCTGTAGTGGCTGCGTTGTTTCCTGTTGAGAAGAATGCTAATAGAATTGCTAAGTATCCACATTATTCAGAAGTACTAAAACTGAAGGGAATTCAGTTTCCTATGACTATGAAGCAGATTCCGTCATTTGAAAAACAGAACGAAGTGTCTATCAATGTTTACATCCTTAAGAAAAAAGCAAATAGATTTATCACTCTTCCACTATACTTGACTAAAAACTGTGTTGATAAACATATAAATCTTTTATTGGTTCAGAATATCTATTTTTCTGAAAATAATAATGATAATGGAAATAATGCTGAGGTGGAAATAAAATACCATTATGTTTTAATTAAAAATTTATCTCGTCTGGTATCAAAACAGTTGAGTAAAAAAGACCATACAAAGTATATTTGCGACAGATGTCTCCACTATTACCAGTCTCTTGATAAGCTGAAGGAACATACGAAAATCTGTCTTATGTTGAATGAGAGTGCTATTAAGATGCCTCAAGAAGGTCGAAATATTCTTAAATTTAAAAATCATAAGAATAAAGAAAAAGCACCATTCATTATTTACGCAGATTTGGAAAGCATTTTGAAACCTACCAATGATATTAAAAAGCTGCAACATCATGTACCTGCAGCTGTAGGATATTATCTCAAATGTTCCTATGATGATTCTCTAAGTTTATATAAACCTCATCGTGGAGAGGATTGGATGCAGTGGTTTGCAGGTGAAATGAAACAGCTAGCGGAAGATCTCTCAACTGTCTTTTGGTGTTCGTATAATATTGATATGACTCCTCAGGATGAATCTGAATTTAGAAGTGCTATGGAGTGTCATATATGTGATCATGCTTTCTCTCTGGATGATAAGAAAGTGCGAGACCATAACCATTTGATTCCTGAAAACAATTATAGAGGTGCTGCTCATGAATCATGCAATATAAACTATCAAGATAGCCGTGTGATCTCTGTGGTGTTTCATAACCTCTGTGGATATGATGCTAATTTCATTATTGATGATGTTGCAACAAGGATGCAGGGAAAAGTTGATTTACTACCTATAACTAAAGAAAAGTATATTTCATTCACTAAACACATTGATAAAACACCAATTCAGTTCCGTTTCATTGATTCATTTCGATTTATGAACTCCTCACTAGATAACCTAGCAACATACTTAACTGAATATCCAACTCTGAGATCGCAGTTTTCTGAATTAGATGAGAATCACTTCAAACTACTAACAAAGAAGGGGGTTATGCCATATGATTACCTTGATGCTTTTTCGACATTTGGTGAAACAAGTTTACCATCTATTGAGGCTTTCTATAATAATCTCGATAATAAATCCTGCCCTCAAAGATTGTATCGTAGGGCACAGCGAGTTTGGAATGAATTCAATTGTAATAACTTGTGCGAATACGTTGATCTATACATGAAGACTGATATTCTTCTTCTGACAGATGTATTCGAACAATTTCGATCGAGCTGTCTTGAAACCTATAAGCTTGATCCTGCTCATTATTTCACATTACCTGGATTCACTTGGGATGCGATGTTAAAATATACGAAGCAAGAATTGGAGCTTCTCACAGATCCAGATATGTTTCTCTTCGTTGAACGAGGCATACGTGGAGGTCTCAGTCAAGTTTGTAGTCTTAGAAGAGCTACTGCAAACAACGTTTATTGTAACAATTATGATCCAACGAAACGTTCAAAGTATTTGATGTTCTTTGATATAAATAATCAATATGGTTGTGCCATGAGTCAATATCTCCCATACGGAGGGTTCGAATGGTGTGAAAATACCGATATTGATGTCACCTCCATTACGGATGACGAAGATACAGGATATATGCTAGAGGTGGATCTTGAGTATCCTCAAGAATTACACGATCTCCATAAAGATATTCCATTTTGTTCTGAACATATTAATCCAAAGACTGGTAAACCTACTGGAAAGGAACCTTCAAAATTGATGGCCACACTACATCATAAAAAAAAATATACTATTCATTATCAAGCATTGAAGCAGGCGATTAAACATGGTTTGGTACTTAAAAAAATTCATAAAGCACTAAAGTTCAAGCAAGCACCTTGGCTTAAAAGTTATATCAATTTGAACACTGAACTTCGAAAGAATGCGAAGAACAAGTTTGAGAAAAATTTATTCAAACTTATGAATAATGCTGTTTTCGGTAAAACTATGGAGAATATACGTAAACGTGTCAACGTGTGCCTTCTAACAAAATGGTCTGGACGGTATGGTGCCGAGGCATATATTGCTAAACCTGAATTCAAGAACTGTACGATATTCAACGAAAATCTTGTTGCTATTGAATTGAGAAAAATGGAAGTCTTCTTAAATAAACCTATATATGTTGGACAGGCGATACTCGACTTGGCCAAAACAACCATTTACGCTTTTCATTATGATTATATGAAAAACGAGTTTGGGGGCGACTGCAGCGCCATCTATACGGACACTGACAGTTTAATCTACGAGCTTCATAAAGATCCATATGAGGTTATGAAACGTGATTGTCATGCCCGTTTTGACACGTCAGATTATCTATCTGATAATACTTATGGAATTCCTCAAGTGAATATGAAAGTATTGGGTATGATGAAAGATGAGAACAATGGAACTCTTATGACAAATTTTGTGGGACTTCGTTCAAAATTATACACTACGAAAGTATTAAAGACTCGTGAAGATATAGAAAAAGAAAAGAAGCAATGGGCTGATGAAGGATACGATGATATTGAGATAGATGATATTATTAAAAATGCAGGGGTTATGAAGAAAGCAAAAGGAGTCAAATCATCAGTTGTGAGAACGAAGAATACTTTTGAAGATTATGAGAAATGTCTTGATACATGGAAGGAGGTTACCATAACCCAGAACTTGATTAGAGCCGATAAGCATAAGGTATATTCCATCACACAGCAGAAAATTGCACTCAGCCCTGAAGACGATAAAAGATATTTAATACCTGGAACAGATGAGACGCTTCCTTGGGGCCATTATAAGGTGCCTTCGACTATTCCTCATGATGAAGATGTATTAATGGATACTGATTGATCATAACCTTTAATTATTATGCAATTAATAAAATTATCATGTAACAATTGAATAAATAGTTATATTTTCATCCTTGTATCTATCCCCCGCTACCTACCTCCAAGAGATTGATTAGTATATATTCCATTTGCATAGTATAATATGAATAATGGTCATTAGACCATACATAAATCAGAAAGGTCAGAGAGGTCATTGACCCTAGAACAGGCTAGACTGATTCAACCCCATTTTTGCTCATTTTACATGCAAATTTCCATAAGGAAAATCCGACTCAGTGCGCATGTGCAAAGGGAACCATTTTCGGTACTTTTGACCTTAGATTTCCTTATGGGAATTTACATGTAAAAATGAGCCAAAGTGTGCTAGAACCGGCCTAGCCTATATACTGATTACATTTTTCAGACACATTCAATAATAACAAAATATAATGAATTGGATAGAAAGGGTAGTAGCTCCGTAGTTCAGTGGTCAGTGCGTTGGGCTACTGAACAGAAGGTCGCTGGATCGAATCCCGGCCGGAACAACGAATTTATGCGGAGCCACCTCTCGGAAGGCAATGGCAAACTACCGAGCAGTATTCTGCCTAGTAAAGCCTCTCTGTAAAGACGTTCGGAACTGTCGTAAAACTGTAGGTCCCTTCTATTCGTGTATCGCTGTATCACGCACAGCACGTGTAGTTGTAGAGAGGTCGCCACGCCCTAAACCGGGTACGGCACTACAAGAAGAAGATAGAAAGGGTGAAAAGAGTAATTAATGAAATAATTAGGAGGGAATTTCATCCTGAATTGCTCTGGACTTCCCACCCTTACTAATTATTTTTATATCAATATGTTTACGCTTACTACCTAATTTGTTGTTTACATCTTTGTTGTTATTGAATGTATTCGACAAATGTAAACAGTTTGCACGTAGCAGGTGAAATCTCACCGAACTTTTTTTTATTATACTCGTGTAAATTGATATTTAACAGTTGTTTCAACATGTTTATGGATTTATATTAATTATCGGCCTTATCAATTCAGAAAGTTTACTTAGCACGAATATTCAACGGCTGGACTCATTATGATCCATAACAAAGCTTTACATCAAGATTATTAGGTTTGGACTGATGAGAAACAAGTAAAGACTATTATGGAATATTGTACCTAAATTACATATGCATATATAGTTCACTGAATATTTTAACTGGATAAAAATGATTATATCAGATAAACTTACTAGTAAAATATTTTATCAACTCTGTATTGATACTGTCTTCCACTTTCCTTATCTCGAAAGGATATTTTTCATTTTCTTCTTCCATAATTCCAAAACTCACTCGTTATTATATTTCAATCGCAAATTCTAGTTCGGTTCCTCGATTAATGAGTACTGTTTCATGAAATTTCTATATATCTTATCAATCTACGATGTAGATATAAGAGATCTACTAAAATTAAAGTGTATTTTCGAAGAATTTCGTATAGTCTTTTCAAACAGTAATCATAGTATGAATTGTTTTGCAAATATAGGTATTTCAAGTGAATAATTTGTTTATTTATAAGAGAGATTATACACCAATTATTATATACACAGTGATTAATACCTAAAACTATTTTATCATCAAGTTGTCTGATGTTATTTTGCTTGCACTTAACAAGATAATACTATATTTTTCAGAAAACTTTTGAAATTGCGCCGAATTTTGATCTTTCAGCTTAAACGCGAACTCCTTTGTTTCTGTGTTTTCGAAAAATCTACCAAAATCACTAATTTAACCAGTGTAGCTCCTAAGAGCTGCCAATCGTAATAGATAGGTCTTGACAAGATCTTTTTGATGATGTGGTGGTCCAAACCTTCCTTGAGACAGGGGAGTCTACCAAAAAATTATGGGATTCTCATTAATTGAATGATTTCCATAATAAGAATCTGCCTTATTAGTAGCAAAACCACGTTTATGTTTTTTAATTAATATTCGAAAATTTCTGGAAGTTCTAGGTACCTGTGAATGTGAAATTTTTCACAACTACTTCAATTAATTTCATATACTTCGAATATTTTGTTGACTTTGAGCTGGGGGTTCCTATATAAGTTGAAATGCTATATTTCGCTTATTTTTGAACAACTATTTATTTTTAATTTTTTCTTTCATTTCTGGTTTATAATTATTGTGAAATCAACTGAAATATTAGTATTGAGTTTATATTTCTTAAGTTTGAAAAGCTTAAGTGCTTCCTGCAAGTGAACACTCATGATGAAATACTGAAACTCAATATTAAAACTTTACATAATTTCATTCTCCACGAGTGTATTCAGCTTTTCCTGTTCATTTTAATTATAGTTTTTTTTACTAGTAGATTATACAGAAATTTTTAAATGCAAATTAGAATCAACGCGATATTTTCTAACACAAAACTGTCCTGATATTGTATATCTTCTAAATCTGAGATTCCCATACAAGAAATCATCAAAGGCCGAATAATTTATTTTTGACATGTCAATAAACTATTCAGTGTTTTCCTTTCATCAAAAAACCACATATTTCCGTAAGTAATTGCACAAGTGCATTGAAATTACCGATAATTTTGCATGACAGCGTGTTGTCAAAAAACTGCATTAGTTCATTTTCATTTTTGGAGGAAGAGCCCGACACCGAATGCTGTCTCTCCAAAATATGAAAATGACCGAATGCAGTTTTTCGAAGAAAACACGCTGGAATTCGAAATTATTCAGTTATTTTGATACATGAGTGTAATTTGGGGGAATATTTCCCGAATAAACTTTCAACTTGTCAAACTGATGTTAGTAATTCATAAGTTCTTAGGTTGTCATCAATTACCATAATACGAACTATGCTACTATGCAATTATCGGTCTACAGTGCAATTATCGCAGGGCCCTTTCGCTTTCTACAATGCAATTATCGCTGTAATTTTGCGATAATTGCATTCCATTTACAAGGGATTTTTGACAGAAGGGAAATATTCGTGAGTAATTGCATTACAGCGTGTTGTCAAAAAACTGCATTTTCATTTCCAAAATATGAAAATGACCGAATGCAGTTTTTTAAAGACAACACGCTGGAATGCGAAATTATCCGGTTATTTTGATGCACGAGTGTAATTTTGGGGAATATTTCCCGAATAAACTTTCAACATGTCAAGCTGACGTTAGTAATTCATAAATTCTCGTCTTGTCATCAATAACCGTAATATGAACTATGCTACTATGCAATTATCGGTCTACAATGCAATTATCGCAGGGCTCTTTCGCTTTCTACAATGCAATTATCGCTGTAATTTTCGATAATTGCATTCTTTTTACAAGGGATTTTTGACAGGAGGGAAATATTCGCTGTAATTTTCGATGATTGCATTCTATTTACAAGGGATTTTTGACAGGAGGGAAATATTCGCTGTAATTTCCGATCATTGCATTCCATTTACAAGGGATTTTTGACAGGAGGGAAATATTCGCAGAATGTGGTCCAAATGATTCATTTTCTAGATAGCTTTTTGGATCATATTTCAAATTTCACACTTGAATAGCTACTAGATCCACATAATTCGATACTCTCTCTTTCTGTGGAAAAGTATACATTTGTCAGTGTTCACTGTTCGCTATATTCGCTGGTTTTGCTGCTCCTCGGTGGTGGTGCACCACCTTTAATATTATTCTTTGAAAGTAATATCAAGTTGAGTTGTTTTAGGTACTCTTGAAAATGGGATAATATCCCGAAACAGGTATATAAGTTAGGGGTATTTTTCAGTGGAATAAACACTACTGTTCTTCGTTAATTTAAGTAACTTGATGAAACTAAAAACATTTTCAGAAAATTTAAGTGAAATTATTAAAGATAGATACTATATAAAGTTTGGAAATTTCAAATTTGAGCCCTTCAAATTTTCCTCTATCCACTCATTCGCTGACACGTGTTCTTCTTCACTGAAGTAGTTTTCTTGATTTCCGGTATTTCCTCGTCTCAAGAAATCTCCTGCACCATTATGGAAATTTCCTAATTCAGTTAGAATATAACCATAAACCGATACATTTTTCTAAAAATTATCAATATAGGAATGGGTTTCCAAAGTGTTCACTTCTTTCCTAGTATAGCTTGTTCCCAGGAATTTTTGAAGTTGACAAATAGTGCCCTTCATATCATTGGAAAGAAAAAACCATCAGGAATTTTTAATTATGAAACCTTGATTATATTCTCGTAAACAAGAAATATGATATTCTTTTCATTTCTCTTGTTCCATGCTTCCAGAACATGATTCCAGTATGGAGTGTAGAGTGTAGATCATCGGGAATTTTATTAAACAATGGCTAATAAGAAATGAGTGTCTACATGTAAAATTATGAAATAAAATAGTACTTAATATTAGTAATATTGAAATAATGATTCACATGTAACCGTACAAGGTAATTTTCGAAATGAAAACTATCTAATGATCTAACCAAGCTAACCTGATATTGAGGAAGCACATCTGACATCTCGTATCGTGTAAACAAGATTTATTTCCTCCTCCAGGGGGTCAACCCTCCAACCAATTCGAACCAAAATCAATCCCATTCAAGATATCATACAAAACTACCTAGATACAAACCTTCAACCCTATTGCTAGAAAATTGCACCTTCTGTCGTGTAAACAAGACTTATTTCTCCTCCAGGGGGTCAACCCCTCAACCAATTCGAACCAAAAACAATCCCATCCAAGAAGTTATGCGAAACTACCTATTTACAAACTTTCAAAAATATAACGAAAATATAAACTCTTAACTTCTATAAAAATTAAAACTAGACCTTAACTTATCAAAATGCGAAAGTAACAATAAATTTTTGAAAACACTACAAATTGGCGTCTCTCCTCGGCTATAGAGGAGAGATGCCAAAACGAGCGAGGGGAGATGCCTATTGCATTATTTGGTTTTTAATAACATTTTCCCGCAAGGTTGACAAATATTTATGAATGTAGTGCATCCCTCATGTAGCCAGGCATCACAGTGGATACATTGTATCCAGTCCTCTACCTTCTTTGTCCCATAATAGTCTTCCCCGCAGCCTTTACATGCGTATTCATCAAGTTCCTCCTAGTCCATATCCGAGTGACTGTCGTGAACGGAGAAACCATCCTCGTCTGAACTGCTTGCCACGTTTCCACGTTTTCGTGTTGGTGGTTTTTGTTTCGAACGCGTATTTTTGGCACCCGAAGACGGACCAGGTTTGGGATGCACTTTCTGCTTTTTTTCTTATTCTACTTTCTGTGTTTTGCGCTTTTGCAAATTTTCGGAAGAAGTTAGAAGTTCTGCTACTCTTTTTGCTCTTCCCTTTGCCGCTTCTATTTTCTGTGGAAGTGGAACAATTTGATTCAAGAGCTTTACTGGTGTTTCATCGTTGTCCTTAGTTTCGGAGTTATCTTGGGAAAGATCGCCTGGATTATTGAAGGAACAACTGGCACCCTGGGTTGCAGTTTCAGAACATCTTGCATTTGAGGTCACGGTTTCGACCCTTGGAAAAGTCGTTCTTCTGCATTCGTCTCTTGAGTGTGCGAATTGAAATTTTGTAATTTCGAGAAACTTGAGATACTTTTGCGCCGCCATTTATTTTATTCACAGCTGAATTCAAGTCCGCTTCAGTCCAGGAACCCCTCGAAGGGCACTTGCGCTTATAAAAGGCCGGCATATCTGTAAGAAAATTAGCTTTGTACCGCAGGCATCTCACCCTTCGTTCAAGTGGCATCTCTCCTAAACACATGGGAGAGATGCCACTTCCAATAAATTCAGTTTGTCTGTAGGTAGAACCGACTGCTACGAAGCACTAAACTCCCTTAACCTATAACATTTCATATCGGTATTTACTTGCGAACAAATCTTTTTTTTTTCATAGGGAATGAGAACGGTTTGTGTACCCCCTTAAAAACTTTGAGAGTGCATGAAAGTATTTTTAAAACAGTACTTACCAGCAAACACAGTTTTATCACATGACACTAACACACGAGGATTTATGGAACATATAGATCACTACGTGCCTGGTGCGAGAGCCATCTGTTCATTAGAGGCCGAAATATTGCCGTTTGGCATCTCTCCTCATGTGGCATCTGTCCTCGGTTTACCCTATATATATATATATATATATATATACATATATATATATATATATATATATATATATATATATATATATATATATACATATATATATGTAGGTGCTTATGTAGTTCAGCGTTGTTTACACGAAAACGGGCGCAATTTTGAAGCAATAGGGTTGAAAGTTTGTAAATGGGTAGTTTCGTATGATATCTTCGATGGAATTGTTTTTGGTTGGGCTTAATTTTGGAGCAATAGGATTGAAAGTTAGTGAGTAGGTGATTTCGTATGATATATTTAATACCAATTAGTTGGGGGGTTGACCCCCCAGGGAAATAAATCATGTTTACACGATAAAAGGCGCAATTTTGGTACCATAGGGTTGAAACTTTGTAGGTAGGTAGTTTCGTACGATATCTTGGATGCTATTCATTTCTATATGAATTGGTTGGAGGGTTGACCCCCCGGAGGAGGAAATAAATCTTGTTTACACGATAAAGGGCGCAATTTTATACAAATAGGGTTGAAATTATGTAAGTACGTAGTTTCGTATGATACCTTGGATGTGATTGGCTTTGGTACAGATTGGTTGGAGGGTTGATCCCCCGAGGAGGAAATAAATATTGATTACACATTAGAGGGAGCTTTATTTTTAATTTTGAAAAAAAAGCATAATTTAATGAATCTATTTTTTAAACTGGATACGTTGTCAAAACCTGCTCTTCTAATGCAGCTCGCTGCGATGAAGTTTTTAACTCATTACATTTGCATAACTTTCAGAAATTTTCAAATGCAAATGTTACTTATAAGATTCAACGTGAAATTGTGTATCTACCGCTGTGATGATTATTCGCCTTGAATATGTTATTTGTATTTACTTATGCAACCTTAATATCTCTTATTACCATTTGTGATAGAATGATAGATTTATTATCGAAAAAACAATATTTCTTTGTATTTAAAATGAACTATTTAGGACATTCTAGGAAGGAAAAAGAAGAATAGGACATCGATAATTTGTGGTTCATCGGTATATCTCGAAAATATTAACCTAATAAACACAGCTTGGAAACAGAAGATTATCACATATTGTTTGCAGGAACCTTCGAATCAGTTATAATCTTTTATTATAATCCAACTTATAATGAAATATTTGAAAACTTATTATCCAATAATTCAAATTAGTATGATAAGCACCATATTCTACAATGTATATCGATACTTATAAAATCAAATCATGGTTAATTTAATATAGGTACTACAGAATTTAAACGATGAAAAAATTCTTCAACAAAATGATTAATAATAAAAAAATTATCAAGCAATATTTCTAATGGAATTTTCATACAGCTGTTTCCATCTTATTAGATCTCAGTGCAGCTTATTTGACTCGGAATGAATTAACAACCCAGATCGCCCTCCACCAAAGATATTGGAAACCAACAATTCCCAGAGTTTTCAAAAACTCTGGAAATACTCACGAGAGTGCGCTCCTGATACACATGTTACGATATACCCAAATATTCAAAATGTAATAAAGAAAAATATACAAGTTGATCATGGTCAATTTAATATACCTACTACTTAAAGTGAAAAAGGAAAATTCTTCAATAATAAAAAAAAATTAACAACCTACAAAGTTGTTTTGTATTTTTCCTTTTTTCAAAACAACATATTACTTTTTGGATCATATTTTGATATTTGTCAACACAGTGCGGTCCCAATGAATAATTTTTGGATCATATTTCAATATTTGTCAACATAGAGCGGACCCAATGAATAATTTTCTAGCTAGCTTTTTGGATCATATTTCAAATTTCGTACATAGCTCATGAGTCCATACTCTTCTTCTCTGTGAAAAAATAAACACTTGGCAACGTTGTAGAATTTTCATATGTTTAGCTGGCTTTGCACCGCCACCGAGGAGGTGGCGGTGCAAAGCCTTTGATATTATTGTTTAAAATTAATTTGAAGTTGAGTTGTTATGGATCCTCTTGAAAATATCCCAAAACAAATATATAAGTTGGAGATGTATTTCTAGCCGAATAAAGACTTTTTGTTAATCTTAGTAACTTTATTAAGTAGAAGATATTTTCTAAAAATTTGAGTGAAATCATTAAAGATAGGTCCCCTTATGTGAAGTTTATTGTTTTCATCACACAGATCTACTATTTATTTATGGTAATCATTTATTTGGAAATTTTAAATCTGAACCCTTCAAATTTTCCTCTATCCACTTATCTGCTACCGCGTGATCTTCTTCGCTAAAGTAGTTTTCTTGATTTCCAGTTTTTCCTTGTCTCACAAAATTTTCTTCGCCTTTTGTGAAAATTCCCAATTCAGTTAGAATGTTAAAATTAACCGATACATTTTTTCGAAAATTATCAATATGCAAATGTGTTTCCAAAGTGTTCATTTCCTCTTCTGTATAGCTGGTTCCGAGAAATTTTTGCAGTTGACAAATAGTGCCCTTCATATCCTTCAAAAAAAAAAAACAAAAACTATCAGTAATTTTCTATGAAGTTGTGTATTTTTACCTTGATGATATTCTCGTAAAAAAGAAATATGATATTCTCTTCATTTCTCTTGTTCCATGCTTCCAGAACATGGTGCCAGTATGGAGTGTAGCCTACTGCAAATTTTTTCAGTGGTTCATGAGAAATTAGTATCTACAAGTAAAGTTATGAAATAAAATAGTACTAAATGTTAGAAATATTGAAATAATGATTCACATGTAACAATACCATCTACTTTCTCGAAATGAACACTATTAAATGAACTTATCAAGCTAACCAGATATTGAGGATGTATTAACAAATTTCGAAAAGTGTTCCTGTCTTTAAACATGCACTAGCTGATATCTCATAATATATACCAGGTAGTGCGATTAAAATCGTCCCTCTAGAATATTTTGAATGGTATGGGTGTTCCGGGAAAAACCCGAGATAGGTCGATTATGTTTTTGAGTGTTCCTTCTTTAGTTCGTAGATTCTTCAACCCTTTCAAGAATTTTAATGAGCAAGGGGGGTCAAGTCGAACATCATTTCGATGATAATGCAACTGTCTACAAACAAATTTTCTGTTTTAAAATGAATGTGAAAAATATGGTGGAAGTATTGGTCAAGTTTTCGAAATCTGGTGTGAAATAATCAGATGTGAAAATTGCAAGCCAATCGCTTCCATACAAATAAAAAAAAAATTTTGAGAAAATTCGTACAACTGGAGTTGTTTCATAACACACTACCATTATTATTAATAATAGTGAGTTCACCTAAAAATCGCGGTTGCAACCCTGTTCTTATAATTTGGAAATTAAACGTAAAACCTTTTCAGAGCTTACTCAAATGTTGTGTGAAATATTTCCAATACGTTGGAAAGTCACCTACATATCCCCGGATTCTAATTGAACGGTTGTGATGATAGTACGATATAGCAACATCTTTAGGATTTCTTGCAACATAGACGACCTAGAATAATTGAATTATTAAACAACAATACATATATATATATATATATATATATATATATATATATATATATATATATATATATATATATATATATATATATATTATATATATATATATATATGTATGTAATATATATAATATATATATATAATATATATATATGTATGTATATATATATATATATTATATATAATATATATATATATATTATATATATATATATATATATTATATATATATGTATATATATCTATATATATATATATATATGTATATATGTATATATATATATATATATATATATATATATATATATATATATATATAAATATATACAGGGTGGGCCATCCATAACTTTCCACCCCGAATTTTGAGCTTTGGGATGAAATAACGGAAAAACGCTCGGACAGGTCAAATTTTGTTGAAAGGGGGACAAATAAGGGTGTTCAAATGAGTTTGATATCACTACCCCTCTAGCTGCAACTCCTAACAGCTCTCATTTTTGAATATGGAAAAGGGGTCGAGCAGCACCTTGTTGGAACGGCAATTCAATGTCTTGCATGAGTGTATTTTTTTTTCATCGCTTTATTATTATACAGAGTGACTCAGTATTGCATCAATCACTTTCGCCCGCCGAATTTGGATCTTTGAGATGGAAAAAACGCTCGGACGGGTCAAAAAACGAATTCGATATCACTACCCCTCTGGCCGCTACCACTTAGAGCAATTATTTGTTTTCAACAAAGCTACTCGACCTATTATCTCTATTCAAATAAAATTACTCTAAGTGGTAGCGGCTAGAGGGGTAGTGATATCGAATTCATTTTTTGACCCGTCCGAGCATTTTTTCCCTCTCAAAGATCCAAATTCGGCGTGTGAAAGTTATTGATGCAATACTGAGTTACTCTGTATAATGATAAAGCGATGAAAAAAAATACACACATGCAGAAAATTGAATTGCCTTTCCAACAAGGTGCTGCTCGACCCCTTTTCCCTATTCAAAAATGAGAACTGTTAGGGGTTGCAGCTAGAGGGGTAGTGATATCAAACTCATTCGAACACCCTTATTTGTCCCCCTTTCAACAAAATTTGACCTGTCCGAGTGTTTTTTCGTTATTCCATCCCAAAGCTCAAAATTTGGGGTGGAAAGTTATGGATGGCCCACCCTGTATATATATATATATATATATATATATATATATATATATATATATATATATATATATATATATATATATATATATATATATACAGTATGTCCACGGATGGGGTTTACAAGAGGACAAATGGACTAAAATTTGAAAGATACGAAAAAAGGTCACTCTTAATAAATGTTTCTGCTTATCTAGAAAATACGATTCATCATGAGAAATTTTAATTTTTTTATACAGGGTGGGTACAAACTACATAAAATGTTATTTTGCTTAAGAGTAAACATACCTTTTTTTGAGGGTTACGAAAAAAACTCACTCTTAATTAACGTTTCTGCTTGTCTAAAAAATACGATTCATCATAAGAAACATCAAAGGGTTTACCTATGTAAAAACTATTTCTCAAAAATTATTCGCTGGCACACCTCCAACAGGTGAACCTAGTTAAAATAATATTGACACTTAAGGTGACAGGTACTTGTTGCCAATGTCTTTATTTAATGAAATTATTATTTGAATAGAAATGCTATCTACTGAACAAAGAGTTTTTTAATACAATGTTATGAGGATGGTCAAGTTTCATACCGCTACGTTATGGAACAATTTACCAAGAAATTTGTAGGAATCCCAATAACTAGGATGGCAATCTGCAAATTAATAAGAAAGTTTCAGAGAACTGGTTTGGTTTTGGAAATCAAAAAAAAAAGAATAATAATAATAATAATTATAATAAATATTATCCTTAAAGCAGATAAATTGTATCCGTATAAACCGCACTTTAATCAAAGATTGAAGAGGGAGATGACGCGAAACGACTTGATTTTTGCTTGTGGATAGGAGAAAAATTTTAAGTGGAAATGTTGGTTTTTATAAATATATCATGTTTTCTGATGAAAGTACATTTTTTACCAATGGAACCGTTGTAACCCAGCACCTTAGGTACATGGCATCATAGGGCCATATTTTTTTGATAACACGTGCAATAGAATATCATATTTAGAAATGCTGGATACATTTTTCAATGAAGAACTCGAAAATCTACCATTAAATTTTCGACAAAATATGTATTTTCAGCAAGATGGTTGTGCAGCTCATATCGCTCGTGAGGTTAGAGAATGGCTTGACCGCAGATTTGGATCGAGGTGGATTGGCAGGAATGGCCCAGTTTTGTGGCCCCCAAGTAGCCCCGACTTAACCTTGGCCGATATGTTCTTATGGGGCCATTTGAAACAAATTGTTCTTGCTACCGCAGTACCAAATGATATTGAAGTGCTGAAGGGCAGAATTATCCAAAAATAAAATTTTGTCAGTTTGTACCCACCCTGTATAATAAAAATTAAAGTTTTTTATGATGAATCGTATTTTCTAGATAAGTAAAAACGTTTATTAAGAGTGATTTTTTTCGTAACTTTCGAAAAAAGGTATGTTTATTCTTAAGCAAAATAACATTTTTGCAGTTTGTACCCACCCTGTATAAAAAAATTAAAATTTCTTATGATGAATCGTATTTTCTAGACAACGAGAAACGTTTATTAAGAGTGACTTTTTCTCGTATCTTTCAATTTTTGGTCCATTTGTCCTCTTGTAAACCCCATCTGTGGACATACTGTATATATATATCTATATTTTTATATATTTATTTATATATATATAAATATATATAAATATATATATATATATATATATATATATATATATATATATATATATAAATCGCCCCCTTAGTGCAGCAACTAGATAACTCGAATTGTATGCATTTTGAGGAATCCAGTTAAAGCTGACCTATTTTTCATGCTCTTTTCAATGCAACATCTAGATATCTAGTACGAGCAACCAAACTCGTTTAAATAGTGACCAGAAATAGATAACTCCGAAAATGCATTTTCTATAACAAGACATCTTGAGCTATCTAGTTGTAGCACTGGCATTTTTGAGTTACTCGCAGGCAACTTCTTGGTCTCTATTAGATATCTAGTTGTGTGCTTGAAACAACAGGTGAATTTCTGTGCTACTGGAAGGTTTTGGAAATTCTGCGTAGTCAATCACAAAATTTTGTATCTTTGTATCAAAGTCAACTACCTCTTAAAAAAGAAAAATACGACGACCTGATGTCTCTTTTCAAAATGAAACCTCCGGCACTCCCTATCTTGTATGAAGCATTTTATCAGAGTCTCCCATTCCAAGGAGACCAAAGTAAAAGGCTTCGTAACACAGAATCTTCCGAAAGTGATGTCACTGATATTGATATTTAAGTCGTGTTAAGTGTTGAAATATTTTGTGTTTTAGTTGAACCATTCTTGTTCATTTTTCATTCCAAATAAAGTTGTATTTAATAAGTGATTTGCTTTTAATTGCTAGTGGTTATAAATAGATAACTCTACTTATTTTTGACTAGATTTTCAGCAACAACTAGATATCTCATGTTTTTGATCAAATTCTGCAAATATATAAAACCTGATTGTCTATAAAATTGACTACTTATACATAATTTGATATGCAACATATCTCTATGCACATCAAATATTTTTGACTGCTTAACGGTTGTATTTTTTTAAAGTTTTGAAACTTTAAAATCGATTTTCTCGAAACAATAAATTTCAAGTTACCTAGTTGTTGCACTAAGGGGGCGATATGTATATATATTTATATATATATATATATATATATATATATATATATATATATATATATATATATATATATATATATATATATATATATATATATATATATATATATATGAATATCAACAACCTTGCAGCCTGCAGACAGTAGATTTTTCGGCAGTAAGCTAAGAGGCAAGTGGGTTTTTATAAATCTCCTATCGGTCATTTTCTTCAAGTGTTCGAATATTCCACCAGTTAAATTTTCAATTTCTTTGCGATTCTTTTCCGAATGTGCGTTCTCTTCAAGGAAGATCTCTTTTTGTTTCTGATGTATTAATGAATGAAATCTGAAACACACTTATTCGATGATATTTGTAAAAAAAAATATAGAGCCTCTCACTCTATGAACGGATATCGTTGCTCTAACGGAGTTTTTGAAGCTTCTTCGTAATTCAAGTTGTTCATGAGCAGCCAGACCATTTCTTGTGTTAAAGTTGTACCTAGAATTTCTTTGATTCAAGACTTGAATATTATTTTGAAATAATTTACCTGATCTGGGAAAAGTAACAATCCATACGTCTGTAGGTCCCACTTGCATGTGGTAGAAATCATTCAGTTCATGCTCGATGTTGGAAGGAAAGCACCATTTCTTTTCGCCGACTTGGATAAAGCCTGTGTGTTCGCCTTGAATTGGAACATAATGTTATTTCAATTTTATCTGAGAACACACCAACCCTGGTTCTTCAAATCAAGATGTACTTATTCACGGATCAAATTTTTTCTAAGAAAATGTATATATCTGTGACCCTGAGTATTATTTGTTATATTAATCCAGTCACCTAGTACATTTGACCGTGCATGGTTTGGGGTAGTAGGTTTCTTTTTTTTATATTATTTGGAATTGTACAGAGATGCCAAATCCAATTTTTCGACCTCGGCGCCCTTCCGGATCACTGCCATATAACGTTAAAACGGCTTAAATTTTGCACTTTTTTCCGATTTCGCCATTTTTGACCCTGAAGGAGTACTTTTTCAACAAAGACAACTCTATTCATTTTTAAAGTACATAAAATTTCCTAAATGTTGAGCTAAATATGATTACTGTAGGCCTAACAGTTACCGATATTTTATGAGAAACAAAGACACAAACATAATAGTAACAAGAAAACTTAAAGAAAGAAAGTAGGTATAAAATTATTTTTTATTTAAATTTACTATATTTCAGTTTTGTTTAAACCTCTTAGAAGGTCCAGGTTCAAGATACTCCTCCTGGTCCAGTTCTTGCTCTTGAGGACTCTGAGGATATAGGAACTCTTCATCGAATTCATTGTCCTCTAGTAACTCAATATCAGAATCGATATCTGAAGTTTCCATGATAATCTCTGTTCGATTATCACATGACTGTCCAAGTGGACTGATGTCTATACCCATCCATCTCTGCACTTGGTGATAAGTACGAAGTGAGTGGTAGCGAGCAGCGTCTTGAGTCGGAGGGAGTCTGGCAAGGTTAAAATTGGTTTTTTTAGCAGCCTTAGTAAAGAGCTGATAGCGCAGGTCATTGAGACTTTGTGTGCAGTGTTTTCCACCATATATTGCAATGATAATTTGTTCGCCTGCTTCAGTTACTTCATCTTGCGTTGCATTGGGCTTGGTAAAAACCGCTGATTTCTCCTTTAGATCGGAATTCTTTTGAATAGTTTAGAGAAACTTGACTTTTCCTTGACCAAAAAAGGAGGACGTGGAATCACATCCACTAAAGCATGGATGAAAGGGATGAGATTGTGGTCTGAAAGTAGTTGTCAAAAGATTAAAATAGACAACATTTAAGAGAATGACAATTAAATTTGAAACAAATCATCGTACCAACATTGTTAAAAGCTCAGAATGTTAAACTTGATAAAACTAAGTCATAGCCAACTGAGATGCAAAAAGAAATGGAACGTAGTATATCAAGGTTTTTTTCACCAAACTGTATATCGGGAACTGTGGGGCCTACAGTAATCATATTTAGCTCAATATTTAGGAAATTTTATCTACTTTAAAAATAAATAGAATTATCTTTGTTGAAAAAGTACTCCTTCATGGTTAAAAATGGCGAAATATGAGAAAAGTGCAAATTTTTAGCCGTTTAAACGTAATATGGTGGTGACCCGGAAGGTCGCCGAGGTCGAAAAATTGGATTTGGCATCTCTGTACTATCCCAAACAATATAAAAAAAAGAAACCTACTACCCCAAACCATGTAAGGTGGACCCCTTTTTGATGACAAGGTTACTGGACTATATAGGCTTGTGATTTATTGTTCTATATTGTAATACCAATTAGGCCAAGCGCCGCGTATTTTTTTCTGCAATATTTTACAGAATTTATTTGACTGTTGAAATTTGTTCAGGGGTGTCCCCTGAATAAAAATCCACGTTGGCGTCATGCGGGGGTGGTCGCGTTAGCCGCCATCTTGAAAAACACGTTTCATCAAATATCTCGTGAACCGTGCATCGAACGACAAATACTGTAGATATCATTTTCGTAGATAATAACATTGTAATAAAAAAAAATAAAAAAAAACATTTTCTACAATTTTCTGTACATATAATGCATCGATTTTCAATTATAGCACTCCAAACTTTTTAAAATTTGTTTATTGCTAAATATATAGTTAATAGTTGATGATACGTTAAAAAATGGTAATAACCAAATTTGTAGAATATAAAATTCTCTATGAATTTTATCTGAAACTTTTTTCCGTAAAATATATACTTTAAAAGCTATAGCTTGATAAAACTTGCACTTCGTAAATTATCATGCGTATTGTTGCTCGTGACTACGAGCGGAAATTCGTATCGCATCAAATGGCATAAGGTGTTTGAAATTATTAATACGACTAATATTAATAATAATTAATATTATTATTATATTATATTTTTATTATATTATTGTGTATTATATTATAATATTATATCATTTATAATATGAATTTATTTATAATTTTTTTTATGGTAGGGGAAATGCACTATGCACGGAGTGACGGACTCTTGAATCCGTAATTAGATTGATTGAGTTGAGTAATAAAAATAATGATAGTAATAATAATGAGGAGGAAAAGGTGGAGAAGGGGATAACATAGTGAAATTGATGCAAATTAATTTTTTGAAGAAAACCGGGCTAAAACATTTATTTTTATAAAAAAAAGTGATACGTCTCGTTTGTTTCGATGATGAAAGAGGAAAATCATTGCCTTGCAAATCTCTGTCTTCTGCCTCCGTTATAATAAGTGAAGGAGATGGATCGAAGTTTGATTCTTCATCAATTTCGTCTTCGATGGCATCCATTGCATCAGGCAAATTGTTGAATGTTTGTCCACTACAATTAGAACAAATAATTGAACATTTTAATCCAGCTTTCTGGCTTCCACAGGCAGCCCCGCAATTTTTGGTGCATTTGCAAGAGATTATTTGTAGTAAACTTGATGGTGCGGGAGCCATAGTAGTTCGAACTGATTCAATTCCGGTTAAAGTTCGCTTCCAACCCCATTTTTCTGGTTCACGGTAAAATCCAAGCCAAGTTTGAACCTGGTGATAGACTCCCAAGGAATGGTAACGTGCCGTATCTCGGGTTGTAGGTAGAAGTGATAGATAAAGCTTCGTCTTACTCGCCAATTTCCCGAATCATTTGTATCGAAGAGAGTTAATAGACGCTTCCGATTCGTCACCTCCATACAACGTTATCCAGCATTAGCAATTATGTTTGGATCAACGTTCTTTTCGGTGGACAACTCCACAGCCTTCAATAGAGAATCGCTCTTTTGAAAAGTTGAAATAACTTTGGTTTTCCCTATTCTATATGCAACTGCTGTCGTGCAGAACATAGAACTGACGCAGCTACAAAAATTTTAATGCGCTGAAGCCGAGTGCGGCCCCTGTGTCAATATACAGTATTATAATCTTGTGGCTATTCTACGTCGTTTCGGCATTTACAGCGTTATAGCTCTTGAAGTATAAATTTCATGGAAAAAAGTTTAGAATGAAATTAATAGAAAATTTTATGCTCTACAAATTTGGTTATTACCTTTTTTTATGTATCATCAACTGTTAACTATATATTTCGCAATTAACAAATTTAACAAAGTTTAGAGCGCTATAAATAAAAATTTTTGATTTGTACAGAAAAAAGTAATGGGTAAAAGTTGTAGAAAATGTTATTATCTACGAAAATGATTTCTATTATTTTTGTCGTACGATACGGTTCATGAGATATTTGATGAAACGTGTTTTCCAACATGGCGGCTAAAGCGACCACCCTTGCATGACGCCAACGTCGATTTATACTCATAGGACACCCCTGAACATGTTCCAACACTCAAATCAATTCTGTAGAAGATTGCTTTACGAGTAGTGTTTTTTTGCTCTTGGCCTAAATTAATTTTTTTTCTTTGCAGAAAAACATAATACGAAAAAAGACACGAAGATAAAACATCTTACAAGCTGCTTTTTTGTTGCGTAATCTTCGATGACTTTGAGTGAATAGAATAAGTGAAAGTTTTTGTTTGGACATGTATTAATTATTGGCCTCATCAATTCAGAAATTATACTCAACAGGAACATTCAACGGCTGGACTTATTATGATTCAGAAAAAAGCTTTAATTCAAGGTTATTAGGTTTGGACTGCTAAGAAACAGGTGTAGATTATTCTGGAATATTGTACCTATATTATGTAAGTATTTAGTTCATAAAACATTTTTACTAGATGAAAATGATTATATAAGATGAGAATTTTGCTATTTTGACATGAATATGAAGAATAGACTTACCAGTAAAATATTTCATCAACTCCGTATTGATACAGTCTTCCACATTTCTTATCTCAAATGGATATTTTTCAGTTTCTTCTTCCATAATGCCGCAACTCACTCGTTCTTATATTTCAGTAGCAAATTCTAGTTCGGTTTCTCAATTAATAAATACTTTTTCACGGAATATGTCTGTATCTTATCAATTAACAATATAGATATAAGAGATATACTAAAATTGAACTATATTTTGTAAGAATTTTGTATAGTCTATTGGAACAGTAATCACAGTTTGAATTGCTTTGCAAATATAGGTGTATTAAATGAATAATATGTTCATTTATAAGAAAAATTATTAACAATGTAGATATAAGAGATCTACTGAAATTAAACCAATTATTATATAAACAGTGATTAATACTTAAAATATTTTATCAACAATTTAAAATAGTTTATCAGCTGGATATTTTGTTGACTTTGAATTTTCATTTTGTTACAAGAAACACTTGAGAAATCATTTTTTTTGACTAACTATTTATGTTTTATCTTTTCTATTATTTCTGGTTTATAATTATTGTGACATGAAGTAAAGTTTTAGTATTCAGTATATTTTTAAAATTTGCAATGCCCCAATGCTTCTTGCATGTGAATACTCATTATGAAATACTAAACCGCGATATAACTTTACTGAGTTTCATTCTTCAAGAGTATATTCAGCTTCACCTATTCATTATAATTATAGTTTTTTTCACTAGTGTAATTTACAGAAATTTTTAAATGCAAATGTTACCCACTAGAATCAACGCGATATTTCCTTACACAAAATTGTCCTTATATTGTGCATAAATCTGAGATTTCTATATAATAAATCATCAAAAGCTGAATGATCATTTCCATTTGACATTTACTACTTACATCTGAAAAAATATATCTTCTGCTGTTTTAAGTATCTGAGCCCTAAATTCAATTAACTTGTTTTTATACTTCTATTTCTGAAATGCAACTTTACACATCTATAAAAATGGATTTATTTTACGCATCGCTGCTATGAGAGCTAATACACAGCAAAATTTTTTTGATGATGTGGTGGTCAAAACCTTTCCAGAGATAGGGGAGTCCCTCAAATAAATATGTGATTCTCATTAATTGAATGATTTCTATAAAAAGAATATGCCTTTTCAGTAGCAGAACCACGTTTATGTTTATTAAATCATATAAGAAAATTTCTGGAAGTTCTAGGTATGTGAAATTTGCCACAACCACCTCAATTTTATATACCTACTACTGATATTTTGTGGACTTTGTGCTGTAGATTCTCACAAGAGTAGAAATGCTATATTTCGGTTTTTATTCTATGAGACGAAACACTTTATAAATCGTTTTTTTTTGAAGAACTATTTATGTTTCAAGTTTTCTAACATTTATGGTTTATAATTATTGTGAAATGAAGTAATGTTTTAGTATTGGGTGTTTATTTCTTAAATTTGTGAAGCCAGTGCTACCTGCAAGTGAGCACTAACGATCAAATACTGAAACTCGATATTAAAACTTTTTTAAATTTCATTCTGCACCAGTGTATTCAGTTTAATTATATTTTTTCTTACTATTAGAATATACAGAAATTTTTAAATGCAAATGTAACCCATTAGAATCTACGCGATATTTTGTTACACGGGACTGTCCTGATGTGTATCGTCTAAATCTGAGATTACCATATGAGAAATCGTCAAAGGCTGTAAGATTATTTTCTTCTGATATGTCAATGAACTTTCCTTTTATCAAAAAACAACATATATATTTCGCCGAAATTTTGATATATTTGTCCACAGAGTGCAGTACTAATGAATCATTTCCTAGAAAACTTTTTGGATCTATTCCAAATTTCACACCTGAACAGCTACTAGTTCCGCATAATTCGATACTCCTCCTTTCTGTGAAAAAATATACATTTGGCAAAGTCGTAAAATTTTCGCAGGTTTCACTGCTCCTTGTTGGTGGTGAACCACCAATATTATTCTGTGAAAGTAATATCAAGTTGAATTTTTATATAGGTACCTACTCTTGAAAATGGGATAATATCCCGAAACTGATATACATGTTAGGGATGTATTTTTAGTAGAATATGGTCAAATATTCTTTGTTAATTTTAGTAACTTTATTAAACAAAAGATATTTTCAAACAATGCAAGTGAAAATATTCAAAATATCTTTTATATGAAGTTCATCGTTTTCTCCATACATACTATTTAATGGCAATCATTGACTTGGAAATTTCAAATCTGATCCCTTCAAATTCTCTTCTATCCACTCATTAGCTAACACGTGTTCTTCGTCACTGAAGTATTTTTCTTGATTTCCAGTTTTTCCTCGTCTCACAAAATTTTCTTCTCCTTTTACAAGAATTCCCAATTCATTTAGAATATTACCATTAACCGATACATTTTTTCGAAAATTATCAATATGCAAATGAGTTTCCAAAGTGTTAATTTCTTCTTCTGTATAGCTTGTTCCCAGAAATTTTTGAAGTTGACAAATAGTGCCCTTCATATCCTTCGAAAAAAAAACAAAACAACGTAAACCATCAGTAATTCTTTGTGAAATTGTGTGTTTTCACCTTGATAATATTCTCGTGAAAAAGAAATATGATATTGTTTTCATTCCTCTTTTTCCATGCTTCCAGAAGATGGTCCCAGTATGGAGTGTACATTACTGCAAATTTTGTAAAACAGTGCTAAATGAGTTATGAGTTCCTTCAAGTAAAATTATGACATACAATAATACATACTCGATGATAGGAATATTGAAATTATGATTTACATGTAACCGTACAAGGTACTTTTGAATAATTATATGATTAAAAAATCATTTTCCTTGAAATTTGTCTCCTGTATTTTTGCACCAGAGGCAATCAATATTCATAATAAAAACTCTATCGCAGTAAGCTGCATTAGAAAAGCAGGTTTCCATACCGTATAAGTTTGAAAAATCTATTCAGGAAACCAATCCCATCCAACATATCATACGAAACTAACGAATTGCAAACTTTTAACTCTATCGATGCCTTTATCGTTGGAACAAGATTTATTTCCTCCCTCGGGGTTCAATTCCCAAACCAATTCGTACCGAAAGTAATACCATCTAAGATATCATATGAAACTGTCTACTTACGAACTTTCAACCTTATTGCACCAAAATTGCGTCCTTCACAGTGTAAACAAGATTCGTTTCCTTCCCTGGGGGTCAACCCCCCAACCAATACGTACCAAAAGCAATCCTATTCAAGATATCATATAAAGCTATCTTCTCACAAGCTTTCAACCCTATCACTTCGAAATTGAGCCCTTTATCGTATAAACAAGATTTATTTCCTCCCCCGGGAGGTCGAACCCTCAACCAATTCGAACCAAAAGCAATCCCATTCAAGATATCATATGAAGCTATCTACTTACAAGCTTTCAACCCTATTGCCTCAATCGTGCAAAACATATTTGATGTTGCTTCAAGGAAACAGAAAACGGAAAAAGGCACAGAGATAAAATATTTTACAAGCTGGTATTCTGTTTCTTAATTTTCGATCATTTTGAGTGAATAGAATAAACGAAAGTTTTGTCGCGCCTCATTTTTACATTCCAGACAAATGTATGTGATGATGGCAATTGTAACATTTGATGAAGATGACAATTCAATGGCATTTTTCTGATACTTCCAACTTTACCATCGCTGATAGATGTAAAAGTCATACCTGGAATCTAATCGAGAAAGATATAAACTAGATCATAATTTGGAAAAAGCTTTACTCTATTTAAAACCAAGCCCAAAAAGACAGCATTAAATTTAGCATTGAAATATATTTGGACTATTTTTAGTAGCCCAAACATTAAGAATCTTAATATGAGAGTCTTTAGTAACAATGTCATTCAGTCCCTCAATAAATGTTTGTAAGTCATTTTTGGCATAATTATCAATGATTCCAACAATTTTGATTTCAGGACATACTTTTTCAACCTCCGATATGTTGTACAGCGACGATAATTTTTCAGTTGCCGCTTTTTTGAAATTATTAGCTCTCTCCGAACCATCAAAACTAATCAAAATTCCACCATCCTTAATTTGTTTGACTTTGGATACTTTCAAATTTAACCCGATTGGATTGATTAAGATAATATCAGATTTTCTTTGTGCATTAGTTTGTGTAGTATTTTTTGGTTTAATAACAATCATGGATTTGTTAACTACAATATAAGCATAACTAGGTTGTTCACTACGACATTTACTAACCACTGACATTTTTGAGTCCTCAATTCGCTAAACTTGTTTTTCTACTCCTATTTCTGAAATGCAATGTTATTCTTATGGGATTTATTTTACCCATCGCTGCCATAAGAGCTAATACACTTTCACGCACAGATAGCTGTGCTTTACAAAGAAATATATGAAGTTCAAAAACGTCAAACTCATTCGCGTTTTTCTTTAGGTGATGTTCGCGCTAATAATCATGTAATTAAGTAAAGAAAGACCGTCTATTCCACCAAATATAGCGGAAGCAGCAAACGCAGAAAGTACATCGTTATTGCCGCAAAATCTCTGCAGATTTATGAGAACACGTATCAAAAATTTATGTTATGGCGTACAGAGCAGAATATTCATTCGTTTTCAGAAAATGTTATGTTAACATACTTGTTAAAGCTGGCGAAAAACTTGCAATCATCAACACTTTGGAGTCTCTATTCTATGTTGAAGTGGACCATCAGCATCAAACATAATATTGACATTGTTGACTTTATGAAAGTCCGTGCATTTTTGAAGGACAAGAATGAAGGATATGTTCCCAAAAAATCACATGTCTTAAAAAATATCACATTCTCAAGTTCATAAAGGATGCACCTGATTCTACATTTTTACTAAGCAAGGTACGACAACATTTGTGAATTGAGTTTTAATTTCTCCAATTACAAGTTATTTTACTCTTTGGACTGACTTTGGACTGATGATGAAGAGGTGAGATGGAATTTACAAATTAACAACAGACGATAATGATGATTTGGAAGCAACACTTTTCGTCGTGGAACTAAAACTTAAGTTACAAGAAAATTCGATTTCTCTGAACATCTAGAGCTCTGAAGAGCATTATGTAGCTGTTCGTCCTCAAAATTACTGGTAAAAGAAATTTTTTATTAATTACCAACTAGAAAAATGTACTAGTCAAGTCATAGACATTAGTAAAATTGGAAGAGTACCTTCCGACGTTGCGAATATTTTAAAACTGCCTGATCCTGAGCAGTACGCAGGTCACTGCTTGAGACGCTCTTCTGTTTCCTTACTGGTGGAAACTGGAGCAGATTTATTAAAGCTCAAACAGCACGGCGGTTGAAAGAGCTCTTCTGTGGAGGAGGAATATATGAAGAACTCCTTAAATGAAAAAAATTATATTTCTAACAGAATTTTGTGCATCAAAAATTCAAACAACAGCACTGTTGTGAATGGGCCTTCAGCATCTGAGGCCGCTGGCGTGAGTGAGATTTGAGCATCTCACAAATTGCAGAATTACAATAAATAATAATTATTACTATATATATTACTAAAATACTATATTATTACTATAATAATAAATATTACTTTCAGCCCCAAGCAGCATTTCCCCTGATAAATATAACATCTTTTTCACAAATGTAGCTGAGCAAATTGTAAAATTTCTACCCTCATGCAACATTGATGCACTAACCTACCTCTTTACACTCCCTAAACCTAGCACTTCTATCTTCCTCAGTCCAGTTACTGAAGTTGAAGTTAAACAAGCACTTATTAATTTAAAGAACTCTGCTTGCTTGAATATATACAATTTGAACAGTAGAATGATTAAAGAAACCATACACCTCGTTTCGGGTCCATTGACTGTTCTCTTCAATCGTTGCTTGTATGAAGGACTATTTCCAGACATTTTTAAAACAAGTAAAGTTATTCCAATATTGAAAAAGGGCGATCCAAATATTCCAGATAACTATAGACCCATATCTATCATTCCTATTTTTGGTAAAACTTTTGAGATGCTAATTAAGGACCGCCTAATGTCTAATGCTAATTCAGTACTCAATAAGAATCAATTTGGATTTAGGTCTAACAGATCAACAACTCAAGCTGTGATGACTATAGTTGAGTTAATAGTGGAGAATATAGAGAGGGGCCTAGTGTCTGCTCTAACTTTATGTGATCTAAGTAGAGCTTTTGACAGTGTGAACCATGAGCTCCTACTAGGTAAACTGGAATATTATGGTATACGTGGCACAGCCTTAGAGCTAATGAAAACCTACTTATTTGGGAGAAAGCAAGTTGTTCATACATCTGGAAATTCTAGCACTTGTAGGTCAATTTGCACGGTGTACCACAAGGTTCCATACTGGGACCAACTGTTTTCGTGGTATATATCAATGACATTTTCAATTTCTTACTGCCAAGATTATCATTTTGCTATGCAGATGACGTATCAACGGTAGAAGCAGACTCAAATATTAACGACTTAATGGACCTGTGTTCTGGACCAGATAATAATGCTGAAACTTGGTTTACTTCAAACTATCTCAAATTGAACAAGGATAAGACACAGAAAATTATAATACCGTCAAATCGACATGTAACAGTGAAGCAACATGTAGATTTATTGGGGTTTAGAATTGATGACAAGTTAAATTGGGAAGCACATATTGCTGGTTTGTGCAAAAAACTTTCCACACAACTGCTCGTGCTTAGACAACTGAAAATGTGTCTTAGTCAGAGTATGGTATTACAGACATACTTTTTTTTTTAACAGCCACCTAACATATGGCATACTTCTATGGGGTCAGTCTTCACATGCAGCTAAGGCCTTTCGTATGCAAAAAAAGCAATCAGTCGTCCTTTATTTCAAGAACTTAAAATTTTACCCTTGCCATTATACTTTACAATATTTTAGAAATACACAAAAATATTTCTAAGTACCTTACAAATGCTGACTTTCATAATTACCCAACTCGAAGAGGTGCACAACTGAGGCCTCAATTTTATCGACTGGATCTATCAGCTCGAAATTAACTCAATCTAAATTTATATAATAAGATACCACCAGACATTACTAGTTTGAGCTGTAACCGTTTCAAGGTTAGAGTTAAGCAGTCACTATTGAGGCACTGTTTCTACTCCATCGAAGAGTATTTGAATTGTGAAACATTAATTTTTTAACATGTTAGTTTTTGTCTTCATTTTAGAAATAATTATTTTATATGTATGTGATTAATCAGATGTAATTAGTGTGTATTAACTGCAAGTATTGTTTTTTTTCAATTTGTCAGTTTGACTTGTCACTATTGTACATTTTGTATTCAATGTGATGAAATAAATCTATCTATCTATCTACTATAAAGAAAATGAAATAATTTATTTCGATCGATTTTTGTCTTTTCAATTTGCTCATTCTAACGGTCGTAGAAAAAGTATAGTGTGCAACACATGCGTGAAGACTTTTGTACACAAGCGTGGAGTTTGCGAAACGAGCGAAGCGAGTTAGGGCTTAAAAAATTACAAAAAGTGAAAAAAAAAATAAAAGGAGGATGAAACCCATTATAAAAGAAGGAGAATATAATAAAAATGAAGGAAAAAATAATTTACCGGCGATCTGAGGTTGGGAAGGGGAAGGGGTGAGTTTTTGAGGGTAAAAAACGGTATATCTCGATTTCCGACAAGACTACAAGTCCTATGGAAAAAAGATGTAGGTAATAAAAAGATCTTCAACTTTTGTATTCACACTTTTTTCACACAACCTCAAAATTTATGTGAAAAATTCAAAAAACCAAGTTTTTGGTTTTTTATTTTTATCTTTTACAAAAGAAAATTGTTTTTTCACTAAATTTTGTTGAAACTTACTTTTTTATGTCCCAAATACACTGTAATTTATTTGATTTGAAATATTTATTTTTTCATCTTATTTTAACTAAGCACCCTAATTTTCAGTCGGAAATTCTCCCGTCAAAATATCAGCTTTTTTCAAAAATTTTGTATGCTTTCTGTTCGTTGAAATCCCTGCTTTCCGATGGTGTAAAAAAAATACATTACTATAATAAATATTCTCATAAAATGCAAAAAATCGAAAAAAACTCGAATTCGAAATTTTTTTAAAAATCATTATGTACAATTTCATTTAAAAAACCTGACTACTGCGATTTTTTTCAATTGAGAAGTTGATTTATTGAATTCTAAATACATTTATGTTATAGAAAATTTCATAATATATAAATATGTATGTAAATCGTACTGATGAATTTAGATACTTTATACTAATTACGTTATCCATTATAATATTTTTAAATATATTAATATTGTTATTTATGAATACCTCATCTTGAATTCTAATCACGTATTCATTAGTTTTTGTCTTTTTGATGGCATTTCTTCATCGTTAGATTTGACAAAAATTCATTATAAGATTATCAAAATTTGTCAAATTTGGCAAATATTTTTCGTAAAAAAGATGCAAGATAAGAAGATATCGACAAAAATGGATAACAATTAATCAGACCTATTTATAATTGTGAAAATGATGAACTAACAACAAGCAATTAAGATTTCAAAAATATCAATTTGGCAAAAATTAAGTCATCCTTCATATTGGCAAACAGAAGGAGCAGCAGAACAACATTGTTACAGGGCATATTACCAGCTTCAAACTTGGTTGAGTAACAAACTGACAGCATCAGATTGGGGCGAAAGCAACATCAACTTGGCATTATCCCTAAATTTACAGAAAAGGTGTTTATACCGGAAATATTGCTCAAAACTATTTTCTGCAGCTGTGAAACCGGATGTAACAGTTTAAAATGTGGCTGCCGAAAACATGGTCTAAAATGCACAAATTTATGCTGAAATTGTCATGGTTCTGAAAAATACTCCAATATTGAAGAAAAAAACCTACGACGAAGTTAATGATTTAGAAGAAATTGTGGATGAAGAACCAATGAAGATTTCGAAGAGAAATACCTTAAAAGAGACAAATGATGGATAAGTGATTAGAAGACAAGGAAGTTATACAAAACGAGAGAAATGTATTTAAAAATATTATAATGAATAACGCAATCCGAATAAAGTAGGTATCTAAATTCAATAGTACGATTTATATGTTTATTTATATATTATGAGATTTTCTATGACATAAATGTAATCAGAATTTAATAAATCATTTTTTTAATTGAAAAAACTGCATCGCAGCGAGCTGCATTAGAAAAGCTGGTTTTTATAAGGTATCCAGTTCACAAAATCTATTCATTCAATTTCGATTTTTGTTCCGAATCCAGAATCAAATTGCGTCCTCTAATCTGCAAACAATATTCATTTTCTCCCAGGAGGGACAACCCCCCAACTAATTCATCCCAAAAACAATCGCATCCAAGATATCATACGAAACTACGTAATTACAAACTTTCAACCATACTGCTACAAAATTGAGCCCTTTATGGTGTGAATAAGATTTATTTCTTCCTCCGGGGGGTCAACCCTCCAACCAATTCATATCGAAATACATACTGTTCAAGATATCATACGAAACTACGTACTTACAAACTGACAACTCTAATGCTACAAAATTGAGCCCTTTAACGTGTAAACAAGATTGATTTCCTCCCCTGGGGTGTAATGCAATAAGCACCAAAAAAACCAATCCCATTCAATACATCATACGAAACTACCTACTCACAAACTTTCAATCCTATTGTTTCAAAATTATACCCATTATTATGTAAACAAGATTTATTTCTTCCCCAGGGGGTCAACTCCCAACCAATTCAAACCAAAACCAATCCCATCCAAGATATCTCTTGAAATTATTTACTTACAAACTTTTACCTTATTACTCCAAAATTGCAACTTTTATCGTGCTCATAAGATTTATTTCTTCCCCCAAGGGGTCGAAACCCCAACCAATTCATACAAAACTACCTATATAAAACTTTCAACCCTATTGCTACAAAATTGCGCCTTCTGTCGTGTGAACAAGATTTATTTCTTGACGAAATCACGAAGATTATTAGCTTTGGACTGCTGATATTGCTGAAAATTTGATGATTACATTTATGGAACATTGTACCTTAATCCTATATTAATAATATGCATATATAGTTCACAGAACATATTTACCGGATGAAAATGATTTTTTCGTAATCCCATACTGTTATTTTGATTTAACGGTATTCAGATGAAAATTGAAAAGTCAGTGTTAACGGCCGCCGGCCGTTAAGAAATCACTTGTTCAAATATTTATTTCAAAACATCATTCTGTTTACAACAACAACATTGAAATCTTGGCCCGCATCGAGTTGGGAGAATAAACCTCTGATTTTCATTTCGCATAGGCTAATAATACATCTTCATTAACCACCTTTACATTCTTGCTTTTACGTCACATTTCCAAATTTTCATATTCTTTTTGATATCGCTCTTGAGTTATTTTCGGCAGTTAATCAACACTCGCTGCACCGCACATGATTCTCCCAATATTTCTAAAGGAATTTGATTTTGTTCCTCAATTTCATCAATTTCATCCATGGTCGTCGTTAAAGCGAACTTGAGAACACAAAAAACTGACGTTGTTTATAAAACTATCAAACTGTTCCATGACAACAGAGTGCACGACGTTGGGATTTTTCTTTAGAATTGCGAGGTACGAGGTTTTTTCTTTCTTCGGAATCAAAATATAATCTTTCAACAGGATTACGAAAATTTTTTAACGACACACGGCCGATACGAAAATAACGGATTCGGTTAGTTATAATCCAATACAATATCCAATATCGGCCTTGTTACGTTAATAACTATATCAGATGAGAATTTTGACATTTAGACATGAATATAGAGAATAAACTTACAAGTGAAATTTTTCATCAACTCCGTATTGATAGTGTCTTCCAATTTTCTTATCTCGAAAGGATATTTTTCATTTTCTTCTTCCATAATTCCACAACTCACTCGTTCTTATATTTCAGTCGCAAATTCTCGGTTGTTTTCTCAATTGATAAGTACTGTTTCATGAAACTTGTATATATCTTATTAATTAACAATGTAGATATAAGAGATTTACTGAAATTGAACTATAATTTCCAAGAATTTCGTATAGTCTATTTAGCATTAATTATAGTTTGATTGAATTGTTTTGTAAATATAGGTATTTCAAGTAAATAATATGTTTATTCATAAGAGATTATTCGCCATTCATTATATATTCAGTGATTAAAACCTAAAAATATTTTATCATCAAGTTGCTTCGTCAGTACAAGCAAAATAACACAATATAGTTTTTAGATAGAAAATTGCACCAAATTTTGGTCTTTCAGCTTTAGCGAGAAGTTCTATGTTTTCGAAAAATCCACCTTAATCGCTTGTTTAACCAGTATTTCTCCTAAGAGCTGCCACTGGATAGGTTCTGACAAGATTTTTTGATGATGAGGTGGTCCATACTTTCCCTGAGACAGGGACAGGAGAGTCCCCCAAATAATTATGTGATTCTCATTAATTAAATGATTTCCATAATAAGAATCTGCCTTATTAGTAACAAAATCACGTTTATGTTTTTAAATTCATATTCGAAAATTTCTGAGAGTTCTAGGTACCTATGTGAAATTTTTCACAACTACCTCAATTAATTTTATATACTCTTGATATTTTGTCGACTTTGAGCTGGGGGATCCTATATAAGTTGAAACGCTATATTTCGATTTTTATTTTGAAACAGGAAACACTCGATAAATCGTTTTTTTTTTGAACAACTATCTATGTTTTATCTTTTCTATCATTTCTGGTTTATAATTATTGTGAAATTCACAGAAGTTTCAGTATTGAGTGTGTATTTCTTAAATTTGCAGAGCTTAAGTGCTTCCTGCAAGTGAATACTTACGATGAAATACTGAAACTCAATACTAAAACTTACTTAATTTCATTCTCCACCAGTATATTCAGCTTTACCTATTCATTTAAATTTTAGTATTTTCAACTAGTAGAATGTAAGTACATAAATTTTTAAACGCAAATGTAACTTATCGGAATCAACGTGATATTTCCTTATAGAGCAAGATCTCAGAGCCGCCAGACGTCCCTTATTTTCCCAGTAATAAAATTTGTGGGATGAAGTTGTGCTCGTATGTACTTTCAGTGTATGGATACTCGTTATCTTGTGCCGACGGCCAATTTCCAGGTAGGTATCAGGTGCTAAAGATGGAAAAAACTCGACTAGCTTCCCTTATTTTCTCACACTTGATTTTTATATATGATACTCAGGGAACCATTTCAATACCTTATGCAAGCTGCCAAACCGATCGTATGGGCCAAACATCCCGCCAGACACAAATTAAGTGTGAGTATGACAGTATGAGAGAAATGTCATGATTCGCCCATTTATAGTTATTTTCGTAATCCCGTTGGAAGATTACATTTTGATTCCGAAGGAAAAACAAACCCCGTACCTCGTAATTCTGAAAAAAAAATCCCAACGTCGTGCACTCTGTTGTCATGGAACTGTTTGGCAATTTTATAAACAACGTCAGTTTTTTGTGTTCGCAAGTTCGCTGTAACGACGATTATGGATGAAATTGAGGAACAAAATTAAATTCCTTTTGAAATATTGGAAGAATCATGTGCAGCGAGTGTTGATTTACTGCCGGCAATAACTCAACAGCGGTATAAAAAAGAATATGAAAACTTTGAAAATTGGCGTAATAGCAAGAATGTAAAGGTGGTTAATGTGGATGTTTTATTAGCCTATGCGAAAGGAAAATCGAAGGTTTATTCTCCCAACTCGCTGTGGACGAAGATTTCAATGTTGAAACTTGCTTTGAGAGTTTATGACAACATTGACATTTCAAGGTTAGTTATTTTAAATCCAACATTTTAAATCCAATATTTTACCAACAGAAATGTATTTTCAGATTTGGAAAATTATTTTTATTCTTGAGACGAAAGTCTGATGGATGGAAATCAAAAATTTTGTCTGAAGAAGAAGTAATTAAGTTTTTGTTGGAGGCAAATGATCATACATGGTTGCTTGAAAAGGTTGTATTAATGTGTGGAATTTTTGGTGCCTGTAGACGTGAAGAACTTGTGAAGCTGACTGTGGATGATTTTGAAAGCACCAGTACCAAAGTTTTGGTTACATTGAGGATGACTAAAAACAAAAAGAATAGGGTATTTGTCATTCCCAAAGAAGGACTTCCTTTTGATGCCTATGGTTTATACCAAAAATACGTAGATTTGCGACCTTCGAATCTGGAAAATCGGCGATTTTTTATTGGTTATAGGAATGTAATGTAAATGTGTAAAACAAGTAGTCGGCATTCATACTATTGGAGGCGTTCCAAAGAAAATTGCAGCATTCTTAAAAATAGAAAACCCTTAGCTCTACACAGGACACTCGTTTCGCAGATCCTCGGCTACCATGCTTGTAGAAAATGGTGGCGATCTACTATCGGTAAAAGAACTTGGAGGTTGGGACTCCTCTGCGGTGGCGGAGTCGTATATTGAAAATTCAGTATCGAAGAGAATGAAGATAACGAGACAACTTTTTCATAATAATGAGGCTTCACCGACAACAAGTTCAAAAACTGTTGCTATAGATGGTAAATCTCTAATCAACAAGATAGACATTTCAAATAATAGCAACTGTCAAATTACTTTTCAAATAAATAAATAGTTAGTTTTATTATAATTGTTATTGTAACCAGAATGATGTTTTGAACCAGTGTTAACGGCCGCCGGCCGTTAACACTGTCTTTTCAATTGTCATCTGAATACCGTTAAATCAAAATAACAGTATGGGATTACGAAAAAATAAAAATAATAATATGAAAAGTACGTATACTCAAACATAGAGCATGCTTCACTAGACAGTAAATTTAATATTTTATAGAAGGGAGTTCGACGCGCACAGATAATCATTATCGCGCTTAAAATGGGCGAATCATTCATTTCGCTCATACTGTCATACTCACACTGGCGGGATGTTTGGCCCATACGATCGGTCTGGCAGCTTGCATAGGTATTGAAATGGTTCCCTGAGTATCATATATAAAAATCAAGTGTGAGAAAATAAGAGAAATAGGTTGAGTTTTTTCCATCTTTAACACCTGATACCTGGAAATTGGCCGTCGGCACAAGATGAACATACGTGATGAAAAGCCGAACTTTTAGGATCACGACTTAAACAGTGGAATTTGCTCGAACCCGGAGTCGTCATATGTAAATATCGCACACGTCACAGTTTTGTTCTTGATTTTTTTTCAAAAGAGGAAAGCCCAGTATTTTGTTATTATATTAACGGTCTGTTGGTTAAATTAGGCCATAAGCATGTTCCTTTCGAATGGCAGCTTTTCATCGACTCCTGTAAGACTAGTTTAAAAGCCGTGCTTCTAAATAATGGTAACAAATTTCCATCCATTCCTATAGCGTACAGTACACATTTAAAAGAAACGTATGAAGTGATGAGACTTGTTTTAGACAAAATAAACTACAAAGACTTCCAGTGGACCATCTGTGCTGATTTAAAGATAGTTGCTTTAATTTTAGGACTCCAAATTCTGCTGTTTCTTGTGTGAATGGGATAGTAGGGATCGATCAAAACATTACACTCAAGAGCACTGGCCTGAAAGAACAGCTTATATCCCTGGCCAGAAAAATGTAAAAAATGTTCCATTAGTCGATCCCAAAAAAATAATATTGCCACCTTTACATATAAAGTTGGGATTAATAAAAAACTTTGTTAAGGCCATAGATAAAAATGGTACTGGGTTTCAATACTTGAAAAATAAATTTCCTTCTCTTAGCGATGCCAAGATAAAAGAAGGCATATTTGTTGAACATGACGTAAGGAAACTCATGAAGGATCCAGAGTTTCTGGTAGCATTAAATGACGTAGAAACAGAAGCCTGGTTGTCCTTTGTAGAAGTGACCAAAAATTTTCTTGGCAATCACAAATCCCCGCAATATGTAAATATCGTCAAAACGATGTTACAAGCTTATCAAAAAATGGGATGCAAAATGTCCTGAAAAATACACTTTTTGCAATCACATATTTTCTTTCCACAAAATATGGAAGCCGTAAGTGACGAGCATGGAGAGCGATTCCATCAAGAAAAACGCTACCAAGGCAAATGGAAACCCTCTATGCTTGCTGATTATTGTTGGTCCATCGTTAGAGAAAAAACGGAGTCGTCCTAAAGCAGAAAAGCCGAAAGATCTAAGCGATCGGAATCTTTTACACCATTGTAAATATTATAATTCATTGTTTTTGTTAAAAATCATGAATATATTTATTAAAAAACAAAAAGAGCTAACTTCGACTTTTTATTTATCGTGCGTTTATTCCTTGGCTACGAAGATTAAAAATATATATATTTTCCTTAGGTGAGAGAACAAAGCTATAATTTTGTCGATCAGTGTATCGGCCTTATCAATTCAGAAATTTTACTTAACACGAATATTCAACGGATGTTAAATAATATATATAAGAGATACCTATACTAAAATTGAACTTTATTTTTGAAGAATTTCATATAGTCTATTTGAACAGTAATCATAGTTTGAATTGCTTTGCAAATAAAGGTATATCAAGTGAATAATATGTTTATTTTTAAGAAATGTTATACACTAATCATTTTATACACAGTGATTAATAATAGATATTTTATCATCAAGTTTCTTTGCCAAGTACAAGCAAAATTACACTATATATAATTTGCCCTTTTAGCTCTCGTGAGAACTTCTTTGTTTGTAGTGTATCCGAGTGTGGCTTACCCCGAGCTACCAATCCGTATGGAGAGATCCTGACAGGAACTTTCTACTGATTGATTGCGTCAAACCTTAGTTTGGACTGGAGTACCCCAAAGGGTCCATTCTTCCGTGTCGCGCGAATTTCTGGATGAAATACACCATAATAAGGCCACTGTGTAATTGATTTATTGGTATCGTTGAATCAGGTATAGCCTTCAGATGGAAAAAAATTGGTGCGCTTTGCGAACAAGTCACCTGTGTCGAAACTAGGGTCCAAAAACGAAATTTTTTGGATTATACCTACTTGAAGTGGTAGCATCTTGCTCGAAAGAACCGTTAAAAATTGGCCTTTTTGGTCGTAATTCTCCCATATAAAAAACGATTTGAGATGAGAGATTGTGAGCTAGAGGAACGTATATTTCTTCTTACTTGTTCAAATTAATAAATACTCTTCATTTAATTAGGCAAATATAAACTTCTGAAAGGAAAGTCGGCTACAATAGTAGATTCTTATATAGGACCCAACATACATACAGCTGACTTCCGCGATAGTGAGCAGGGAAGCGGGAAGCGGTAGTATGAAAACAAGTCGCTCACGCTGCCATTGACTGTGGTAATAAACCTTGCATCTCCCTTCAGTAGCGTTATTTCGATCGAACGTCAAAGAACAGGCAGCATGAATGGCAGCAACTATTTACATACTGCCGTTCAATGTCGGCTTTCATGAAATCATTTTACCGAAATTCCAAGTTAATTTTTGATTTACATTACAGTAGAGCGTCGACTATCCGAACTAATTGGGAGACATGAGTGTTCGGAAAATCGGTTTTTTCGGATAATCGAAATACCTATATGTACAGGCTGTCCCATTTTCGATGTCCTTACGGGGTAACTCGCTCATTTTTAAAGATTTGCGGTTTTCGCGAACGTTAACTACTTTTTTGTGAATCTTACGATACTGTAAACAAAATTTTCATAGCTTGCTTCGTTTTTGAAATACAGGGCGAAGTTGAAAATATTGCATTTGGGCCCCCCTCCTGTATCACAGTTGTCTTTTAACTTAAAGGAGAAGTAAAAACTGTCTTTCATACAATTTTTTACGTAGAATTCAGTGGCGTAGTCAGATTTTCGAAATGAGCTGTCATTGTTTAGATATAACCTAATGTTTTAAGTTTTTAAATGGAACACTCTGTATATTTTTCCATATTTAAAACACAAATGTTTTGCGCTTTTAAAAAATATATAATACTTATATAAAATTCTAAGTATTAACCCTGTATTTAGATAATTTTCATTTTTTAAGTCAAGACAAATATCCCTTCGATAGATCGTTCGGCGCAATAAACAAAAATATTGCTTCCAATTATATTGTTTAGAATGAACAGTATTCATTAAAAAAATATTATTCAATATAAGTTACTAAACAGGGATGAATTTTATAATTATTATAACAAAAATAGCAACTTATATGTAACACTGCTACAAAACAAATTTCTATTATTTTTCTGTTGAAAATGTTTTGTGAATATTGTTCAAATTACTGCCCATTCTGTTGAAAACACAGACGACATTTTCTGAAGATAGCACCAATCGACCACAGTTAAAACAAAAGTCTAATATCTAAGTGTTCGAAAGCTTCTCTCGAGGCATTCATCAGAGCCTCTCGATTTTCGTGCTGCGTGTGGTTTATTTTATTTTTTATATAGCCCCATATGAAGAAATCTAATATAAATAAGTCAGGGGACCTTGGTTGCCTATTTATGGAATCATTATTACCAATCCACTAGTTTTGTAATCTTTCATTAGGATAAACCTTTTCTATATTGAACCAACGGAATTTCGTCAAGTAGTTCAGAAAGAAAATCATCCAAAATTTCCAAATATATTTGGTGATTCAAGTTACCGTCGAAAATGCGGTAGGCTAATCTTCCTCCTAAAACGAAACAAGATATATTAAAGCTTTAATTCTGAACTACTTGACGAAATTCCAAGAGAAGTTTTCGAATACTTAGGTATAAGACTTTTGTTTTAACTGTGGTCGATTGGCGCTACCTCAGAAGATGTCGGCTGTGTCTTCAACAGAATGGGCAGTAATTTGAACAATATTCACAAAACATTTTCAACAGAAAAATAAAAGAACTTTGTTTTGTAGCAGTGTTACATATAAGCTTCTATTTTTGTTATAATAATTATTAAATGCATATCTGTTTAGTAACTTATATTAAATAATATATTTTTAATGAATACTTCATTCTAACCTATATAAATAGAAGTGATATTTTTGTTTATTGCACCGAACGATCTATCGAAGTGTCTTGACTTGCCATAGAAAAAAGAAAATTATAAATAAATAATAATAAATAGGTTGATACTTAGAATTTTATATAAGTATTATATATTCTAAGTATTATATATTACATATAATACTTAGAATTTTATATAAGTATTATATATTTTGAAAAGCGCAAAACATTTGTGTTTTGAATATGGAAAAATATACAGAGTGTTCCATTTGACTTATAACATTGGGTTTTATCTAAACAATAACAGCTCATTTCGAAAATCTGACTACGCCACTAGATTCTACGTAAAAAATTGTATGTAAGACAGTTTTTACTTCTCCTTTAAGTTAAAATTATGATTCAGACAGCTGTGATACAGGAGAGGGACCCAAATGCAATATTTTCAACTTCGCCCTGTATCTCAAAAACGAGGCAAGATGTACCGTTTGGCCAAATAAGAATGCAAAGTGCTGTATCTCGTAAACTATTCGTCGCATAGCCTTGCGGTAAAAAGTGTTATTACTAAAGTAGCCAACAGAAAATCCTAGAAATTATTTTCAGTTTTGAAAGATGATCGCCAATTTTTAAAGTGATTTTTTACTTAAATTCACCTTATAAATGTACCACAAAATTATTTCGTCTCTTAAACTAACCTTAAGGGGTGATACAATGTTGTTTTTGAATAAACAGCTGTAACTCCTGAACTACTGAACGGATTTCAACAGCGTTAGTCTCATTGAAAAAAAGCATTTATTGCTACATCAAAACCTAACAGAAATGTATCTGTGATATGTAAAATTTTTTCATCAAAATGTAGTGTAATGATGCCAAAATAGGTTGGTGAAAATCGTATCTCGATATCGTATTTCTTGCCTAAGATATCGAAGAAAGAAAATTTAATTATCATGAAATTCTGAAAAGACTCCTTGTAACACGGTTATTTATTTATCCTTTCGCAATAATCACTGATGAAATTTTATAATTTTATGATTTTTAAATAATACTACTAGTATTATTCGTTTCAAAAATCTCTGCAAAAACGTGTAGGGGCATAATAATCAATGAATATTATATGCTAGTGCAAGGTAGGCAGAATATGAAGAGTAGGCCAGGGAAGAAAAACAAATGTCTACAATAAACTTGTCAAAAAATATTGAAATAATGCTTATAGTGGCAGTGTCATAAGTTTTTGTGGCACATACAAGGACTAAAAACTATTGAAATGCGTTTATAAATTATGAATCTTTTGATATTATTGGGTTATATTTTGAATATCTTCAAAATGCGGAATTGACACAAATAGTATACAGAGCTCGATAACCAAATCGGCGTTCACGCAATGCGAGAATTGGTCCAGCATATTTGGGGAATATAGAGAATTTTTATCTGGAATTCTTAAGGTCGAAAGATGCCAGTGTTGAGCAAATTTCGCACTAAACTCGGAAAAATTCTCGTATGGCGTAAACGCCGATTTGGATAGAGAGCTTTGTATACTCTTTGGGCCAATGCAGCATTTTGAAGATATTCAAAATATACCGCAATGATAACCACAGCTTCATCGTCTGTAAAAGGCATGTCAATCGTCTTCAATCCTTACCTAATTGTGTGTGACACAAAACTCATTACACTATAAGTATTAATTTAGTATTGTTGACAAGTTGATTTAAGGCATATGTATTCTGACTACCTTGCACTATCATATTATTACATTGATTATTATGCTCCTACATATTTTTTAAAATTTTTTTCAACTGAGAATACTTTCATTTAAAAATCATGAAATAATGATATTTTATAATTGATTGTTTGAAAAAGACAGATAAATAAAAATGAATATCGGTGTTATAGTGTCTTCTTAAAAATATATAACTAAATTTTCTTCCTTCTATATTTTATGGCTAAGAATAAGATATCGAGATACGGTTCACTAGCCTATTTTAGTATCATTACACTACATTTTAATGACAAAAAAGTCAGGTTATTGTATTTGATTTTGAAATTGGCAATTTTCTGTTATTATATCAAAAAACGCACCCTAATGGCACTACTAAAAATTTGACATATCCCAGATGAAATGGTTTTGATGTAACATTAAATGCTTTTTTCAACGAGATCATCTCTGTCGAAATCCGTTCAGTTCAAGAGTTACAGCTGTTCATTCAAAAAACATTTTATCACCCCCCACTATTTTATTTCAATAGAAACGTCAAAAAGTGTTGAATAAAAACTACTCGAATAAAGCTAAGCTTAAGAAAAGAAATAATTTTGTGATACATTTACTAGATGTATTTCAGAGAAAAATCAACTTGAAAATTTTAGATGGCGGTTACGCCCCCTGGCGCCCATCTTAGAAACCCAAAAATAATTTCCAACATTTTCTATTGGCCACTTTAGTTATAATATTTTTTACCGCAAGTCTCTACGACTAATATAGTTTACGAGATACAGCACTTTGCATTCTTATCTGGCCACCCTGTACATATAATGAAGATTTTCCAAAATAAAACCAATCATAATCAACCAAAAAAGTATATTCGCCATTTCAGTGTTTTATAATGCATTATAGAAAAAGAAAGATTTTCAAAAAAATTGGAATAGTCGAGTTTCGAACAATAATTCCTCGATTACATTTCATCGACACAAGCAACCATATCTAAAATATATCACATATTTGGAAATCTTAGGTCTGTGCCCTTCAAATTTTCTTCCAACCATTCATTAGCCTCTATGAGTAGTTGTTCGCTGAAGTAAGCCTCGTCTTCTCTCTTCCCCGTCCTCACAAAATTCTCTTCTCCTTTCTTGAAAATTCCCGCTTCAACCAATTTACTGCAATTGACCGTTTTATTGTTTTTAAAATTGTCGATATGCAGATGATTTAATAAAGTGGTTATTCTATCGTCTGAGTAGTTTGTACCAAGAAATTCTTGAAGTTGACATATAGTGTTCTTCATATCCTATGAAATAAGAAAAGTTTCAGTAACCAAAGAAGTTTCAGAAAATGGACATATTTACCTTAGCGAAATTTTCGTAAAAAAGAAATAGAATATTCTTCTCGTTTCTCTTATTCCAGGCTTCCAGTATATGTTCCCAGTATGGAGCATATATTACTGAAAATATTGACAAATATTGGTTTTCAGAATATATTTCAACAATAAATATAGAAAAAAGATCAGATTGCGGCAGTCCACTATGAAACTTTGCAGAATAAACCTATTATTCTGCAAAGTTTCATAGTGGACATAGGTTTATCAATATATATATATATATATATATATATATATATATATATATATATATATATATATATATATATATATATATATACATATATATATAAACATATATATATATATATATATATATATATATATAACTATATTATATATATATATATATATATATATATATATATATATATATATATATATATATATATATTGATAAACCTAATATTCCAAAGTTTCATAGTGGACTGCTGCAATCAGATTTATCGTCGTTCATAACAACGGAACGGTTATTATGACCGAATGGCAAGATCCCGGCCGAATCCAATATAAACAATTAAGTAAACATACCGCCTATAACCAACAACATCGGATACAGCGACATATCCCCTAAAAAGACAAAGCTTCATAGATATTCATCGGCTACAACGACTTACAGTTTTACTTGTTCCAGCAGAACAAAACAATACGAACAATTACCGTACTTTTTCTGATCTATGAAGGAATCTTTTGACTTACTATCAGTAATAATCGTAACACTGACGAAGAAAACGAAGGCTATGGAGAGCGTTTGTCGCATTTAAAGAAGAGTTGAATGCTGATGATAAGCAAAATAAAAATTTTACTTGTTCTACATTTTATTTGACAACAAGTTTACAAGCATAACCTGCCATCACACTACATAATATGCTTACTTAAAAATTCTAAACATACATGACAATTTTTTTTAATCTCAAGGGACCTGCAGTTTAACGCCGGTTCCGAACGGCTAATGGGCTTGTAAACGATGTACATTACCCAACAATTTATCTTATATATAGAACCACCAAATTCCGAACATACACAATACCCAGGAGCAAGGTGGGACTCGAACTCACAACCTTGGTTTACAAGCGGTACACCTTACTGATGGTCTACTCGCATATGACAATATGACTATTTGTTTATATTGCTTCTAACAACTATCTGACAATGTTCGAAGTTATTTGGTCCCCTCATTGTCGTTATAGCCGGTTTTGAGTGAATAGTATTGTATATATATATATATATATATATATATATATATATATATATATATATATATATATATATATATATATATGTTTTTATATATATATATATATATATATATATATATATATATTTAAATATATATATATATATATATATTTATATTTATATATTTATTTATATATATATATATATATATATAGATATATATATATATATATTATATATATATATATATATATATAGTATATATATATATATCTATATATATATATATATATATATATATATATACATATATACATATATACATATATATATATATATACATATATACAATACCCCTACCAATCCTACCATCCTTTAGAGATGAATGTTAGAAACATCAAGATGGTCACCATAAACGACAGATAGCGTGTTTCGGATTAATTGGGTCTTCCTCAGTACTGTTCATCTACTGAGGCTGTCTATCGTTAGTGGTGGCCATCTCGATGAACATCTATAATGTATGGATAGAGAAAAAACTTCAAATATAAATCTATATAAATATATATATATATATATATATTTATATATATTATTATCTGTTTCTATATCTATATATATATATATATATATATATATATATATATATATATATATATATATATATATATATAGGAACAATAAAGGTTCAGCTCTGACAGGTTAATTTAATTAATTATTATAAACGAATAAAAGTATAAAATTGTACGTTTCGGTGGTACATCCACCTTCTTCAGCACTCGATATTTAAATCACAAACAACCTTAAATGTAACATACATACATATAAAATCAATTAATACAATAATTTTGTCAAGTACATCCACAATAAAATCAAACTTAATCAACTAACATAAACACATTCCAATTTTATACTTTTATTCGTTTTTTAACGTTGAGGGATTGTCCATGGAGAAGGAGTGTGAAGTAAGTGCAATATATCTGAATGATTACAATGTCTACATTATATGTGTTTATCGACCACCTGCAGGTTATTTTGATGTTTTCTGTGATATTGTTGAAAGTATTTTAACCACATTGAGTAGTTCATCTAAGGTTATTCTGTGTGGTGATTTTAATTTGAAATTCAATTCTTTTGACCAGAGGGCTAAAGTATTTTGTAATATATTAAGCTCTTATGGTCTGGAACAATTGATATTTGGACCTACGCGTTTGAAAAATTGTCTTGACAATATATTTGTAAATTTTAACTCTGACAAAATTTTGGCCGATGTAACAGAAATTGAATTTTCGGACCATAATGCTCAAAAGTTACATGTGGATCTCATTCCTGTGCATGATAATATAATTGTTAATAGATGTAGACCTTTAACGCAGAGGGGCTTCTCTATGATGCATAGAATGCTAGAAAACTTGACCTGGAATTTCATTAAGAATCCTAGTCTTAATTGTGAGGATGTTGTCAGCATATTTCAACAGAATATTGTTGATACTTTGAAAATCTCTTTCCCTGAAAAGATGGTGCATACCTCTGGGTCTAAGTCCGGAGACAATTGGTTCACTGATGAACTGAGAGAAATCCGCAATAGGCTTAGGCTGTTTGATGATATGATAGGTTATTATCATACTGAGAACTTGAAAATTGCTAGGAAAAGACTACGATTCACCTATAGGGCCACTTTGAAAAAATCTAAAAATGATTACTATGACAATATTATTGCTGGATCCAATAACATAAATAAAACTACTTGGGAATTGATAAATCGTAAGAGAGGCATCACTAAAAGAAAAAACCTTGTAAATATAATGGCTGATAAATTTAATGATTATTTCAGGGAAATACCAGACTTGTTATTGAGTCGCATACCGAATTTAAACGGTGGTAATACGACAGAATTTTCCAGAAGAGTTCCATCTGAAGTTAAGTTTTCATTTGTAGAGGTGACTTATAATGAAGTTCGTGATATAATTAGATCTTTAAAAAATTCTAAATCTAGAGATTACTATGGATTATCCACGGAAATATTTAAAAGAAATTAAACACATTGTTGTACCCCATAACGGACCTCCTGAATAGGTGCATCTCTGAGGGTGTATTCCCCCACTGCCTAAAAATATCAAAAACAATTCCCGTCTTCAAGAAAGGAGATAGAAACGACGTGGAAAATTACCGCCCAATATCGTTGGTTCCCATATTGTCCAAGGTATATGAAAAGGTGCTTTGTAGCCAAGTCATTAAATATTTTGAGCATAATAAGTTATTTTCAGAAAATCAATTTGGTTTTAGGAGGGGCAGAGGTACGTCTGACGCTATTTTGAGGTTTGTGAATGCTGCTCTTCGGTGTTTTGAGGAAGGAATGTTCGCGATGGCAGTTTTTCTGGATCTGAGTAAGGCCTTCGACTGTGTCTCCCATGAAATACTTCTGAAAAAATTAAAAGACTATGGATTTGATTTAAAAAGTGTCGGACTGATGAAGAGTTTTTTATGCAATAGAAGGCAAGTGGTGTTCTCCAGCGGTATGTATTCGGATGAGGTTTATATCAGAAGAGGTGTACCTCAAGGGTCTACCATTGGACCTATATTATTTTTAATTTTTTGTTAATGATCTTCCTGAGTACTTGGCGGCGAGAAACGTTGAGGTAATAACCACTCTTTTTGCTGATGACACAGCTTTTCAACTCAGAAGCTCCGATATTAACATCTTAAAGGGGATCGCAAATGACACTCAGGCGATGGCCAAAAATTGGTTTTCCAGTAATGAGTTGAGTATGAATGAGAATAAGACACATAGGTTGGTCATGTCACTAAAGAGATTCGATTCCTCGGAAATGGATGTTGATGTAAAGTTTCTTGGTGTGTATCTCGACTGCTGTGGGATTCTCATGTGAGCCATCTGTGCTCTAAAATCAGCAAAAATGTTTTTGTTTTGAGGTCTCTATCAAATTCACTATCGGGTGGAGTACTTAAATCTGTTTACCATGCTTTAATAGAGTCTAACCTAAGATACTGTATCATTTCCTGGGGACATAGTGCACATATGGGAGCCGCCTTCAGATTCCAGCGTAAAGCGGTGAGAATACTGGATGGATTAAAGTACCGTGATTGTTGTAGGAACACTCTCAGAGAGTTTGGTATTCTCAACCTGCCATCGCTTTTCATTTTGGAGTGTCTTCTCTATGTGCATGGTAATCCTGAGTTGTATACCACGAATTCTCGTTTCCATGCACATGACACCAGAGGCAGAGAGGATTACAGGAAGGAGTATTTCAGACTCACGGTGGCACAGAATGGAGTAAACTTTATTGGTGTGGATCTTTACAATAGGCTGCCGAGGAGTGTCAGGCAGATGTCACGTAGTTCTTTCTTGGGTAAACTTAAGAGTATTCTTGTGCGGGAGGTTATTTATAATGTCGGGGAGTTCGACAATGTTGAAGTTGATCAGTATTTTCGATGATTTACTGTTTTATGTGTGTGTATATTCTGTTGTAGGTATATATATGTTTTTTATATTTATATTATTTTGTTTTAACTGTTTCTTTAAAGGTTTTCGTGGCACTATAGTAATTAATGAATATAAAACTATAGTAATTATTTCGAACATTCTTTGACTGTCTTAATCAGTGTACATTAGATTATTTTATACTGTATTTATATATTGCATATTTTAGCCTGATAACTTTATTTATATATTTTATACTGTATTTATATATTTTATGCTGTATTTATATTACATATTTCAACCTGACAAGTGTAAACATGTAGATGTTCATGTAAGACATGCAAATAAACATTCATTCACATTCATTCATTCATTCACATTCATTCATTCGTTTATAAGAATTAATTAAATTAACCTGTCAGAGCTAAACTTTTATTGTTCCCATATAACGTAAACAGGTTACAAATTCATATTATTCTATATATATATATATATATATATATATATATATATATATATATATATATATACTTGAAAATTCTCAGATTTCTTGAACCGTTTCACTATATTCTAGGACATTGAATTTTTCTTGGGAATATTGGTTCAACATTGGTAGTTAAAACTCCATAAATTTTTTGTTTATATTATATCAAAATGTTTCGACCAACATATGTAGTCTTCTTCAGTTTGGAATTACTTTAATCAAAAAAGGAAATCTTCACTATGACATTTACACTTTTCCAACACTTTTCTCAAACGGACACAACAAATATACGAAACCTTCAAACCTTTTTTGATTAAAGTAATTCCAAACTGAAAAAGACTACATATAATGGTCGAAACATTTTAATATAATATAAACAAAAAATTTATGGAGTTTTAACTACCAATGTTGAACCAATATTCCCAAGAAAAATTCAATGTCCTAGTATATATCTAAATATATATATATATATATATATATATATATATATATATATATATATATATATATATATATATATATATATATATATATATATATCTGAATCTGTGAAATGATTGGAATTCTGTATAGAGAGAATGAATATATGTATATATATATATATATATATATATATATATATATATATATATATATATATATATATATATATACATATATTCATTCTCTTTATACAGAATTCCAATCATTTCACAGATTCAGTAAATATTTACAACTTCAATCGTGGAAAACATCCAATATGAACAAACATAAATAATCATATGAACGGTCTGAAAATTCTGAGATTAGGTAAATTACCCATTTAATGATTTTGGTATTGTTTAATAATATTCAGTAAATTTATTAATAAATATAAATGAACTTTGCCCAAAAATTTCTAGGTACTGACCTATGCATTCTTGATAAATGCCAAACGTATTCCACAAAACAAATTTATTTGTATAAACAAGAACATTATCTTATTTCAATTGATATTTCAGGGGAACCGATAGACAGATGAATATTTCTAGATTGGAATTCCTTATATTATTGTATAATATAAACAGGATTTGATTACTGTCGGAAACAATTTGCTTAGGATGAAATTATTATTTTCATCTGTTTTGTTTATATCATCTTATTTCTTAATGCTGCGATTAATTGAAGTAGAAAATCTCACCTAAGTCTCGTTTAAAATAATTCCAATAGGTTGGGAAATCGCCTATATATCCACGTGTTCTGAATAAACGGTTGTGATGATAGTATGAAATGGCTACGTTCTTAGGATTCCTTGCAACATAGACTACCTAGAATAATAAAAATTAATATATATATATATATATATATATATATATATATATATATATATATATATATATATATATATATATACAGTTAGACACACAGATTAAGACACCCCTGTATTTTGGTCATTTTTGAAAGCAGAGATTTGATATTTGGTTCAGGCGTAGACCACTATGGGCCGCACTTTTCGCAATACTCAGCCCGAGTGACAGCAAAATATCGAGAATGGCCCGTTTTGAGGAATCGCAGTAGGCTTGCTCACTAGGGCTGGATAGTTTAATCAAATCATGAAAAACATACTAGTTTACTAGTTTACCATGGTCAATTTCATACATTACATGAAATGAACAAGGAAAATTCTTCAATAATTTGAAAAATTATCAGTTATAATATCACAAGAGTATCGAAAATAATCGATTATACTTTCGAGACACGAGAAGTATTTTGCGAAACATCCACGAGAGTGATGTTTTAAGAAACAACGTCTATTGACGAGGTCAGTATAATAGATTATTTTCGATTGCTCGAGTGGTATTCGTTACGATTATATAACGATTAAAAAATATTAATTTTTTTTTGACAAACGTCAATATGAAAACATTCACATTTTGACACGAGGCGAAACACC
>JARQZK010000758.1:347500-442500 GCA_030704885.1 Cynegetis impunctata
GTTGCATAGTAACATAATCAAATGGCCACAGATCAAAAACTATGCATCGGACAGTTCCTGATCTTCGCACAAATGAAGTTTATATCAATCTAATACTGGCCGGAGGATCCACACTACAAAAAATAAGCGAGTTAAGAATTTTTGAAGAAACTGCATTTTGGCCGGTTTTTTCCGATTTCCTCTCAAATTAAGGGTCTGATCGAGTCGTCCTACTTCTCATTTTCTTCGTCTTTTCATTTTCTACAATTAGTCTATTAACACCATCACGATTACTCTGATAGTTTCATTTTTATAAGCAAAAAACTAAAAAAAATGCAATTTTTTGAATAAAATTGTTGATAACAAACTTATAAATAATAAAGTCGAGTGAAAAACATATCACTACATCATATGAAACTATTTTACAAACAATGGCGCAGCTGGTTTTCTTCTAACACTTTTTACATGAAAAAATCTCTGTAGCTTGGCCTACCTAGTTTCGTAAGCTTAACGAGTAGATAAATAAACATACAACATTGTATATTACTGGTTACCGATATATTGCAATATCACTTGAGATGTTTGAAGAAAAACATGGACCATCAATATATTTTCCGATTCTTTTTGGAACATTACACAACTTCGAATAAACTGCAAGCTACTGTAGGTAACGTAGAGCAAGATGTCAATAAGGAGTCTAATTATTTCAGATTAAAACACAAAGGTAGAAGTTGTTTCGCGTGGTGAAAATGTTCCAGAACTATGGCCACCTATGGGTATGAGTTGACATGAATTTTCGGCGATTTACATTTCTTTTGGGTCTACATTGAGATACCTGTTTCTGATGGATGGCGCTATAGTTTATTTGCATTTCATTATTTCTTTTCCTAGGAACTATGAAGAGGTTATGTGGATTCGATTTCGTTGTCCACTCGATGGACGGAACACTATACGGATGAGCTCGTTGGTGAGAGAAAAAGGTGTGTTTCGATCGTGTGTGGCACCGATGTTGATTTTCTAACATTCTTCCTTGAAGAATGAATGGGAATTTGATTAATCATCAATTATAATTAGAGATAGGTATTATTATCTTTATCGTACAAGCTGCTTTTGTTTCTTGCATATATATATATATATATATATATATATATATATATATATATATATATATATATATACAGGGTGGCGCATCCTATACGCGTCGGTCTCTGTAGGAAAAACAACTTGAAATTTGAATTTTTTTTCTTAATAGGGATATACAGGGCCATTAACACTACAAATTAAAAATAATTTGGATTATACAGGGTGGCCCAAAAATAGGAATTTATATCCAAAGTTGTGTTTTTTTAAAGGGAACACCCTATATTTGATGGTGTCTTTTGATTCCCCGGAAAAAATAAAGTGAAGTTTCAGTAATGTTTCCTATACCTATCTCTTTTCGTTTTTGAAATATTTAAAGGAATCTCAATTTATGAGCTTGAGCAACATAACCTTGTATGTCGCGGTTATTTAAAACACATCAACAGTCACCTGCGATATGCGTAGCCAAGATATCAGACTATCGAATAAAATGCAATTTTTTGCATTACATCGTACAGGGTGTTCATTTTGTCTAATTGAATTCTACTTACATATGGAGTTGAATAATATTCTTATTTTAAATGGCACACCCTCTATTTAATAAGTTCAACCGATAGACATTTAAATTATCTTTCATTCCATATAAGAGTTCCCTATACCTAAATTGGATGGATCTTTAGTAAAAAACTGTTTTTTATTTTTAACATACGGATTTCATCATATTCTTTTCTAATCATAGTAACCATAGAGCAAATATCACTCAAAATATGGTATTGAACAAAATAAACATTCTTATCACTTTCCAATGTTAAACAGTTTTAATGTAAATTATAATTTTTTCAATAAAAAATAAACATTTAATGACAAAAAAATTTGAATTATTTGAAAACTACACACAAATGGAAAAGAGTAAGAAACAAATTGAAAACAAAAAATGAATCATAAAAAATGTTCAAAGTGACGCCCATCTTGTTCTAAACACAACTGAACTCGTTTTTCAAAGGATCGTTTCACTTTGAGAAGAATTTCGCCAGTTACTGTCTGAAAAGCAGCTCTTATTCTAGCTTTCATATCTTCCAGAGTAGTTGATGGGGTGTTATAAACTATACTTTGTATGTGTCCCCATAAAAAAAAATCCAACGACGTCAAGTCTGGAGATCTTGGAGGCCAATTATGTGGACCACCGATCCATTTATTAAGAAAACGCCGGTTTAAGTATCGCCGTACTCGAAGTTGAAAATGTGCGGGGGCTCCATCCAACTGCATCAGTTATGGCGATTAACGAGTCCATTATTATGAAACGTGCACTCGTCCGAAAACAGAACATTATCAAAAAAATCCGCATCTGATTCTACTTTATCCATAACCCATAAACAAAAATCGATTCTTTGTTGAAAGTCCCTTTTGATACAGTTCTTGGTGCAGCTGTATCTTATAAGGATGAAATTTATGTTTTTTTATTATTCGTCCAATACTTCTCCTACTTATTCCAGTTTATCTACTAATAGCCCGATGGCTTGTGTGTGGGTTCTCTATCAGTGAGCCAATAACCCAAAATTCATTATCATGATCTCCTACAATAGGTTGAGGCTGAATAATTTTTTCATAATCTACGTTTCCGCTACCTCTAAAGTGTTTTTGTAATCTTTCAAAAGCACGTCTGTCAGATTTCTCTCGATCTGGGTATTTTTGGCCGTAAACTCTAGAAGCCATTAAACAGTTTTCGTGACACTCACCAAGAACAAGCACCATATCAATTCTTTCTGCTTTAGAATAAGTTTTCATGTTTCAAATTCGATTTTTCGTACGCTTGATATCTAAATTACTAAATAGAAATGTCAAACTCGCATTTGACATTTAAATTCAATGGTCACTTTGACGGAAAAGAGTATTCACAAAAATTAGTTATGTTAAACATAAAAGCAGATATTTACTAAAAACCATTGAATTTAGGTATAGCGAGATCTTATATGGAATGAAAGATAATTTAAAGGTCTATCGGCAAAACTTATTAAATACAGGGTGTGCCATTTAAAATAAGAATATTATTCAACTCCGTATGTAAGTAGAATTCAATTAGACTAAATGAACACCCTGTATGATGTAATGCAAAAATTTGCATTTTATTCGATAGTTTGATATCTTGGCTACGCATATCGCAGGTGACTGTTGATGTGTTTTAAATAACCGCGACATACTAGGTTATGTTGCTCAAGCTCATAAATTGAGATTCCTTTAAATATTTCAAAAACGAAAAGGGATAGGTATAGGAAACATTACTGAAACTTCACTTTATTTTTTCCGGGGAATCAAAAGACACCATCAAATATAGGGTGTTCCCTTTAAAAAAACACAACTTTGATATAAATTCCTATTTTTGGGCCACCCTGTATAATCCAAATTATTTTTAATTTGTAGTGTTAATGACCCTGTATATCCCTATTAAGAAAAAAAATTCAAATTTCAAGTTGTTTTCCCTACAGAGACCGACGCGTATAGGATGCGCCACCCTATATATGTATATATATATATATATATATATATATATATATATATATATATATATATATATATATATATATATATATATATATATAGTATATAACAAGTAGAGCAGAATTATCGGTATAGCCCGTTTATATGGAAACAGCCGTTGACACGTGTTTCGAACTCTTTAATCCTCATTAGAACGGCGTAGCCAAGCATGGGATGGAAAACTTGGAGATGAAAACAGTAACAACAAACGAAATCCCCTGCTACGGAAGACAATCAGACAACGGCTGCATCCATATAAGCGGGCTATACCGGCAATTCTGCTCTACTTGTTTAGTATTTCCCCGCGACTAATTTCTTTGTTGTTGTTTATTTACTCGGTCCGAGATCTCGCCGATGGCCTATATCGCCTCCGTGGCTAAGTTTGACCAAATCTCCCAAACCGGAGAGTTCAAACAGAAAGCCGCAAATGTGTGATTGTCTTCCGTAGCAGGGGATTTCGTTTGTTGTTGCTGTTTTCATCTCCAAGTTTGGCTACGCCGTTCTGATGAGGACCAAAGAGTCCGAAACACGTGTCAACGGCTGCAAGCGGGCTATACCGATAATTCTGCTCTACTTGTTTAATATTTTCCCGCGACTAATTTCTCTGTTGTTATATATATATATATATATATATATATATATATATATATATATATATATATATATATATATATATATATATATATATATATATATATATATATATATATATATATATATATACAGTATGGTGCAAATGAAAGGAATAAATTCGTTATTTCGCAAACCGGCGACTTTAAGGAAAAATCCTGAAACCCGTCGATTTTTATTTTAAAACGGGCTATTCGTAAAGATACCTTTCTATTTTTGACGTAATCTATGCGAGCGTGATGACGTCATAGCTAAAATTTTTAAATGGAAAAGTGGGTGTTGTAATACATTATTTGAAAGGTCTTTTGAATACCTATTCAGCCATCAATATGTACAGTAATTGATTTTTGTATTTGTTTAAAAAATTAATAAAATTTCAGTTTTTACTTTTTTTAAAAATCTAGTTACCTTATCAACATCAACATTGACACTTTGACATAATTAACTTTCTGTCAAGTGATTGATAGTATTATTGTATTAGACGAATTCAAAAAGTCTTTGTATCTATCAACATGAAGCTGACTGAAACGCAAATAATTGAAAAATTCTAATAATGATTGGTTGTGGAGATAAAGCACGTACGCAGAAAGAAGTATGTACGTTATTTAATAATAAATACTCCAACCGAAAACCAATTTCACAATCCACTATAAGCAAAATTGAGAAGAAATTCAGAGAAACGGGCCATGTCAAAGACCTCCCTAAAGGTAGTAGAAAACCAATATCAGAAAACAAACAACTAGATGTTATGTTAGCCTTTCAAGATAATCCCCATACCAGTTCACGGTAAGTAGCATTAGATAACGACATGGACCATTCAACAGTTCTTAGAAAGCTAAAGAAGGAAAAGTTGCATCTCTACAAAGTAAGTTTAGTACAAGAGCTTATGGAAGATGATTTTGATGAACGAATTGAGTTTTGTGAAATTATGATGGAACAAAATAACAGAGATCCGATGTTTTAAAAAAAGGTTCTTTTCTCGGATGAAGCTACATTTCTACTGAACGGTCATGTCAATCGTCAAACTTATCGGTACTGGGCTACGGAAAGAGTACCGTACTCAATACCCAGAGGAAGTTAATGTTTGGGCGGGAATAATAGATAATAGGATTATTGGACCATACTTTTCGAAGAAACCTTAACAGGTCCCTGATATTTTGAATTTCTTCAAAACTTCTTGCTACCCGAATTAAACCGGCTGTTTCCAAACAGAAATGATTTATGGCTGCAGCAAGATGGTGTGCCTCCACACTATGCTGTCTTGGTGCGCAACTATTTGAACAACGTCTTTCCAAATCGGTGGATAGGTCGAAGAGGAACAATAGAATGGCCGCCTAGGTCACCTGATTTGACTCCTCTTGATTTATTTTTATGGGGATACTTAAGAAGCAAAGTGTACCAAAATAAACCACAAAATATCAATGGACTCAAAGAAAGGATACGTATTGAGGTTGCACAAATAACTCCGGAAGTTATAGAGAAGGTTCGAGAAGAGTTCACGACACGTCTTTCTCATTGTATTTTAGCTGAAGGTAAACAATTTGAGCACTTAATTTAGGCTTCGTTGTATTTAATGAGTAATACATATTAAATATTTATTGTAATAATAAAATTTTATTAATTTTTTAAACACAATACACAAATCAATTACTGTACATATTGATATGGCTGAATAGGTAATCAAAAGACCTTTCAAATAATGTATTACAACACCCACATTTCCATTTGAAAATTTTAGCGATGACGTCATCACGCTCGCATAGATGACGTCAAAAATAGGAAGGTATCCTTACGAATAGCCCGTTTTAAAATAAAAATCGACGGGTTTCAGGATTTTTGCTTAAAGTCGCCGGTTTACGAAATAACGAATTTATTCCTTTCATTTGGACCATACTGTATATATATATATATATATCTGTGTGTGTGTGTGTGTGTGTGTGTGTGTGTGTGTGTGTGTGTGTGTGTGTGTGTGTGTGTGTGTGTGTGTGTGTGTGTGTGTGTGTGTGTGTGTGTGTGTGTGTGTGTGTGTGTGTGTTTGTGTGTGTGTGTGTGTGTGTGTGTGTGTGTGTGTGTGGGTGTGTGTGTGTGTGTGTGTGTGTGTGATGGTGTGTGTGTGTGTTTGTGTGACTGAAAGGTCTATCGGGAATTAGGTCATACAATCAGGTATAGCTCTTTATTGAAGCATTCCAAGCTTTCGGACATTCACATCACATGGCCAAACTACTTACTCTCAATGTAAGCCAAACATATGTGTTTTGTAACTTGGTAATCATCTTGTATGATATATGAATATTTTTACTACCCTAAAGATGGACATATGAATGTCCGAAAGCTTGGTAAGCTTCAATAAAGAGCTTTACCTGATTGTATGACTTAATTCCCGATAGCACCTGTCACTCATCATCAATAATACTAAACAAATAAGCCGGAAAAGGGGAGGTAAATACTGTTGAATTTCACCACGAGTTTGCTCAGAATACAGTGCAATAGTCTATTCTTTTCGTTTAAAATACGACTAAAAATGAGTGAAACTCACCTTGCAGCCAGCAGTGAGTAAGTTTTGCGGTAGCAAGCTGAGCGGTAAATGAGTCTTAATGATCCTCCTCTCAGTCATATTCTTCAAATGTTCGAACATACCATCCAATAAATTTTTTATTATGTTACGATTTTCTTCTGAATGTGCATTTTCTTCTAGAAACAACTCGATTTGTTTCGGATGAATCAAAGAATGAAACCTGAAATAATTTAAATTAATAACTTTTATCGTTGGTATTTGGGAAGTTTTCACTCTAGAAATGGGGTTCGCAGTTCTAATTGGGTTTTCGAAGACTGTTCGTAGTCCAAGTCATTCATAAGTAACCAAACCGTCTCTAGTGTTAAAGTTGTACCTGAAAAAACCAACAACGTAAGAAGAATTGATTTAAATTTCGTAATGACTCACCTGATCTTGGGAAACTAACTATCCAAACATCTGTAGGTCTTACTTCCATATTGTAGAAATCTTTTAGGAAATACCTTGCGTTTGAAGAAAAACACCATTTTTTCTCACCAACTTGAATGTAACTGGTATGTTCACCTACAATTAAAGAAATACGAATTAACGAAAAATATGAGAGCAGAAAAGTATTTTCTCCATCTTCTTGTTCTATTTTTCATTTGAATTCACAACTCCCTAAATCATTTTGAGTGGGTTGTGGAGATGAGAACTCACGAATAATTATTCCCCAACAACATCTCAATCCAAGTGCCAAATTTGAACCCTCTAAATCAATTTGCAGGATCAGAAGGTGAGCAAAACCAGGAAATTACGAGAAATATCTACATAAAAATTGCGGTACTTTCAATTTGGTGGAGGTGCCAAAATATACTTATTTTTGTTGAGCTCATCCACCCTCCAAAAAGTTCTGAATTTCGAAAATATTGTTCATAATGAATTGTGAAAGTGATTCAGTACAAGTTGAGAATAGCGATGATAAAGTCGAATAATTACCAATTTTGTAGAATTTGTAGAATTTGTAGAAGGAAAATATTTTTTTCTACTTGCGTGCGGAGAAGTTCACTTTTCCGTACTCAATTTAGTTTAGAAAGTGCCACTTTTCTGCAAAAGTGAAAATATCAAAAAAAGTATACTACTTTGTCACAGTGTAAATTCTATCTTGAAAATACCAAATTTAGGGGAACGCGTCATGTTCGTTATAACAAAGCTGAAAACTAATTATAATTATTAAAGAATTATTATACAAAAGAAATATACCTACAAATTTGGGGCACCCAGTATCATAAATATGAATAACTGTTATTAATAATAGCATAACAATTAGCATGCCACGTCAGTGTCAGTTATAACAATTAGCGTATATCTCAAATTTTGCCTTTATCGCCCTGCCAACATACTGTCAACAATTCGAATGAATTAGAAACGTCAACTTAAAGCAAGACGCGTTCATGATATTGTGTTAAAATCCTTTCATTATTATTATTATATTATCATGGACTCATCCGATGATGAGTTGCCCGAGTCAATACTGAAAGCAGCAAGAGATGTAGAGTTGCTACAGGAAAGGTACGAAAAAGAATATGCAGCCTTTAACAAGTTTAACAAGCAGCTGAAAAGTTTAAAGGAGGAAGTGTTTTTGGCATATTTTATGCATATAAGCAAAAGCTACAGTTCCAACACATTATGGTCCAGATATTCGATGCTTGAAAATGTTATTAAAATTCAAAACAACGTGGTCATTGGTCAATATTGTAAGCTCACGTCTTATTTAAAGAAACAAAATGTAGGATTTCAACCACAAAAAGCCAAAATTTTTACCAAAGAACAAATTTCAAATTTTTTATGGAAGCACCAGATTAGACATATCTTCTAATGAAAGAAGCAACTATTTTTGGATTTAGCCGGTGCATGTCGTCGTGATGAACTCTCAAAAATCACCACCAATGATATTATGGAAAGGGAGGGCCTTTTGATTGTGAAGATACCAGACTCGAAGAATCACAAGAGCACAAGTTTTGTCATTTCAAATGACGGCAGATACTTAGATCTCTACAGAAAATACGCAAATCTGAGAAAACCCAATACTCCTCACATTAGATTTTTCGTAAACTATAGACAAGAAGCCTGTACCGTCCAATGTGTTGGCGTGAATAGCTTCGGTAAATATCCGTCCGAAATTGTAGCTTTTCCGAAACTTCCTAACCTCGAATTATATACGGGCCACAGTTTTCGGCGGTCTTCGGCTACCATATTGGCAGATAGTGGAGAAGATATTACCAGTATAAAAAGATTGGGAGGTTGGAAATCGACAGCCGTGGCTGAAGTGTATTAAGAAGAATCAACGGAAATGCGGAGAAAAATGTCTAGCAAAATATTATCCACCGAAAAAGAACATAACCAGTATCTCAACACAAGAAATCGAAGCAGTAATAGATTCACCAACCTATCTTAATGAACCAACAAAACTAATAGCATCAGCGATCAACTTACAGAATGCATCAAATTGCCAATTAACTATTAATATTAATCATAAGTAGTAGAATAGATTGTAGTTTCCCTTTATGCTTTAATAAAAATTAATAAAATTTCAATATGTTGTTTTTTTATTTTTACATGTTCCGCAGCCTCGTAGAAAAAATGCGTTCCTAGATCGTGCGGAAAATGTCTTTTCCATACTTGATTGCTTGATCTGCAATCTTGTGCGGAAAAGTGAAACTTTCCGCACTAGTTAGGAAATATACTATATTTTTGTGTATACAAAAATGTAGCAATTTCAACTTCAAAACCATTATTACAATTTCCTTCGAATGAATTTGATTTAATAATTGATAATGATTCAGTTATATCTACAAAAAGATGCAGTAATTTCGACACAAAAAATTTAATCGAAAATACTGATAATGAGCTCATATTTATATTTTAATTACAAATAAAATTTTAAATTTAGAATTGATGTATCCGTTACTCAGTTAAGACCCATAATAATATTATCAGTAAAATACATGTTTAATTTTAACAGTTATTATATTTGACTCTATGGCGCGGCGTTCCACCACACGGTGGCTTCTTCGGATAGAATGAAATACTGAAATCCTGGTATCTTAGTTTTACATAGGAGCCTCCGTGACGGAGCGGTTTTGGTAACGCTATGCCATCATCGTTGACGGAGTTGGTGGGTTCGATTCCCACCGTGTTCTTGGGTGTTTGTATGCGCCCTATGAGTTTCAGCGGTTAAATTTATATATATATATATATATATATATATATATATATATATATATATATATATATATATATATATATATATATATATATATATATATTTACTGGGTAATGTACAGAGTTTACGAACCCATGAGGGTAGATGGTGGGACACATACGAAATATTCGCCTGTGCCTAAGCATCCCCTTAAAAAAAAATAGTTTTACATAAAAGTTTTAGTACCTAGGGAAAAATGATTGTAACAAGAAATTAAATTAGGGTGAAGGGTAGGTAATCCTTCCAGAAAACATGCTCAAATTACTTTAGGTATTTAACATATTTAGGAGTGGATAATGATTTACGCCAATTTGTTCGTTCAGTAACAAATCAGAATTCTTATACCTGTTAATTTCTAGGTCTTCTCAAAAGTGAAATTTCAATTCTTTTTTCTCTCTATGTAAAATATGAGATCTTCATTGAATGAATGATTCTCATCTAGCAAATTATTGGAATAATGAGAATCTCTCTTGTTTACGAAGCAGTGCTCATGTTCTTTAATTCTTTTTCCGAAATTTCTATGTATTCTACCAATACACCATTTTGTTACAATCGCCACATGATAATTTAAAGACATCCGATTGTAAGAGTTTAACCATTTTTGATTTATTGTTTTTTATAAATTGGCCCAAAAAAATGTTTTTATGGTGAGCGATATTGAAATTATAATGTGAAAGAATAATCGATGTTAGTTTTTCACTGGGGTTGCCTATATTAGTTAAATACTGAATTTATTTTCATATAATAATAGGGGAGACCGGGTACAAAAGTAACATTTTGTACTATCGCCTTGGTTTCTCCTTAGGTGTTATTATTTCGGTGAAATTGATATAGCCATACATAAATTCCGTTTATGTTCTATACATTAGCATCTTAAATTACCTTATTATTGTGTATTTTGTATGAATCACAGAAAATTTAAAAAAATTTGTCATTTGTTACTTTCGACCACGTTGGCGGGCCGAAAGTAACACGTTGTGGGTCGAAAGTAACAGGGCAAAGGGGTTTGTAATGAATATGATATGACATATTTAATCAAAAAAATATTTATTGGAAAATTGAGTGTCAGTCTTCTCTATTCAGATTCGCAATTATGGCACACATAATTCATTGACGCATTCAGTACCTATGAGACCACATATTTTGCATTCGAAACAGTGTAAACTTTGCTCATTCAGTCGACTACTGCTAAAATTTTCTAAACAAACGAGGTAGAAGCAATCTTCGTCATCAAATTTATTTTCTTTGTCTACAATTGTGCTAGTATTTCTAGCTTAAATTTTTTTGCTATGGCTCTAATTTTTTCACCATCATTAAAATGCTCTTCAGCCGCTTTTCGATAGACATGTTAGTTGTTATTCGTGCGGTGATTATGCGTTGTCGTAGCATTTTGTTGAAATAAACACACACACATAAAAAGTTTACTCAGAGTAAATCAATATGGGGACAAAAGTAACATGTTACTTATGTACCCATAGGGCTGCGTTACTTTTGTACCCTACAGCATTTTTGTTAGAACATGAAAGATAGCCTTGAAACGAAACATGCTAGACAAAAACGAATTTAAGCACTGTAAAATCAATCTAATCGAGTATCCATATGCAAATATTCAGATTAATATCATCCCTTTAATACTACATAAACATTAAATAAGTAAACGACAAAAAATTTACTTTTGATTTGTGAAATCACGATCTAACGATCTCACACGATCTAACAGTGCGTGGCGCGAGCGGCGATTTAATGCAACTGAAGGTGGCGCCACTGGCTATCACCTGACAGCAGCTATGTGGTGTTTTGACAATTCTTTTAACCTACAGAGCATTTGTTACTTTCGACCCGCCGTTACTTTTGTACCCGGTCTCCCCTACATCGTTGATTGCAAAATTAAAATTCTTTTTATTTATAATATTGTCAATTGATTTTGGATTATATGCAATTATTGATAGCAATCTGTGTAATGATGTTCGTTTCTTGTTTGCCTGTGACATCGGAATCGTAAGTAGTCGGTGGACCATACTATTATAAGCTGCAATTTTATGTTGGAAAGGATAAACGGAAGCATTGTGTATTGTAATATCTGTATGGGACGATTTATGAAGAATTGAAAAATCATGTTCATTCAAACGAAGAGGTGAGACGAATCATGAATGCACAAGAAAGCAACAGTACGAGAATTGAAAAACGAAGCCTAAAAAAGTCATGGAGTGGAACGATGAGGGAAAGATTGGCTGCATACAATATCCAAGAAGACGATGCGCAGAATACAGATGTATGGAGACGGGCAATAGAGAGGCAGCATTAGTCTGTAGTTTTTAGTAGGTTTTCACTTTGAGAACCTGCTCATGAAAATGGGTGCGATTAGCAAAGTTGCACCTAGGACCAAGATAGTTTTTCGTTTCATGACTTTTTATGATGCTTGGCACCAAAAACTCAATTTCATATCTCTCTCTTTCTCTCTCTCTCTCTCTCTCTATATATATATATATATATATATATATATATATATATATATATATATATATATATATAATATAAATATTATATATATATATATATATATATATATATATATATATATATATATATATATATATATATATATATATATATATATATATATATATATATATATATGTTCCCTCGTAACTCAGTTGGAAATTGTGAAAATTCAATTGTTTTATGTACTCACCAGTTTTGTTGGTGAGATCTTGTACGTGATCCTATTTTTCTTTCTTTCACTAGGTAAAACTGGGTTTTTGGGAAAGGAAAACAGGATTGCAATGATGAGTGATTTTCACTGATTTTATTTCTCTAGGACCAGCTAGCCGAAATCTAGCAAATATTTATGTAGTTTCAATTTTACGTATTCAAGTTCAAAACCGCGATGAAGACACACCGATCAATCATATATCTTCAATTCATTCCTACAATTACACATTGTGGCAGGCAGCGAAAATGCAATGTTGCCGGAATGCTGTCTCTCTATTTACTGAAATTCTAATTATAGAAAATGGCGAGAACAATACACACATATATATATATATATATATATATATATATATATATATATATATATATATATATATATATATATATATATATATATATATATATTTTATATATATATATATATATATATATATATATATATATATATATATATATATATATATATATATATATATATATATATATATATATATATATATATATATATATATATATATATATATATATATATATATATATATATATATATATATATATATATATATATATATATATATATATATATATATATATATATATATATATATATATATATATATATATATATATATATAATATGTATGTAGGGGAGAAGTGGCATGAAGGAGCCAGGTTTTGAAAGAACCACTCACATTATTTTGGTAGGTAATTTTATTTTCAGGTGGCATCACTGATTTCCCGTCGCCCACAAACATTTGACAGTCCATCGACATCACCGGACGCCGGCACATCCAGTCAAAGTTTTTGGCACAAAAAAATATGTATTTTGCTTCAGGTAACTTGTTTTTTGGTATTTTATTGTGAATAAATACAGGTAAATGGAATGTAGATTGAGTTTGTGCATACATTTTGCCTTGCAACTGCGTGAAAACTATACCGCAAAAGCTTTGATATTGTTTTTATTCTAAAGGTTATATTTATTCAAAGAATAAGTTATGAAAGAGCCGGGTGAATGGGTCTTGAAACAGTTGGCTCTTTCATAACCCTGGATTTGAATTGAGTAAATAATATAAAATATTAATAAATATGCATTTATCTCATATTACATTATTATTACCATCTCCCCGTTTAACCTCTACCCCTATTGTTGCGATTCCGAGTACTTCTAGGCGACAAATTATAGGTATCATCGGAAATGATGAGGCCATTTTCTAAAGCAGGGCCAAGACAAAGCACGATGTCTACCGTCGTGACTGTCACTCCCGAAAAGAAAGAAGGTAATGTAAATAAACCAAAAATTATTATTAAAAAAAATTACCACAAAACAGTCCATAAAAACCCTTAAAAAAAACTTCGCACTGCAAGATGACTGAATCGTTATGGCTATCGAATTTGCTGAAGTGAGAAAAAAAGGTTGCTCGGAGCAGAAAAAACTCAAAAACAAATGAAATTAGCGATGAACATATGAAAACAGTGATCAAGATTGCAGTTTCAGTGCAAAATTTGATTTGTTATTTTGCAAGACACGTTTCTAATTTTTTTAAAACTACATTATATACTCCAAAGTTCCTAAAAAGTCTGAATATATAATAGGTATCACAAAATATTATTTTAATATTAAAGCCTTCGTTAGGAATACTTAAAATGAATGAAAAGATTATTAGAATTGTCTTCCTGTTTCTTTGTAATAGTGCAGTTATTATTATATTGCATAATTTTCACAATTACACTTTATAATACATACTGGCTCTTTCATAACTTTTAGTAGCTCTTTCAATACCGAAATGTTATGAAAGAGCCAAAAGAAAAATTTTTTTAAATGAATATTTCGTTTTTCGTGAGAAAAATAAATGAATAATACTTGAAGGAAAAAAAATCATTATTTCTACCATCGAAAGTATATTTTTTTGCTCCATTTGGTAAACTGGCTCTTTCATGCCTCTTCTCCCCTATGTATAAGCTTATGTAATTTAGCGTTGTTTACACGATGAAGGGCGCAATTTTGGAGCAATAGGGTTGAAAAATAGTAAAAAGGTAGCTTCGTATGGTATCTTGGATGGGATTGTTTCTGTTTCGAATTGGTTAGGGGGTTGGCCCCCCTGGAGGGAATCTTGTTTACACGATAAACGGCGCAATTTTGCCGCAATAGGGTTGAGAGTTTGTATTTAAGTCGTTTTGTATGATATCTTGAAAGAGATTGGTTTTTGTTCGAATTGGTTGGATGTTGACTCCCCGGGGTAAGAAATAAATCTTGTTTTCAAGATAAAGGGTGCAATTTTTAATCAATATAGTTGAAAATGTGTGAATAGGTAGCTTCGTATGATATCTTGAATGGGATTGGTTTTGGTTCGAATTGGTTGGGGAGTTGACCCCCCTGGGGGAAAATAAATCTTGTTCACACCACAGCAGGCGCAATTTTGTAGCAATAGAATTGAAAGTTTGTATCAAGGTAGTATAGTATGATAGGTCGTTTGTATGAAATCTTGAATGGATTTGGTTTTGGTTCGAATTGGTTAGAGGCTGACTCCCTGGGGGAAAAAATAAATCATGCTTACATGATAAAGGGCGTAATTTTGGAGCAATAGGATTGAAAGTTTATGACTAGGTAGTTTCGTATGATATATTGGACAGGATTGGTTTTGGTAAGAATTGCTTGGAGGGGTTGACCCCCGGAGAGCAAATGAATCTTGTTCACATGATAGAAGGCGCAATTTTGGGAACATAGGTTTGAAACTTTGTATGTAGGTAGTTTCGTATGATATCTTAGATGCTATTTATTTCGATATAAATTGGTTGACCCCCCGGAAGAGAAAAATCATAATTGAATGAATACATTTTTTAAACTGGATACGCTTTGAAAACCTGCTTTTCTAATGCAGCTCGCTGCGATAGAGATTTTTAAATTATTGTAACTAAAAACCCCTAATAGGTATATATCTATATATATATATATATATATATATATATATATAAATATATATATATATATAATATATATATATAGAAAACAGAATTCTTCGTGTTAACGACACACGTTCGTGGCAATAAAATGAAGTGAACTAGGACATTTATTTGAAACTAATCAAACAAACCTCCTAGCGGAGCTGGTTATACGAGTTCACGAAACATCGAAATGCCTCCATATACCTTAGGATGGTGTATGTTAGAAACATTAAGTTGTTTATCACAATCAATGGAAATAATAGACAGTCTGTTTCGCCCTTATTTGGGGCTCATCAGTATCATCTATCTATCCAAAGGGATAAAATTTGGAGCGCTTGTTACTTGCGGCGTGTGAAGTTTGAATTACGTCGAATGGATGTATCAACTTTACTCTTGCTTAGCGATTATAGTAACCACCTTCGGGTGTCAGGACGTGCGAGTTCCCGTTGCAGAAGTGTTTTCTTCTATCTGTGGGATGTGGTTCATTTGTTTCAGACTGGTGGCGCTGTGTCATATTTATATGCCTTATAGTCACTGGAAGGAAAATATAACGTCGTTGGAAATATTTGGTTGGTTATCACTTTCGATGGATAGATGATACTGATGAGCCCCAAATAAGGGCGAAACAGACTGTCTATCATTTCCATTGATTGTGATAAACAACTTAATGTTTCTAACATACACCATCCTAAGGTATATGGAGGCATTTCGATGTTTCGTGAACTCGTATAACCAGCTCCGCTAGGAGGTTTGTTTGATTAGTTTCAAATAAATGTCCTAGTTCACTTCATTTTATATATATATATATATATATATATATATATATATATATAATATATATATATATATATATATATATATATATATATATATATATATATATATATATATATATATATATATATATATATATATATATATATATATGTATATATATATATATATATATATTTATATAGTAAATAATTCTTTTATTGGGTTTTTTGGTTCGGTTAAAACAGAAATTATGTAGAAATATGTATGTAAATAAAAGAATTATTTACAATATAAATAAGATGGTTCATGAGTCAGATAAATATTCAAATAAATATATTTATATATATATATATATATATATATATATATATATATATATATATATATATATATATATATATATATATATATATATATATATATATATATATTATATATATAATATATATAATATATATATATATATATATATATATATATATATATATATATATATATATATATATATATATATATATATATATAATATATATATATATATATATATAATTATATATATATTTATATATATATATATATATGTGTGTGTGTGTTCATTGTTAGATTTAGTTGTAGTGAGATCTATTATTTGAGTTATTCTGTTCCATCTCCATTGTGAATTTGATATTTGAATGTATCGAGTTGATAAAATCGATGGAAATCATCAATTGTCTATTGGTTCCCGTAGAACATACTAATATATCATCTACGTATCTACACCAATAAATAAATGTCGTACTGAATCGGTGAGAGTGAATAGTTTTTTCATTATTATTCATGAATATTTCAGCTAATAAGGGACTCAGAGGGTTACCCATTATCAAACCTTCCGAATTACTATAAATTCTTTTATCACTTGTTGTCACAGGCAAACTTCGATAAAGAATTGATCATCATTAAATAGATTGCTACTAATAATGCATATAACCCAAAATTAATTGACAATATTATAAACAAACAGAATTACAATTCAGTAAATCAAAAAACTTTTTCCGCCATCCAACGATGGCGGAAATAAATTCAGTATTTTAACTTATATGGGCAACCCTACTGAAAAACCAACATCCATTCCTTCACATTATAATTTCAATATCGCTCATGGAGGCCTCGGTAGACCAGCGGTAAGGTGAACCGCCTTATACCGTTTGTAAACCGAGGATTGTGGGTTCGAGTCCCACCTCGCTCTTGGGTGTTGTGTATATCCGGAATTTAGTGGTTGTTTATGATTAAAAATTGTTGGGTAATGTACAGAGTGGTCCAAATTGGACACTTTTGATAGGAATCACCTATTTCTAAAGGAGTTAGAGAAAAACTAGCCTACATGCTACGAGGTCGATTTTCGTGAGAAAATGAATGCCGAAAACCGCACATTATTATATTGACTTGTTCGAAAGATACAAGGTGTTTTTCAATTTTTTGCATTTCTGACCCAACCCCGTAACTTGTTTATTTTTGAATATTTCTTGTTTCTGTGAAAACATTCTTCAGGCACTTTTTTAAAAGGAATCCAATGGTGTTACTAGTGTTTTATTAAAAAATATAGTTTTGAAGCTATAACATAAACTTGTATTTTTTCTTATGGACCACCCTATATTTTTTTAAATATTCGTGTTTGAAATGAAATTCTCTTTTCAAATATATATAATAGTTGCTACTTCTCTTTGAAAACATGCATTTTGTGGCTGTTTTCGAACAATTTCAGATGAATTTTCAAAATCTGGGTTGCCATGCCTGAATATGAAACAAATTACCTTAGCAACTACAGTCTATGCGTACTGTCAAACAATTATTATTAAATGCAGTTTACTTCACAAGTTTAGTGGGTTTTTTTGAACTGAGTTTTGAACTTACTAGAATACTTATCTGCCTGTTAATTCAAAATGTATGAAAATTACGAAAAATATGAAATGCTAAAGTGTTATTGGGAATCACATGAAGATGCTCAGGCTGCCAGCAATCTTTACTTTGACCGATATCCTGAAAGGAGACAACCGTTTCGGGATATGTTCACTAGATTGCAGCAAAACCTAGTTAATTACGGTTCTTTTTCAAAACCAAGGACAAAAGTTTACGAAGCCAGGAATAGAGATAAGGAGTTAGAAGAAATAACGGTTTTGGGGGAAATACAAAACCAATCCAATATTTCACTTCGCAAAATGCAGTTGAATACAGGTATTCCAAAGAATACAACAATGCGAATTCTGAAAAAAAATAAATTCAAACCGTATAGAGTATGAAAAGTTTACAAGTTACTACCAAATGACCTACAATTCCGGCTCGAATTTTGCCAATGGTATTTAGGAAAATGTGCTGAAAACCCAAACTTTGGACAGAATATCATATGGACTGATGAAGCATGCGTTAGCAGCTCTGGTATTTTTAATAGATACAATTCCTACAATTGGACTTTGGAAAATCCACATATTATAGTGGAGACACAAAATCAAGGCCGATACAGTTTCAATGTTTGGGTCGGTATTTTTCGAGGAAGGTTTATCGGTAACTATATATATGAGGGTAACCTTACGGCAGCGCGATATTTGGAAATATTGCGGGAATTTGTTGAACCAATAATGGATGATTTGCCATTAAAACAAATTGGAGACGTATACTTCCAACAAGACGGGGCACCGTGTCATAACGCGCACAACGGCGTTTTTAAATGGAATATTTACGGACAATAATTGGCTTGGCAACCGGGGTCCTGTTCATTGGGCGGCAAGATCCCCCGATCTTACGCCTCCAGATTTTTACCTCTGGGGAAAAATAAAGGACCTCACATATAAACACCATCCTGATTCCCGAGAAGCGTTGGAAGCAGCAGTGCGACATGCCTTTCGTTCAATACCTGCGATAGAATTGATTAATGCTGTCAATAATGTTAGGAAGCGAAGTCAATTATGTTTTGATTTAAATGGTGCTCAATTCGAACACATGTTGTAAATAGTTTAAAAATATTGTTGTTCTTGTTATTCTATTTTTTGATTAAATTTATGCGTTATTACAAAATAGGCACTAATTCTTTTTAACAGCTGTTATGTAGAACTATTTTGTTTCGTATTTAGGCATGGCAACCCAGATTTTGAAAATTCATCTAAAATAATTCGAAAAAAGCAACAAAATGCATGTTTTCAAAGAGAAGTAGCAACTGTTATATATATTTGAAAAGAGAATTTCATTTCAAATACGAATATTTCAGAAAATATAGGGTGGTCCATAAGAAAAAATACAAGTTTATGTTATAGCTTCAAAACCATATTTTTTAATAAAAATCTAGTAACACCATTGGATTCCTTTTAAAAAAGTGCCTCAAGAATGTTTTCACAGAAACAAAAAATATTCAAAAATAAACAAGTTACGGGGTTGGGTCAGAAATGCACAAAATTGAAAAACACCTTGTATCTTTCGAACAAGTCAATATATCAATGAGCGGTTTTCGGCATTCATTTTTTCACAAAAATCGATCTCGTAGCATGTAGGCTAGTTTTTCTCTAACTCCTCTAGAAATTGGTGTTTCCTATCAAAAGTGTCCAATTTGGACCACTCTGTACATAGTTTACAAGCCCATTGGCCGTTCGGAACCGGCGTTAAACTGTAGGTCCCTCGGGTTAAAAAAAAAAAATATCGCTCACCGTAAAAACAATTCTTTAGGCCAATTCTTAAGAAACAATAAATAATAAACGGGTTAACTCTCACAATCGGGTGTCTATAAATTATCATGTGGTGATTGTAACAAAATGTATATAGGTAGAACACATAGAAATTTCGGAAAAAGAATTAAAGAACATGAGGCGATGAAAGAATAAGAGAGATTCTAATTATTCCAATCATTTGCTAGATGAGAATCATTTATTTAATAAAGATTTCCATATTTTACATAGAAAAGATGATTGAAATTACACTTTTGGGAAGCCCTAGAAATTAACAGGTATAAGAATTCTGATCTGTTACTGAACGAACAAATTGACGCAAATCATTCTCCACTCCTGAATATATTCGATACCTGATGGAGTTTGAGCAAGTTTCTGGAAGGATTACCTAGCCTCCACCCTTATTTAATTTTTTGTTCTAATCATACTAAAAATTTTATGTAAAACTGAGATACCAAGATTTCACTATTTCATTCTATCCGAAGAAGTCACCGTGTGGTGAAACGACGCATCATAGAGTCAAATTTAATAACCGTTGAAATTGAACATGTGTTTGTCTAATAATATAATAAAATTTTAATTTTCATTACATAAAAAAAAATATTGATTACAAATTTTTTACCCCATTTTTTTTCATTCATTTACTCTCGAAATATTTTCATTTAATTACTCTCAAACGTTGTTAATTTATTTAATTGTGCTCGCAGTTTATAAAAAAATTAAGACGGTTCATCTTATTAAGAATTCAGGGACGTTCATTTTTATTTATGCTCCAGAAATACAAAACAGAATAATTATTGTGCATAATTTTGATTTGGAGAAACCATTCAGAAATTTTAATTTACGTTTATTGCGTGCGTAATGAGTTATACTTTTTATTGGTCAAATAGTATGTAATGTAATAACAAAAAATTAAGTCACCTTTAAAATCTCGAAGTAGCTCCGTATTGGTACATTCGTCCACATTTTTGATCTCAAAAGGATATTCATCAGTCTCTTTCTGTATAACGTCGTCCATTTTGGAGTAACTCTTACTTTCTTGTCTCCTTAAGATTCACGGTACTATGAAAACCTTAGATACAATTAATCATATCTTATCAATTATGTGATATTTAGCTGTTTATAGAAATCAGATAATCTCGTTCCAGTTTAATTGTAAACACATTATGTAAGTCATATTTATTCACTGAAATATTATCTCAAGTTGTGGAATAGAATAGCACTAATACAATGAAATAAAAAATGTGGTTTATCAAAACTATGAATTTGAAATAAAATTGTGTACCTAATTCAATTCAAATATTTTCCTGATTGTTTATACAAATTACTTTTTGGTCTGAGCGGTTCATCTCTTCTTTCATAACTTCTTATTTTCTGTTGTAATGCCTCATAAGTCGTTTTTTCTCCGAAAATAGTAGACTATTGCAGTGTATCGAAAGTCAACAGTCACTTTGAGACCATTCTTTTGATGTTTATAAATATGTATACCTATATATATATATATATATATATATATATATATATATATATATATATATATATATATATATATATATATATATATATATATATATATATATATATATATATATTTATATATATCTATATAACTATATATAAATATATATATATATATATATATATTAATATAATAAAAATATATATATATATATATATATATATATATATATATATATATATATATATATATATATATATATATATAATATATATATATATATATATATATATATATATATATATATATATATATATATATATATATATATATATATATATTTATATATATATATATATCTATATATATATATATACATATATTTATTTATATATATATATATATACAGGGTGATTCACGGTGGATAGCACATTAGACGTTCATGGTGAACCATACAACGGATCACTTTGAAAATTCAATGGAGGGCATAATCGGACATTCTCTACCCAACTAAAATATTTTCGGTAATGCGGTGTTGCCAAATCTATAAGAAAGTAGTAGCAACTTTGATTTTTCAAATGGAACTACTTGTATATTATATTATTTTTAAAATCTCCAACAATTTTCTAACAACTTTTCATAATATTTTCCTATACCTATCTGTTACCGTTTTCGAAATAAAAATTATTTTCGTTTTTTTTCGTCGGAAATCAAGACCTCTAAAAACTCTGATATCTTTGAGCTAAGAAATACAATGATATCGAAATTTCCGTTTAAGTTTGTAAATACCTAGGGACTTCCTACACTTTAGCCCAATTTTCGTTATTTCAATACAGGGTGGTCAAAAAATACAGTTATTTCGTTAGCTTGGAAACGTGACTATAAGTTGGTTATTTCAAATGGAATACCCTGTATATAATTGAAAATTAGAAAAGCTGCTAGAATTTCCGTTTTATCTATGTATATCATACCTATACCTAACTAGTCAAGTTTCGGACTTATGAGCACTTATTTGTGAAAATGTTCCTTGAACATGGTATCCCCTTGGTATTTGCTAAGCATGTCATGATTACCTACTATTTGACAGTAACGTTGTGACAATCTACTAATAATATCGAAACTTTCATCACTTCAGAAGTTAGAAATACCTTCACGATGGAAAAAATTTATTGAAATGAAGTTCTTATGAATTTGTTTATTACTTTTGGACAGTGTAATAAAATTATGAGCAGGACATGTAGAAAGTTGAATGAAATGTATCCGAATCTACCGCCAATGAGCCTCAAGAAATTTATACGAATTCAGAACAATTTCAAAATGTTTGGATCAACTTTAAAAGCACTAAGAAATGTACATCGACCCGTAACTTCCGTAGACAACCAAATTAATGTCCTATCATATTTTCACGCATTTCCGGAGCCATCGATAAGAAGTGCTGAAGAAGATTTTGGCTTAAAATATTCATCTGTTCAAAGAATCTTGCAAAGACATAACATGCATGATTACAAATTCACCAAAATTAAAGCAATGAAGCCTCAATACCCTCAACAGAGAGTTGAATTTTGTGAAATGATGTTGGTACGCATTCAAAGAGATCCATTTTTTTTCAAATAAAATGATTTGGACTGATGAATCAAAATTTTCGAGAGAAGGAATTTTCAATAGAAAAAATTGTCATTTTTGGTGCAGTGAAAATTTCACAAAAGAAGCTGGATATCATTCGTATAAATTTCTTGAGGTTCATTGGCGGTAGATTCGGATACATTTCATTGAACTTTCTACATGTCCTGCTGATAATTTTATCACACTGTCCAAAAGTAATAAACAAATTCATAAGAACTTCATTTCAATAAATTTTTTCCATCGTTTCTGAAGGTATTTCCAACTTCTGAAGTGATGAAAGTTTCGATATAATTAGGAGATTGTCACAACGTTACTGTCAAATAGTAGGTAATCATGACATGCTTAGCAAATACCAAGGGGATACCATGTTCAAGGAACATTTTCACAAATAAGTGCTATAAGTCCGAAACTTGACTAGTTAGGTATAGGTATGATATACATAGATAAAACGAAAATTCTAGCAGCTTTTCGAATTTTCAATAATATACAGGGTATTCCATTTGAAATAACCAACTTATAGTCTTTTTTCCAAGCTAACGAAATAACTGTATTTTTTGACCACCCTGTATTGAAATAACGTAAATTGGGCTAAAGTGTAGGAAGTCCCTAGGTATTAACAAACTTAATCCGAAATTTCGATATCATTGTATTTCTTAGCTCAAAGATATCAGAGTTTTTATAGGTCTTGATTTCCGACGAAAAAAAAGAAAATAATTTTCATTTCGAAAACGGTAACAGATAGGTATAGGGAAATACTATGAAAAGTTGTTAGGACATTGTTGGAGATTTTAAAAATAATATAATATACAGGTGGTTCTATTTGAAAAATCAAAGTTACTACTACTTTCTTATAGATTTGGCAACACCTCATTACCGAAAATATTTTAGTTGGGTAGAAAATGTCCGATTATGCTCTCAATTGAATTTTCAAAGGGATCCGTTGTAAGGTTCACCAGAAACGTCTAATGTGCCATCCACCGTGAATCACCCTATATATATATATATATATATATATATATATATATATATATATATATATATAAATATATATAAATATCCCTGTACATAATGACAATTCTAGAAGCTCCCATTGAACCAAATCATAAGAAATTTGGTATATGGGATTTTTTCAAGAAAGAAGAAAATATCAGAATTTCTCCAACTGCTGCTATTCTCACGTATATACTCGTGTTTTCATAAATATATTTTTTCATGTACATATTGGCATCCCCAGATTACCCGTCACGGTACACCTGATTTTATACCCCATACCCTATTTCACTCTACGTGAGTTTTTTACACATTAATTACAATTTATTTCACCTATTCCCAAATTTATTACGGTTGCAGAACTCAAGCTATAAGGTTGTAGTGTCAAATTAGTCTAAAGCTGCACCACACTTATACCATATTAATTAATTTTGATTCAGAACTGTTCTGTGATTAATTACAATTAATTACAATTAACTACAATTATTTCAGGCCTCATTACAATTCCACAATTGCAAAAAGTAAGTAGTGCATCGAAAAAATATGACAATAACACATAAACGTAAGGATAACCATTTATTACAATAGCCCACTTCGTTTTATAGATACTAGAAATGTTCAGCAGGGTTGAAACAGTAATGATGAATAAGCTGCAGCTAAGTGGGGTAGTATGATAATCGATAAGAATTTTCACGAGACAAGAAATTTAAGATTAATCGAAAATATGATAGAAATACAAGGTTTTCAATTTATTACAATAGCCCATCCGGTTTTATCGATACATAAAATGGTCAGTAGGTTTAAAAAAATTTAAAAAAAGCTGCATATGAGTTGGGTAGTGTAATAATTGATAAAAATTTTCAGAAGCCCAAAAATTATAGAATTAACAGAAATATGATATAAATACAGGGTTTTCTATTCATTACAATAGCCCACTCGGTTTTATCTATACCAAAAAGTGTCAGCAGGATTAAAAACTAATATAAATGAAGCTGCAAGTGCGTGGAATGGTGCAATAATTGATAAGAATTTTCACCAGACAAAAAATTATAGATTCAACGGAAATATGATATAAATACAGGGTTTTCAATTAATTACAATGGCCCACTCGGTTTTATCGATACAAAAAAGGTCAACAGGATTTTAAAGAAAACAGAAATGAAGCCGCAAGTGAGTGAGGTAGTGTAATAATTGATAAGAATTTTCACGAGACAAAAAATTAGAGAATTATCAAAAATATGGTAGAAATGCAGGGTTTTCGGTTTATTACACTACACCACTCAATTGCAGCTTCTTTGCTATTCTTTTATAATGATGATTCAAAATATATAGTCGGCCTAACTGATAAGAAATCGGTATCATACTATTACATAAAATGAACCGGTTATAGTAAGGTCATATACGATGTTAATAATAGTTATTGCCAGTACTGTTCCATATTGCACCTATTGCGATGATTACGTCCGTCTGCTTTGCGTCAATCATTTTGCTGATTTTCTTAAATTATTTTTATTCTCGGAAGAAGACCGAAAAAGGAAAGTTTAAGGAGTTAACAGAAATTCCACATCCAGATGGATTACCAATTATTGGAAACACGGGAGAGATTTTCTGGAATGAATGTAAGTAAATAATAAGAAATTTAATATGGAAAAGATACTCGAATAATAAATCATACGAAAAGTTTTTTGGAAGAAAGAAATACCAAGTTTGCAAAAATGTATGTCTAATTTTTAATATTGGGAATTTTAAGCTAAACATATTTCACTGAGTCAAAACAAAAAACAGTTTTTGTTTGAACTGTTTCGGCATAATAGGTAGTGTATTTAATACAATTCATATTATTTCAGATGATTCATGGAAAATATCAAGAAAACGAGCATTGGATTATTATCCCATATATAGACTAAAAATGCTCAATAAAAATATTGTTTTTCTGCTTCATCCAGATGACATAAAAGTAAGATATGTAATTCATGGTTTTAGCTGCCTTCTATATATATATATATATATATATATTACACATATATATATATATATATATATATATATATATATATATATATATATATATATATATATATATATATATATATATATATATATATATATATATATATATATATATATATATATATATATATATATATATATATATATATATATATATATATATATATATATATATATATATATATATATATATATATATATATATATATATATATATATATATATATATATATATATATATATATATATATATATATATATATATTAACTGTGGTGGAACTCATAGTGTGAGAAGACAAATGAAAACTGGTGAAATGAAGGTCTTAAATCAGCTCACAATTCCTTTATTAATGGTAACCGGTTTCGAAGTGCCTAGCATATCATCGTCAGACCAAGGACTTTCTTGATGGGCAGCCTCTTGTATTCATTTCATCAGTTTTCATTTGTATTCTCACACTATGGGTTCCACCACAGTTAATATAGATGCGAGTCTGGCAACTTTAACCCAAGAATACAAGAGGCTGTCCATCAAGAAAGTCCTTGGTCTGATGATGATGTGCTAGGCACTTCGAAACCGGTTACCATTAATGAAGGAATTGTGAGCTGATTTAAGACCTTCATTTCAACAGTTTTCATATATATATATATATATATATATATATATATATATATATATATATATATATATATATATATATATATATGTATGTATAATTAATATATATATATATATATATTATATATATATATATATATATATATATATATATATATAATAATATATATACTATATATATATATATATATATATATATATATATATAATATATATATATATATATATATAATATATATATATATATATATATATATATATATATATATATATATATATATATATATATATATATATATAGAAAACAGAATTCTTCGTGTTATCGAACCACGTTCATGGCAATAAAATCAAGTAAACTAGGACATTTATTTGAAACTAGTCGAACAAACCTCCTAGCGGAGCTGGTTATACGAGTTCACGAAACATCGAAATGCCTCCATATACCTTGGACGGTGTATGTTAGAAACATTAAGTTGTTCATCACAATCAATCTGTTTTGCCCTTATTTGGGGCTCATCAGTATCATCCATCCATCGAAAGTGATAACCAGCCAAATATTTCTAACCGCCTTATATTTTCCTTCAAGTGACTATATGGCATATAAATATGACACAGTGCCACCAGTCGGAAACAAATGAACCACATCTTACAGATAGATGAAAACATTTCGGCAACGTGAACTCGTACGTCCTGACACCCGAAGGTGGTTACTATAGTCGGTAAGCAAGAGTAAAGTTGCCACATCAAATCGATGTAAAGCAACATTTACACACCGCCAGTAACAGCGCTCCGATTTTATCCTTTATACAGGCAGCAAATGAATAGAAAACAGAATTCTTCGTGTTATCGAAACAGGTTTGTGGCAATAAAATCAAGTAAACTAGGACATTTATTTGAAACTAATCAAACAAACCTCCTAGCGGAGCTGGTTATATATTTCATCTATCTGTAAGATGTGGTTCATTTGTTTCCGACTGGTGGCGCTGTGTCATATTTATATGCCATATAGTCACTTGAAGGAAAATATAAGGCCGTTAGAAATATTTGGTTGGTTATCACTTTCGATAGATGGATGATACTGATGAGCCCCAAATAAGGGCGAAACAGACCGTCTATCATTTCCATTGATTGTGATAAACAACTTAATGTTTCTAACATACACCTTCCAAGGTATATGGAGGCATTTCGATGTTTCGTGAACTCGTATAACCAGCTCCGTTAGGAGGCTTGTTTGATTAGTTTCAAATAAATGTCCTAGTTTACTTGATTATATATATATATATATATATATATATATATATATATATATATATATATATATATATATATAATATATATATATATATATATATAGCATATATATTTATATATATATATATATATATATATATATATATATATATATATATATATATATATATATATATATATATATATACAGGGTCCCACCGGTAAAGAACGCGATCTGTATATGGAAAACTACACATAGGAAACTTTTGAAAATTTGACAGTATACTAATGTTGATAGGAAAAACTTGACTAAAATATTTTCAAGATGGTGGCACTTTCGGTTATACCGGAAGTAGATACCAACTTGCTTATTTTAAATTGGATACCATATATATTAATACATTTATAGGTTCTACGCAAGATTCTAGGCAGATTTTATGTATTATGTCCTATACCTAAGTCTAAGCGTTTTTGACATATTTAGGTTTTTATGTCAAAAATTACGATTGCAAGCCCTAATATAATTATCAATTGTTCCTATAAGGATTCCCGTATTACTTACTTTGTGGTGGATTCCTTATTGAAAAAGACTTGCTTTAATAGATTTTTTATAGTGTTTGGATAACTAATCATACAGGGTGTTCGAAAAAAAAAATCTAAAATGAGATTGAGAAAACTGACAAAAATCAATTTTTGCAAATAGAAACCCCCATTTTTCTTATTTTGTAGTATTTAGCATTTAAAAAGAAGGTAACTTTGTATAAAGTTATCTATACCTAAAATTTGAAGTTTTCGAAATATTCCCAATTTAATATTTTTATATGGCGATTTTGCATTTAATCGTTATTAGATCTAGTATAGCCACGATCGTATTTGACATTTCAAATCATCGTAATGGAACCCCGGTTAAATTATATAAACGAAAATTATTTAAACTTTTAAGGCTTATCTAAATCATTTTCATTTAAATGCTGCACTAATGAAAATATGGATAGCATAGGGATGATATTTGTGTTTCCGTAAAATTCTTAGAACTGACGATTTAGATAAGCCTGATTCTAATGCTATCTGCCTTGAAGATTTTGTTGGATATGCCTCAAAATATCCCAAAATTGCTATTTCAATATTTTCATTGTTAACAACTGATTTCTTTTTGTACACTTATGCCTTTACGGATCCAAAATTCTTGAAGTTTTCTATAATTCGTTATACAGTATTTGGTGATGGTTTTTGTTTATGAGGATATCGGGTCGCACATGTATCACATGTCCTTGAAATAATTTATCACATTGTCCATAAATAATAAATAAGTTTAAATAATCTTCGTTTGTATAATTTAACTGGGGTGCCATTACGATGATTTGAAATGTCAAATACGATCGTGGCTATCCTAGATCTAATTGTTTAACGATTAAATGCAAAATCGCCATATAAAAATATTAAATTGACAATATTTCGAAAACTTTAAATTTTAGGTATAGATAACTTCATACAAAGTTAACTTCTTTTTAAATGCTTAATACTACAAAATAAGAAAAATGGAGGGTTTCCATTTGAAAAAATTGATTTTTGTCAGTTTTCTCAATCTCATTTTAGATCTTTTTTTTCGAACACCCTGTATGATTAGTTATCCAAATACTATACAAAATCTATTGAAACAAGTCTTTTTCAATAAGGAATCCACCCCAAAATAAGTAATACGGGAGTCCTTATAGGAACAATTTATAATTATATTAGGGCTTGCAATCGTCATTTTTGACATAAAAACCTAAATATGTCAAAAACGCTTAGACTTAGGTATAGGACATAATACATGAAATCTGCCTAGAATCTTGCGTAGAATCTAAAAATGTATTAATATATAGGGTATCCAATTTAAAATAAGCAAGTTGTGTGACTACTTCCGGTATAACCGGAAGTGTCACCATCTTTTTAGTCGAGTTGCCCCTATCAACATTAGTATACTGTCAAATTTTCAAGAGTTTCCTATGTGTAGTTTTCCATATACAGATCGCGTTCTTTCCCGGTGGGACACCCTGTATATATATCTGTATATATATATATAAAAAGATGTTTATAATTAAAAATTCAGCAATTACATACTTCTTTGCTACCTGCAGATAGTAATGAGTGATACAGATGGAAGCAAAAAAGGTTCGTTTTACGACCCGTTCAGAAAACTTGCCGGAAATGGATTAGTTGTTAATAATGGTATGTGTTTTAAAAACTTATAATCTCTTTTGAAATATAGTAAATATAATACCATTCCAGGAAAATCATGGTTCACGCGAAGAAAACTACTCACAAAATGTTTCCATTTTTCTACTCTCAGAGACTATATTGGTATATTCAACAAGGAAATCAGCTCTCTGACATCTCTACTTCAGAAAAATTGTAATCAAACCGTAGATGTTCCTTTTCATATACAAAACATGACATTTAGAATAAGTAATGGTAAGGAAAATATAGTTTCCTTAGAAATTTAATGCATACAATTTTTATCTAATATTACAAACTCTCATAAGTATGGATATAGCTTCTCTAGTACACGTAATCTGCCATAGATAAAATATCTCGTTTCAATAGCTGCAAGGTTTATCAAGTGCATTCACATTCTAAATATGTTGTGGAAAAATCTAACCTAATTTTTTTCTTCTTGATGGTATGCTTCTTTTATTATTCTCAACAAATGTAATAAATATATTTATCATTGTATTTATTATATTTCTTGCAAAAAACAAATATATATATATATATATATATCTATAGGTGTATATATATTTATAATATATATATATATATATATATATATATATATATATATATATATTTATATTATATATATATATATATATATATATATATATATATATATATATATATATATATATATATATATATATTTATTTAATATATATATATATATATATGTTTATACTATATCAACATGACGTAACAATCCAGTATATTTTATGTTTCATTTTTCGAAAATGCCAGTAGGGGTATATTTCGTTAATCTTTACAAAGAAGAGGTTTTCCGCTTCAATCTTTTTATATGAAATAAGCATCTATTCTTCTGAATAATTCTGATCAATTTATCTGAAGACAATTCATTCATCTATAAGTTATCTTCCTTCAACTTTCATACACTTTATTCTTATCTCTTGATAAATCTTATTATTTACCGTTTACTACTGGTTCTTCTCAATTTTTTTCCGTTATTTCCTCAAATAATTTTCTCATCCTCCAAATGTTCACAAATATTCACTGATTCTTCCTCCGCGATACAGTAAAATATTACGTTTATTTGAAAAATTTCAGAAACCATACTTGGGAATAAATCTACTAGAACCGACAAAGAATCAAGAGATTACATCGATGCTATGAAAACGGTATCAGAAATCACATTTTTGAAAGCTACAAAGCCGTTTTTGAATTTAGTTTGGCCATTACTTCAAGTTAAGAAAGAAGAGGACGAAGCGCTAAAAAACATGGATATATATATTTCGAAAGCTATTGAAGAGAATTCGGTTTTTGATGCCAATAAAGATGAGCGATGTCTCAGTATGTTGGACCTTCTGCTGGGTTCCCCGCATTTATTTGACAGCACGGCCGTGAGGAATGAAATTGACGTTTTCATATTTGGCGTGAGTATTCTGAAATTCAAATTGATGTTCACACACTTTCATACATAATTACATAAGTATTGAAGCAATTTCATAATCAAGTCGATTTTGAATTTGAAAGTGACATCGATTCACATCTTATCTGAAAGGAAAATAGTGTTCTTTGTCACAACCTGTTAGCTGAAGAGGACCGTTTTACGTTACAAAATTATCACCAGATTTATTTATCCAGTAATTAATTATCTAGGCAGCATATTTAAAACTTTTATCTTCTAGGCTCAAGATACTACATCCACGATTCTATCGTTCATGATGATGATACTTGCGAATTACCCGCACCACCAAGTGAGTATTTTGAAACACAAAACATACCTGAAGATAAATTGTGGTTTCAAATGATTCTGACGAAAAATTTAATATAACAAAAATTCCAACTACATCTTGTACTCAAGAACTAAATCAAAACTTCGAAAATTCTGTATCTTATAGACAGAGCAATAAGAAAATATTAATAATTTTCACGAATATTCGAGGTAAGATCAATTTTAAACAAGAAATTATACAAAGTATAATGACGAAGGAAAATATAGCGTTATAACTTAGATTGCAAATCGCTTAAATCGCGAAACTATAACAACGAAGTTATCTGGTCCGGTAAAGACATTGGAATATATATATATATATATATATATATATATATATATATATATATATATATATATATATATATTTATATATATATATATATTTATATATATATATATATATATATATTTATATATATTAATATATATATATTTATTTAAATATATATATATATATATATATATATATATAATCTCTTGATAATTATTAGCAATAAAAGGCTGGTTGAATCTTAAAAAACTCGATTTTATTAAAAAGTTGACGTTTCACTACGACGCGACATTCGTAGTTTTTCAAAACTTTTGAAGAAATTGAAATTTCTTTGACATTTATTGATTTGAAAAAATTTGAATAGACAAAGACTACTTTGTCCCGCTAAAATTTTTTTCGAATGTGGTTGTTCTTTGTTATTTATTACGTGCTATTCAGTCTAATATCAACATTCAAAATTGTTATCATTAGATGGCAAGGGAAACCACAGAAACCTTTACCTACGTAATGTTCGAAAATAAAAATAATAGGGTACTATTAATCTAACAACAAAGAAATTAGTCGCAGGAAAATATTGAAAAAGTAGAGCAGAATTATTGGTATAGAACGTTTATATGGAAGCAGCCGTTGACACGTGTTTCGGACTCCTTGGTCCTCATCAGAACGGCGTAGCAAAGCATTGGATTGAAAATTTGAAGATGAAAATAGTACAACAAATAAAAACCTCTGCTACGGAAGACAATCACACCTTTGTGGACTATTGTTTTTTACTCTCCGGTTTGGGAGATTTGGTCAAACTCTGCCACGGAGGCGATTAATGCCATCCACGAGATCTCGGAACGAGTAAATAAACAATAATAAAGAAATTAGTCGCGGGAAAATATTAAATAAGTAGAGCAAAATTATCGGTATACCTCGTTTATATGGAAGTAGCCGTTTTTAATGAAATTTTTATTTAGAATTTCAAATCTTTTAAAAAGGTACTCACAATCTAGAACAATGTTTGAAACTCTCAGCTTAAGTTTGGGATCATTGCCATATTTTCAGCTTGCAATATTTAATTATTCATTCGAATTGTTGTTGCCTGTGATCTATTTTTAATCTCTTGATAATTATTAGCAATAACAGGCTGGTTGAATCTTAAAAAACTCGATTTTATTAAAAAGTTGACGTTTCACTACGACATTCGTTATTGCTAATAATTATCAAGAGATTAAAAATAGATCACAGGCAACAACAATTCGAATAAATAATATATATATATATATATATATATATATATATATATATATATATATATATATATATATATATATATATATATATATATATATATATGTTTGTTTTGAGCGAGAAGTATAATAAATACAATGATTAATATATTCATTACATTTGTTGAGATTAATATAAGTAGCATACTATCAAGAAGAAAAAAATGACGAAGTGTATTAGGTCAGATACACACAACATATTTAGAATGTGAATGCACTTGATAAACCTTGCAGTTATTAAAACGAGATATTTTATATATGGCAGCAGATTACGTGTACTGTATAATATATATATATATATATATCTATATATATATATATATATATTTATATATATATAAATATATATATATAAATATATATATATATATATATATATATATATATATATATATATATATATATATATATATATATATATATGTAAATAAAGATATATACCTGTATATATATTATATACATAAATATATATATATATATATATATATGTAAATACATATATATACCTATATATATTATATACATAAATATAGATATATATATATATATATATATATATATATATATATATATATATATATATATATATATATATATATATATATATATATATATATATATATATATATATATATATATATACATATAAAATTCATACAAACGAAATATCCGGAGTGAATAAAACTTATTGCCGTAGTTATGTTAAATTTAACATTGGTGGATCTTTCAGCAATTTTACTTTTGATAACGAGAGAGAACTTGTTCAGCAATGCAGTTCATGATAGCAGTTTCCTTTGAAAACTCTATTCATCATTTCACTTAACTTCCTAGGTAGTTAATCATTGTATAGATTTTCACCATAATTTAGTCAGCATCTGACGATGAAGTTGTAGATTTTACGATTAAACAGTTTCGTAATCGGTTTTAGATATAATATTGTGCCCGAACTTGATTGAACGTTATCTTGACATTGAGTGTGATTCTCGTAATAAATACAAATAATATTTGCATTTTAAATGATTATTATCAATTTTTTAGAAGTATCGAAATTCGCCAGAAATTCAAAACATTTTTGAGCTTGAATGTTTTTAGCTTCTTTTATCAAAAGTATACTTCTACAATCATTGCATCAGTTATTGAACACGGGCCTGTATTTCTAAGAAATCACGTCTCTGTATTCCTGAAAGTTACCCTCCACGACCACGAAAATTACTCTTCACAGTGCCGGATTAGCCACGTAGCAAGAGTAGCCAATGCTACGGGCCCCGCGAATTGGAGGTCCCCGCGCTCCAACACCTGTCTAACAGTAGAAAAAATAAGTTTAGATGAGCGTAAAATATGTTGCATGCCTTAAACACGAAACGCTTAGGCTATATATATTCACTCACACCTGAAAATTTAAAACTCGATTTCGTCACGTTAAATCGTAAGTATAGGTTGTATAATACCTACCACGGCAAACGCTGGTGTCAAAATCTACAGCAATAATTTAAAGTTGTACCACATTTTTAAAACTGAGCGCTTGCCGCACAAGTTATGTGTGTTTGTACTACTTGCACTGCACTGCACTACACACAAGTTTGTGGAACTGCAAAACTAACAGTGGAATTCCCTGATATTGTCATCTATCGAGGTGATCGTAAAACCCGAACAAATAAAATAGGATTCTATTGACTCGGTACCAAACTATTAAAATTATGTACATTTATATTTGCCACAACGTAAAGTACTGTAAAAAGCTCTTTAGATATTAGTCTAGCATTGTATTTTAGTTGCATCAGTATACATTCCACTATATTATTGTAACACCAACACTTATAACCTCCTGGCGAATGAAAAAGAGTGGCCGAAGTTTCTTGTCCGTTCTCATGGCTCAACCCCAATCAGCTAACTGACCGTATGCAAATTTGCTCAAATAGCTCTTTCACAAGTATCATGGATGCCAATTACTTACATGAATATAAATTTGAATTTCATTGTGCGTATGTAGCTTTGATTGTACCTAATGAATATTTGAAATAATATATACGAACTATTTTATTATCAAAGTTAAAAAAAGCCAATCACTTTAATTTGTAAAAGTTATAAGAAAATATAGGAAGTTTATTTCAAAAACTCATATCATTACACGCACATATATACGTGCTCCTACATAGCCGCTCCGGGTTGTCAGGCACACACATTTTCGGTTTTATTCTCTAATCTGAGTTTAATACCTTAAACTTGGGAACCTAAAGCGAACCAAGGGCCTCTTGACCGAATTTGCTACAGGCCCCGCGCTGGCATAATCCGGTACTGACTCTTCATGGTAGTAATTTTCATGAGAATTTCGCACGTAAAGAAGAAAATTACAATAAATATTTCTCAATGATATTCAATATTAACATATTTCAACAACACATTCAAAATTTACTTATAAATTTCATAATTTTAAGTTATTAAGTATTGAAAAGCATTCAAAGTTATAAGAGGAAATATTTTTAAAATCGCTTCAATTCGTTCGGTTGAGTCATAATTGTTAAAGTTATAATGGAAATTTCTATTTTTGCATTTCTTTCTCAATTGAAAAGAGTGTGTAAGTTCAATGTTCAGATAATATTCATGATGATAATGAGGATATGTTTCTTTTCGAGGAATCAATTTACGAAGAAATCAAGAAAACAATAGGTGAAAATGGGAGTCCAACCTATTCAGATTTAACTAGTATGGAATATTTGGATCGGTTCATGAAGGAAAGCTTACGACTTTATCCACCTCTCATGATGATAGAAAGATTGCTTACAAAAGAGGTTATCACAAAAACCGGTTATAGGTTGCCAATAGGAACAACTATACTATTTTCAATTCTTGACATACATCGTAATCCAAATTTGTTCTCTGAGCCGGAAATATTCGATCCTGACAGATTCTTATTGGACAACGTTGTGAAAATACATCCTTTTTCTTACATACCATTCAGTGCTGGACCTAGAAATTGTATTGGTGAGTTAGTGAGCAATATTTCATTCATTTATTGAAGATATTTCGTACATTCTACTACCACTGGTGAATATAACATTGTTCACTTCATATATCACATCGAATGAACAAAAAAAATGCTTTAATAATTTGAAAAATTATCAAACCATCTTCCAATATATGAATTCTTCGACGCGAAATCTGCATTCATGTCAAGTCACCGCGACTAAAGATCTGCATACAGCTGTTTCGATCTTATCAGATCTTTTCAGTGCATCTTGCTTGACTCGGAGTGAATTAACATATTTCTAATTGTTCCCCATTACAAATCGCGGCTAGTCCGGGAGGTAGCGTTGCATTTTAGCTAATGTTTTTACGCCGGTCGGTTGCCATCATTTTCAATAGATCTTGAATGACTAACAAGTAATCCAAGCTTCAGCCGACGCACCCGCGGTGGGTGTGGCTGTGCCAAATTGGTAAAAAGAAATATAGGCTAGGCATATTAGGATTTTCAGAAACAAGTTTTGCTATAGTTTTGATTTTCTCATCCTTCATGTTTTTTCGGTAGCTGAACACGAATTTGGAGTTTGCTGGCAAAAAATTTGCCAGGAACTTTGTTTTTTCGGCACTTTTTTACTAAATTTTGGTTTTTTTTCCAGTTTTTGGTCTATATCTCAAAAAAGAAGTGTTTCTGTGACAAAACTATTCATACAAAATCAAAGTAGACAAAATTGCCTACATTTCTCTTCTTGAACACTTTTTTGTACGACTAACCGTTTCGCCGCTAGAGTGCGCCCAAAACGGGCCATATTTCCATATCTTTTGAAATTCCCCGTTGACGAGGAAACCGCCCTTACTTTATTAGTTTAGATAATTAAATAATTTGTTACACAAGACAGCTCTATATTTTGACTATATTGAATTGTGTATTTTAGGCTGGACGATCTGTGCAGGCGTCTTCTCTGATAGTTTCAGCACTGGTCGCTGGCGGCGAATTTAGGAAGGTTTCTGGCTATTGTGGCTGTTACCGAGGAGACTGAGCCGCCACAGGTCAACAATTAAATATAATTGGCTAGTTTGGGTTATTTTAGAGTCCATAATTTCACATTTTTATTCTTTTCAATGAAAAAATTCTTGCATATACAGAGTGTTTCAAAAGTAAGGTAAAATATTTAAGGAGGTGCATCTACAACAAAAAATAAGTTTGCCATATAAACTATGGTCCGAAAACGATTCCTCTCCGAAATATAGGGTGTTAATAAAAAATTAATTTTTCCTTTTGAACTTTAACATTTTCATACCACTTCGGATATTTTCATAAAATTTGGTGTATGGCTTGTATAAATTAAATAGCTTTCTTTGATTTGAAAAAATGTTTTCATTTTCCACCAATGGCGTCCGTACTGGATTCGGACTGAATATTTTTTAGACAAAAATGGTACGCCACTGCTTTTTCTGAAGAAAATTTTCGCGAAAAAAAATCAGAAACATTTCTCTGTATGGTCATATGGCTATAATTGAATGTTTATTAATATACTAAAAATAACTAACAACAAAGTGAGATAATTAAAACAAATCTAGTAATAAGTTAAATTAAATGTTGAAAGTGTATATACAAATTTCATGAAAATATTCAAAGTGGTATGAAAATTTTTGCATTAAAACTTCAACACCCTGTATTTCGGAAAAGAATCGTTTTCGGATATATATAAATATATATATATATATATATAATATATATATATATATATATATATATATATATATATATATATATATAGATATATAGAATATATATATATATATATATATAATATATATATAATATATATATATATATATAGTATATATATATATAGGTATATATATATATGTATATATATATATATATATATATATATATATATATATATATATGTGTGTCAAAATATGGCTAAAGAGGCTCGCTCGAAAGTAGGGTCATGGGCTCAAGCAGTTCCAGAATTTATGTCGAGAAATGTGTTTAAAAGGAATGCTTAATCTTCACTGCTGTAGTAATATTTCTAATTTTTTCTGCGTCGGGTGACTGTCTTTTAACCGGTACCCACACAGCTGATTAATGTTTTCGTTGTTTGAAATATGTAAGCAATGGCCTAGTTAAATTATATTCAGCGTACTAAAACTTCATTTTACTTAATTTTTATACAAGTTCATGCGGACAGCTGACGCATATCATCTCTCCACGATGCCGCTGACGTTATTTTTCTAGATCAGTATGATTTTCATGAAAAAAGTTTCAGCTGGCGTACTATTATTTGTTTGATTATTAGGCATATCAGCAAAAAAATTGGGACTCAGAAACAAGTTTTGATTTTCTCATCCTTCATAAAAGCAACAGATTAATTATGAGTAAATAATAAGAATATTTTCAATGAGGAATTTTTTTTCTTCAATATATATTTCGAAATTTGGCGGCACACTTTAAGAATTTCACGGCAACCAGTCAAGTATCACAGCAAGGGCTATTTCAGCGTCAACGGTGAATTTCACTAGATATGGAAATATGACACGTTTTGGGCGCGTTCTAGCGGCGAAACGGTTAGTCGTACAAAAAAGGATATAAAAAGATCATTGAATTTGATAAAAAAAAAGTTCGGACTCCCGGAACTGTATCTCCAATATTTATAATTTTTACAGAGCCCTGAACATACAGCCAAAAACGGATAGTCTGACTTTCACGCGCGCTCCGTCACTCTGACACAGTAACATAAAAAATTATTTAAACATATTGAATATGAATATTGAGGAATAATAAAATTCAAGTACTATTGGGATACATAAGTTAACAATAATCCGCGGTAAACAAATTTTTATTCCAATTTTTCCATTATTTATCCATTTGTTAATTAACAACTTTTTCTACATTAAATGTTAAGAGAAAAACCGCGATAATTATTAAACTAAAACCATAAGATTATCAATTAAGTAATTCCAAAGTTATTTAAATTATAGAAGCAAAAAAAATTATGAAAAAAAAATTTTCAAGGCACAAAAATATAAGTTAAAATAGTAAAAAAAAATTTTTCGTAAAAAACAGCACATGGTTCTTTTTATAACAAAACTAAGTATTAAAAAAAATATATACGGAAAAAAAAATTTGTTTATAACAAATTGTTTATTAAATAAACAAATTAAGAATTAATCAAGAATTTTTTTTATAATCCGAAAAAACAATACAATTTATGATTTTTAGAGCAAAAATGGTTTCTTAATTTTAATATTTAGTCGCAAAAATAGATTGTTGATTAACAAACGCATGTTTCAGCAACAAATAAATTTTCTTAAGAAATCGTTTTTTCTCTAAAAATCATAAATCATATCAACTAATAGATAACGAAAAAAATATTTTTGATTAGTTCATAAACAATGCATTTGTTTATAACAATTTTTTAAACAATGGTGGTAAAAACTAAAAAAAATATATTTTCATGTATCTTTTAACATTTAAAAATCGAAACATTCAAGATATAAAAAAAAATTTATTAATTACTTCTATGTAATTTCTAATTTTTACGTATTTTCAATAGTTAATAAAAAAGTGGAAAATCAAAATTTTTGAATTTTTCCAACGGTGATCTATTTGTTAGCCTATTCAGAATAACTCCACAAATAAAAAAAAATTAAGATTTTAGTTTAATAATTATCGCGGTTTTTCTCTTAACATTTAATGTAGAAAAAGTTGTTAATTTATTAACAAATGGATAAATAATGGAAAAATTGTAATAAACATTTTTTAACCGCGGATTATTGTTTATTTATGTATCCCAATAGAATTTTATTATTCCTTAATATTCATATTTAATATGTTTACATAATTTTTCAAGTTACTGTGACGGAGCGCGCGTGAAAGTCAGACTACACGTTTTTGGCTCTATGTTCAGGGCTCTGTAAAAATTATAAATATTGATATACAGTTCCGGGAGTCGAAATTTTTTTTTAGTAAATTCAATAATCTTTTTGAATATTTTTTTGATTTCGAAAATCTTCAATAGTTTTCGAGATACCTATTCAAAAAAAAACTAAATCCTCACTTTTTTTTTACTATACTGTTTATAACTTTTACAATTTTTTTCGGCCCCTTTCGGAACCTTTCCTTAAACTATATACATAACAATCCGAATCGAATTACACCTCGATCGTAATTTTCGGTGAATATACAAAAATTTTGAGTAAAATCGTACATGTTGACCAGACTATTACATAATGATGTATACCCTGCAACAGTGGCGCCAAAGATAGTGTAGTAATCCCATACGACATTGTTGCAGAGTTAACATCTTCATGTCAGGAAGTATTTATTTTCTGGACGACATTCTGCATTTTCGATTTAAACTGTGTTTTGTAGGTTCCTAATATCTTTGGCGTGGGTGCATATCTATATAGTACTTCGGCCGCTATTTGTATTGGGTAACAATTAGAATAAGCTTAGTCAAGTAAGCTGCACTGAAAAGATCTAATAAGATCGAAACAGCAAAATGCAGATATTGAGTCGACGTGATTTGATATATTCATTGTGAATGCAGATTTCGCAATGCGGAATACGTATTACCAGTTATCTTAGAAGATTGTTAGATAATTTTATAAATTATTGAAAAATTTTCCATTTGAGATGCAGTCCAATCTGTTTGATTGGTTTGCTGCCAATCAGCTTAGCCTTAACAGATCTAAGACTCAGAACTTGAACTTCACTCTCCGACGAAATAGGCCTGACCTGCCCTGTGATCCTCATGCAAAGTTTCTTGGAGTTATTCTTGATCCTGGACTTACTTGGGAGGAGCATGTTATCCAACTGAGTGGAAGATTATCAAAAATTATTTACCTTATTAGGGCACTTTCTCATAATGTGTCTCTCCCTACTCTTATGTTGGCCTATCATGCTTACTTCTCATCTCAAATGTCCTATGCAGTTTTAAGTTGGGGCCATAGTGCTCATGCAGGGCAAATTTTCGGTCTGCAGAGGAGATGTGTGCGGATCCTGGCTGGGATTGGGTATCGGGATTGTTGCCGTCGGTACTTTGCCTCTCTTCATGTGCTTACTTTTCCATCTGTGTATATTTACCACTGTCTTGCCTATATTAGAAAAAACCTCTCCCATTTCTCCTCACATGAAAATATTCATAAGCATTTAACTCGCAATCGCAGGGACATACTCCCTGAGTTTCATAGATTGTCGAGAACACGGAGGGGCACTGATTACTTTTGCATTAGATTCTTCAATGTCCTGCCACACCACATAAGGGTGCTAGAGTTTAAGCAGTTTATTTCCAGAATGAAAGATTATTTAATTAATAAAGCCTTTTACTCATTTGAGGACTATCTCCACAATGATTTTTGTGACATGAAATAATTTTGAAGTTGCGTATGTGTGTTGTACTTCTTTTGTGTAAGATTCGGCAAGTGTACCTATATCTTTACTGTGTATTTAGGATATAGAAAGTTTTACCAATATTTTAATTATAATAGCTAGTAAGTTTTTTTTCTCTGAAACCTATTACTTTTTCGTATGTGACTTGTATACGCATTGTATCTTATGCCTTGTACCAATAAATATTTGATTTGATTTGATTTGACTTGTTCACTTTATATGATATATGAAATTCACTAAAGTCAACTAGTATATTTTTCATGAATTGATTCTTCATTTCAACCTGATATAGAGACATTTGAAATAACTCAATAATTCAATTATCTCATTCAAGTGAAATTCTCAAAATATTGTGAAATTCATTCAGTTTTATTGAAATTAGTCGTAAAAATAATTTTCCATTAATAAAAATTATTTGGTTTATGTGAAGTTATTGATATCATATCGGGACAGTATAATTCAATGAATTCATAACCATACAATACAATAATGAAGTTATTATTGATCTAACTGCATCCTACAACAACGTAAAGTAAAATTTACTAAATATCACATTATATTTATAAAATATTAATTCTCAAATATTTTTCAATTTCAGCTCAAAAGTTTGCAGTTCTTGTGATCAAAGCAACTATCTGTGGAATATTGCAGAAATTCAAACTTGAACCTGGAACAATAATTGATGATATCGAATTCGTTCCTGACGTTATTCTGCAGGTTAAAGGTGGAATAAAAGTGAAACTGACAAAACGGTTTATTGAATAAAATAATAAAATTATATTTTTCGATTGAGTTAATACAAATATACGAAAATGATTTCTTTAATTCCCTGCACTATCCAAAAAATGGTCAGTGATGAAGAGTACATTCAATTAATATCAAAAGTTGATCAATTATCATGCAACTATCAACACCGGTTTTTAGGTTAGGTGAAACCTGAACTATAGAAATTCATCTGTCAGGTACTAAACACACGTTTGAAATGATTATAAACACAAAAATTTCAAGTAAGCAAAATTCAAGTTTCACTTATTACCTTCCGAGGTTTCAGCCTTCAAATTTATTCAACTTTTTTCTCATATATTCCAACTATGACCATCTCTTTGAGTATTTGTTTCTATATTTTAGTTTCAATATTAACGATAATACTATTTTCGTAATATTTATATGTATATATATATATATATATATATTTAAATATATATATATATATATATATATATATATATATATATATATATATATATATATATATATATATATATATATAAATATATATATATATAATATATAAGAGGAGGATAGTCGCTGACTAGTTTAGAGGATATCTATTTGTAGGGACTGCAGCAATGTAAAAGGAAACTCTTTGAAGTTCTTCCAAAGCTTTCGGAATCTTTTATTCCATCATCAGGGAGAATCTGTCGTGAGAATGATTACATAGATGTTGATAATACGATATAAGAACATTGAAAATGATGCTATTTGTTAAAAAATTATAAAAGTTGATACATTTTTTGAAGTTATAATTAAATTTCTGAACGAAATGACACTTCGGTGTCACTACTTTTTTTTATTTTCTAGTTGAAGTATGACATTATTTCATTACGTTAAATTAATTTGATTTTGTGTTATTTTATATCAAGTGAAGTAAAAAAGAATAAATTTCACTCAAATGGCTTATATCTGTTTTTTTATTGATGGAATTATTGTCTTGATAAATAAAGGCCATTTCTAAAAAAGATCTTTTTAAAAGATGTGATTCTCTTGCTAGAACAGTTGTTGAAAGGTAGTTTCATCTGGTGGTCACAATCATTGACATGTTTAGCTAAAGCACATCTCTCAGGGTGTAATCTACTATCACTCTTATGAGAAGTGATTCTGTCTTTTAATAGTCTTTTTTGTTTGGCCAATATAATTCTTATCACAATCATTACAAGGGATATTATAAAACAACATTTGTGAGTGATAAAATAGGAATTTTATCTTTTATTTTCGAATATATTTGTCTCATTGAAATAACTGTTCTATTTGCAATTTTGATGTTTTCAAAAGATTGAAAAATTCTGGTCAGTTTAGGTGTTATTTCTTTTATATAAGGTAACGAGGCATAAAAAACTTGACTCATATCTGTAACAAGTTCATTATGAGAATTGTTATTTTGTCCTATAATTTCATTTTCTGATAAGGATGTGCTAAATAAAATTTTCTTGACTAAAGATGGTGGGTAGGAATTTTGTATGAAAAGTTCTTGAAGTTTATTCAAATTTATGTTATGAAAAGATATATCAGAAATTTTGAGAGTACTCTGTTCTTCATTTGTTTTAACAAATTCACTTTCATCGAAAATTTGTGATAAGAAAAGAAATTCAAATACCTTCCTGAACTGCATGCTTTTCTATACAATCAATCAATATTATGTTATCAACCGATCGTATAACTTTTTGTATCAAAGAAAAGGTACTGAAAGATCTGAGTCTTCTGTTTCGATTGTGAATTGAATGAATGGGTCGTAACTATTGAAAGTATCTAAAATTTCTGTTATAACCATTATTAGGTAAGCTAATATTATATCATCACAGACATTTTTTTGATGAAAAATAAGTTAAAAGAGAGTAATGGAATCACTGTGTCTAGCAATTCATCCATAACATAAGCTGCAAGAATAGGTGAGATTGAAGATCCCATTGGAGTTCCAAAAGTTTGTCTGAAATATTTTCCCATTGAATGAAAATAGTTATTTTCAAAGAGAAATTTTATCAAGTTGGAAAAGTAATATTTTTCAATGGTGCAAATGTCTGCTGATACGGTCCCAATTTTATCTATTGCCCAAGGCAATATAAAGATAAACATAAATGAAAAGAGAGACAACATCCAAACTTGACAAAACGTAATTATCTGGTAATTTGATTTTATTAAATTTTTCTGAAAATTCAAAGGAATCTTTGATAGAGTAAATGTTATCTGAATCATATGCATTAGATAAAATATTCGTTAAAAATGAAGCAATTTGTTCTGTAGGAGAACCTATAATAGCTTGCATAGGTTCTCCTACAGAACAAATTGCTTCATTTTTAACGAATATTTTATCTAATGCATATGATTCAGATAACATTTACTCTATCAAAGATTCCTTTGAATTTTCAGAAAAATTTAATAAAATCAAATTACCAGATAATTACGTTTTGGCCAGTTTGGATGTTGTCTCTCTTTTCAGTAATGTTTATCTTGATATTTGCCTTAGGGCAATAGATAAAAATTGGGACCGTATCAGCAGACATTGCACCATTGAAAAATATTACTTTTCCAACTTGATAAAATTTCTCTTTGAAAATAACTATTTTTCATTCAATGGAAAATATTTCAGACAAACTTTTGGAACTCCAATGGGATCTTCAATCTCACCTATTCTTGCAGCTTATGTTATGGATGAATTGCTAGACCAGTGATTCCATTACTCTCTTTTAACTTATTTTTCATCAAAAAATATGTGGATGATATAATATTAGCTTTACCTAATAATGGTATATACAGAAATTTTAGATACTTTCAATAGTTACGACCCATTCATTCAATCACAATCGAAACAGAAGACTCAGATCTTTCAGTACCTTTTCTTGATACAAAAGTTATACGATCGGTTGATAACATAATATTGATTGATTGGTATAGAAAAGCATGCAGTTCAGGAAGGTATTTGAATTTCTTTTCTTATCACAAATTTTCGATGAAAGTGACTTTGTTAAAACAACTGATGAAGAACAGAGTACTCAAAATTTCTGATATATCTTTTCATAACAAAAATTTGAATAAACTTCAAGAACTTTTTCATACAAAATTCCTACCCAGATCTTTAGTCAAGAAAATTTTATTTAGCACATCCTTATCAGAAAATGAAATTATAGGACAAAATAACAATTCTCATAATGAACTTGTTACAGATATGAGTCAAGTTTTTTATGCCTCGTTACCTTATATAAAAGAAATAACACCTAAACTGACCAGAATTTTTCAATCTTTTGAAAACATCAAAATTGCAAATAGAACAGTTATTTCAATGAGACAAATATATTCGAAAATAAAAGATAAAATTCCTATTTTATCACTCACAAATGTTGTTTATAATATCCCTTGTAATGATTGTGATAAGAATTATATTGGCCAAACAAAAAGACTATTAAAAGACAGAATCACTTCTCATAAGAGTGATAGTAGATTACACCCTGAGAGATGTGCTTTAGCTAAACATGTCAATGATTGTGACCACCAGATGAACTACCTTTCAACAACTGTTCTAGCAAGAGAATCACATCTTTCAAAAAGATCTTTTTAAAAAATGGCCTTTATTAACAAGAACAAAATTACCTTCAATAAAAAACAGATATAAGCCATTTGAGTGAAATTTATTCTTTTTTACTTTCACTTGATATAAAATAACAATAATTCAAAATAATTTAACGTAATGAATATATGTCAAACTTCAATTTGAATATAAAAAAAATGAGTGACACCGATTTGTCATTTCGTTCAGAAATTTAATTATAACTTCAAAAATGTATCAACTTTTATAATTTTTTAACAAATAGCATCATTTTCAATGTTTCTTATATCGTATTATCAACATCTATGTAATCATTCTCACGACAGATTCTCCCTGATGATGGAATAAAAGATTCCGAAAGCTTGGAAGAACTTCAAAGAGTTTCCTTTTACATTACTGCAGTCCCTACAAATATATATACTATATATATATATATATATATATATATATATATATATATATATATATATATATTTATATACCCAACTAACATTTTTTGGAGCCTAAAGTTTTATTAATCGGTAACGGATATTTATAAGAGGTTTATAAAGAACCTTAGCTTTTATAATAGTTTTTTTAGTTTTATAAGAAAACTATTGGGGTTACAAGTTTCATAAGACGTCCAGAAAATACCAAAATACTTAAAGTTTTATAACATTGCATCCAAAACGTTTCTGTTACCGTATTTATAAAACCTTTGGTGTTGGTTACTTATAGTTTTTTAAAAGGGTTTTATAGCGTTCTTAAAAACCTCATTATAAAACTTTTACTCTTGGGGTTTTATAGCTTACTTCGTGAAACCTTTACAAATCTTAAGGCACCTAATAAATATTCTACATCTAGTACAAAACCTAAAGAATTGCATAAAACTAATAGGCAAACTTTTTCATAGAAGGGGCCGAAACTATATTTTTGAGGTAAAGATGTTTTATGATTGTTTTCCGTGTTGTCTTAATGTTTAATCAGTAATCGTGGTTTTTGTCTCTGATTTAATAATTGATTGTAAGTAAATAAATATGCTACACGAGAGAAAAAATTGGAAAAAGGTTAAATACAGTAGCAGCTTTTATAGAAAGTGCGCGAAGCACACCACCAGATGATAAATCACCCACAACTAAATTTACCAAAAATGATATAGACTAAAACGCAGACTTTCATCAAGAAAATATATTAATATAACACTCGTTTTAAAGCTAATATAAATAAAAACGACATTCCAAAGTGGGGTTATGCAATTGATATTAGACATATGAGAACTGGTAGCTTTGAATTGGCTTGCCGGTTACTTCCTGTTATTAGAAATACCTTTTTGGTAATAATCCCATAAGACACCTAGGTAAGTTTTATAGAAGTTTTCAAGGTGTTTATTATTACTTTAAGGCACAAATAAAGTATAAGTTTTTTGAAAAGCGAAATGGCGAACATGGCGTCTTTTTATATGGCGGCCATTTTTATGTTTGTGTTCGAATTGACATGAATATCCTCACAAAGAAGAAAAATATTGCATTTTAAGCAATATTACTGAAGCTTGAAGACGTATTTCTACGAAAATATGGGATTAAGTAATGTTGGACAGCTTATTTGCAGAAAAAGGAATAATGAGACATAATTTTAATTTTCAGGTTTTTATAAAAATAAATTGTTAGAGAGCCCAAAACGGGGGCGCTTCAGTTTTAGTAATGGTAAAATCTAAAACTACTCGATAAATCTTTCGTGCCAAATAAAATTAAGTCCTCATAAAAAATTGCCAAAGTATTTAAGTTGTTATAATACCTAATTGTTTAATATGCCATTTTCATAATATCAGAGTGAAAATCCATTGCTGTCAACTTTAAAGTTGAAGCAGAATAATAATGAGAAGGACTTGAAATAGGACATATTGTGAACAAAAAATGTAGAAGGAGATGAAGCTAAAAGGGGTGGCTTATTTTTGGTGTTTATAAACACTATAGGTGAGGATGTTTTAATATTAAGGTTTTATAGCGGTAACGAAAATATATTCCTTGCCGCTATAAAACCTATTTATGTTTTATAAAGGTAACGACAACGTCTTAGTTACAAATAAGTGGAAAGTGAAAGTTTTATATGGTACTAAAATTTAGTCACCGTTACCTTTATAGGATTCTCCATTTAAGTGCTATAGGGGTTTTATAAGAGGAACGAAAACGTTTCGCGAACAATTGATAGGTTCTTAGGTTTTATAAAATAGGTAATCTAAACGTAACCTTTACCATTATAAAACAAAAAATGTTAGTTGGGTATATATATATATATATATATATATATATATATATATATATATATATATATATATATATATATATGCTATGGTATTTTTATTACAATCTCACATAATAGGCAAGAACATAGAAATAACAGTAATCGGTTAAGAATCGATAGAATAATATATCATATATTTCATTATTGTATTTGAATATGATATGCAAGTGATAAATAATGTATGAACAATCTGAAATGAGATTATGATTAATTATTCGAGGATAAAATACTGAATTCATAAAGAAATATATAAAATATGTAAATTATGTATATCTTTTCAAATGACTTAATTTGAATCTCAGATATTAAGATTTATTATTCCAAATAGAAAACACATAGTGATCCATATATAAAACTGAATGATTGAATTTTACTATTTCATGCATAAAATTGTATAGAAAGCGTGTTTGAATGAGAATTTCATTATTGAGATTAACAAAAAGGTTTAGGTGAAAATATATTTATTTAATTCAGAGTTTCAATAAATAGTTGAAATGTAAATATAGACTAATTTCTGATCAAAATCGTACGTCATTTAATTTGAAAACCTTGGAAAATCAAAATAGAAAGAAACAGTTTTCAATTATATAATATATATCTTAAATAATTATATTTTCTCATAAATCAAATGGTATGAGAATTATTTATGGTGTAAATATATTTGAATTTATTTATTGTAATCAAGTGGAAGCATGTATCCCTCTAAAATAGTTCCAAAGATAGTAAGATTTTGAAAAAATTTTGCTGAATTTATATAAGCATAGACATCGCATTCCCTAGGACAGTTGAAAAAGAACAATTGCAGAATCCACGTCAATTTGTATTAAAATATTATTGTTTACAGTCGGCCATGTTGAAAATACAGTGTTTTTTTTTATTAAGAAGCTAAAAATGAATTCAAAATATAAAGATAGTGGACTGAAGTTGATAATATAATATTTACCTGAAATCAAATCAATAAATATTGATAATAACAATATCCATAATTAAATATTGTAAATATTTACACACAAGCATATGAGTTGGCAAGTTGCTGAATTAAACCAACAGCTATTAAAAAGAGAAGCTGTTAGCAGAGACAGAGCATATTATACGAAGAAGAAGAGGAAGAAGATAGATAGTCTGGTAACAGGAAACAATAAGAAGAAGTATTAAAGGGAAAATCGTGCGTTTTTGAACAATTAATTGGTCAATTAAACTTTTGTGCACAATTTCTGCTTTTGTGAGGGTGTCATCAAATTAAGATATTATTTATAGATTCATTTGTTTATATTATTGAAAATTTAGAATTGATTGTTATATTGAATTGTCCTTTGTTGAATTGCTTATTATGATAAATTGATATTAAAATATGAAATTTTTGAGTTGATTGAAAGAATAAGTAGAAGATATTCAAAATATTAAATTTTATAAGAGTCACACAAGAGTGTTTTTGTTAAAAGCCGCCGACATACAAGTATTTTGATTGAATTTTGTATATATTTTATTTATAATGATGTTTCAAAATTTATAGTCGGCCTAACAACTGATAAGAAACCGGTATAATACTATCACATAAAAATGAATCGGTTAAAATAAAGTCACATACGGTGTTAATAACAGTTATCGACAAAACAGCGGTCCATATCACACATATTCCGATGATTACGTGCATCTGCTTTGCATCAATCATCTTGTTGATTTTTTTGAATTATTTTTATTCTCGGAGGAAGGTCGAAAAAAAAACGTTTAAGGAGTTAACAGAAATTCCAAATCCCGATGGATTACCAATTATTGGAAACACGGAAGAGATGTTCTGGAATGTATGTAAGTAAATAACAAAGAATTTAATTTGCGAAAGATACTCAATATACTCAATAAACCATACAAAAATTTTTGAAGGAAAGATATGCCAGGTTTGCAAATAATGGTGTCTTATTTCTTATATAAAGATTTTGAAGTGAAGCATATTTTTGTTGAATTTAACCCAGAGATTTGTCTGTATTTGAACTGTAATAATACTATATTTGAAACATGAGTATAATTGTAACAATTTGCATTATTCTAGATGATTCATGAAAAATGTCAAGAAAACGAGCATTGGATTATTTTCCCATATATAGATTGAAAATGCTCAACAAAAATATTGTTTTTCTGCTTCATCCAGATCACATAAAAGTAAGTCATCTAATTTATGTTTTTAGCTGCCATGATTTTAGAGTTTACTTATATAGTTGTAGTTTTTTGTAAGAACTCATTTCTGCACACAAAAATATCATTTATGATAGCCTCCTATCCGTTCTTCTTCTGAAAATTTCATATAACGCCATCTCAGGAATTTTCGTGGTACTTATATTGTTGCCGATGGAAAATAATAAGCTGCTACCTTAAAACTTTGTAAGATGGTACTTTATGACATTATCCAAATGTTTTTATTTTGGTTAGAACAAAAATACGGTTGATTTTTCTTGCCTGTGGTGTAGTTATGAATTGCTTAGAATTAGGAAAATGGCTGAACAGAGGTGTTAGTCGCCAAACTAATGCATATATATATATATATATATATATATATATATATATATATATATATATATATATATATATATATATATATATATATATATATATATATATATATATATATATATATATATATTTATATTATATATATATATATATATATATATATATATATATATAGATATATATATATATATATATATATATATATATATTTCTCATCAAGTCAATATTTCGTCAACATTCGTGACTTCATTAGGAGTAATAGATACTACAATAAAATGAATTAAATCGAAAAAAATTCTCGAAAATTCTCAAGTAAAACTTACAGGTCTGAAGTTTTGGAAAATTAAAATACAAACATAACATTCAACGGATGCAACACGACTGGGTGAGAATCAGCATAACTAGTTTCGGTGCGCTGCGAGTGTCAATCTTTGGTTTGTCACCAGGCGGAGTTAATCTATATATTATTCAAAATTTTGCAATAAATGTTGTTTAGTTGGCTGATTTATAATTTACACAGTTTTCATTTCTTTTTATATGACATATGTCCAAAAATGATCTTTTTTATAATTATCCTGATGGTTTGAAACTTTCACGTTAGAAAAGTCAAAAGCTGCATGCAGCATGACCCGTTTTTTTTGTTTCTCTACGGCTGCGCGATCTTTTTCATAAGCGAACGTAAAAGTTATAAACCATCAGGATAATTATCAGAAACGATTATTTTTGGACATGTGTCATATAATAAGAAATAAAAATTGTGTGAATTATTAATCTGACACGGGTAAATTAAGCAACATTTATTGCAACATTCTGAATCATATTATATAGATTATCTCCACCTGGTGACAAATTAGAGATTGACACTTGCGGCTCACCGAAACTAGTTATGCTGATTCTCACCCAGTTGTGTTGCATCCGTTGAATGTTGTGTTTGTATTTTAATTTTTCTTCTAAAAACTCTAGACCTGTAAGTTTTATTTTTGTGTTTTCCAGAAACTGTTTATTGATGTAATTTATTTTATTATAGTCCTTCTCCTGACGAAGTCACAAATGGTGACGAAATACACTGCCGTGCATAAAATCCTGGTCACCACGTAAGTTGCAATTATATTTGAAATTTTGGGTTTTTTCGGATTTCTTTCAGGAGTAGTATATTTTATTGACTTCATGCGATGATTTTATCGTGCTTGCTTGAATAAAAGAAACTTGTTGATATTTGATTGAAAGTGTAATTAAATTATTGAAAATAATGCAAACAAAAATTTTGATTTGATAGTTGAAGCAAAAGAAAATTTCGAGGATTCAGTATCGGGTATTTCCTCCTCGGGCAGTTATAACAGCTTGCAAACGACGAGGCATGCTTTGAATGAGATTCTGAATTACATCCTGCGGAAGATTGTCCCATTCCTGCACCAGTATGTTGCGGAGCTCTACAGAATTTTTCGGAGCCGGCAGATGTCTCCGTAAACGCCTCTTCATCTCATCCCAAACATGCTCGATGGGATTCAAATCTGGACTTCGAGGAGGCCAAACAAATCGCGTGATTTGAACCTCGTCAAGATAAGCATTAACGAACCGAGCAGTGTGGGGCGGTGCATTATCATGCATAAATATTGCATTTTGTCCAATAAATCCCATAAATGGTACAGCATAGCCTTCTAGAACTTCTGTGAGGTACCTATGCGCATTCAAAGTCCCATTCTGTATAAATACAAGCTCCGTGCGAGCATGAAACGATATGCCTCCCCATGCCATAACTGATCCACCACCAAATGGAAGTCGTTCGGCGATACAAGCTTCAGCATATCTTTCGCCTTGTCGACGCCACACTCTCACACGTCTGTCTGAGACGGTATAGCCCAGTCAACGAAGACCCGAAAACATGAAACCTGGAAAAAAATTAGCGTGAGGCTGAATTTTTCCCCATCGATAAACCACTACTAGAGGATCATTTTTACAAAAGTCCCCTAAAATCCCCCTGGAGCTTCAGCCCCTACCCCCTCTCAAAGAATGAAAATGACCATAACTGCGGAAAGCCCTAAATCTACGATACTAATAATCGGATCGAGTTGAATTTTTTGTTGTTGTGATTGTTATAACATGAGCTACAATAATGGTCCTCTTCATTTTCACGTTAAACCTAATAGATTTCTCATAAATGAATGCGCGACAAAAACAATTTTTTAACTCTAACACTTTATATTTTTGCGTATAAGTGTTTTGGATGTCACATTACAGGAAAAAACCTCAAATGAAAATTGTAGATTATTTAATTCTGAATTTAACTATGTCAAGGTGTGTTTCTTCACGTGCGTGGTGGTGCAGTAGAGGGGGAGGAATTAACACACTTCTGCTGCGATTTCGGTCGGCCGACTAAGACAGGCGGCGGGAAACTGGCAAAATGGCTGGCACGGAACATTATATTTATAGCAACTCTCTCCTCCCTAGTTACCCAACTGACTTTGACAGTAGACTTAAGTCTGTTGAAGGAAAGAGCGATTTTCTTCATTTTGTTGAAAGTGTTAGTTTTAACGACTGTTTGGAGAATTGATATTTTTGTTTGTTAAAAATGGACAATAAGTCTATTTTGATTTGCATTTTTTTTGAAAACGAGTTGGGAGGCGATATAGTTGTTGTCGAGAAGGGATTAAAATCCATTTAGAAAGCGAGTTCACTATTAAATGATGGACTCTATGAAAAGATTACTGGAAAAACGAAAATTACTGTCCATAAATCGTGCAGGCAAAAGTACACTCGTCCAACCAGTATTCGAGCTGCTGTGATGAAAAAAGAACCTGAGGTTCCATTTCTTTTGTTCTGGGAAGTTTAAAAGAAACCTTCGATTTCAAAAATGATTGTTTTTTGTGGGAAACAAGCTACGGTTTACTCTAAATCTCCCTATTATAGCCGAAAACCTGTCCATCTTGTGACTTCAGAAATAAGAGAAAACATACTCAAAAAATGTGATGAACGAGATGATAATTGGGGGAAAAGATTCAAATGTAAGCTTCTTAATGTTACCGACCTACCAAGAACGAAGAGCAGAACAAGAGGGCATCAAGACACTCATCTTGCGATATCGCGTTCGAAAAAAACACTTTTTGTGTTACCTACATCGGAAGAAGACTTTTTGGGAAATAAAAACAATAAAAAGAACTTGTTGCTTGCTCTGGTATCAGAACTTCAGATACACGGTCTTAGAATAATAACAGCAGAAGAAGATGCAGATTTACATATTGTGATGACAGCTATACAACACTGATTCTAGTGTTGTAGTTGTGAGCTCTGATACATATATATTAATATTGTTAATTGCGCTGGCTCCTGAAGAGAAAAAGATATAATTTCGAAAAGAGGAAGTTCGTGCTATATCTTCAACGATTCATTACAAGATAGAGGCTTTGATTGATAAGCACCAGACATCATGAAAACATCTTCTATTTGCGCATGCAGTAACCGGTTGTGATAGCACCTCTTGTTTTTTTGGAATGGGTAAATTGAAAGCAATCGAAATGCTTAAGTCACCTGAGATTCAAGAGTTGTCCAAGTTATATCTTGATATAACCACCTCTAAGGTGTTGATGGCTGCTGGAGAAAAATTTGTACTTTATTTATATGGTTTGAGAAAATACTCAACTTTGAACGAAGCCAGATATTACAGATTTGCAACTCTGGCAAAGAAGAGTACACTTAAATCGAACTTTGACCTGGCAAAACTGCCACCAACCTCTGAAGCGTGCCGTCAACATCTACTTATAGTTTTTTTACAAGTACAGAGTTGGTTAGGAAATAAACTTCCCGCCACAGAGTGGGGATGGAAAATGGAAAGTATAGAAAACAATGGAATATTGAAAAAAACCGGTTACAACATCACAGCCATTTGCCCCAGATGATATTTTGCATCAACTGTCTTGTGCTTGCAAACAAGGATGTGGAAGATATTGTGGGTGCAGGAAAGCCAAAATAGTTTGTTCTGCAATGTATGAGAATTGCAATGGGTTATGATGTTCAAACTCGCAGATTTCTTTCGAGGAATATAGATTAGATCCAGATCTAAGTTCAATAGAATAAAGACTTACCTATATATTGTTAATAGCATACTAAATACTTTTCATTAAATTTCTATATTAAAAATTATGAACTATCTGTCATGAAAAGTAAGAATTTTAAAAGGACAAAAAATATATTTTATACTATACTGTTAAAGCTGTCACCTTGTGGTAAACAGCTGCCAGTTTTGCCATTGTGAGACACGGCAGATCCATAGATGGTGGATAATGAAACGTAAATCAAATAAAATGGTTAGGGAATTCCTTGACCCCGAATCAAAATTGGCATAAGCAATAGATGACTTTATATTTCGTATATTTTAATACACTACGACTGATCAACGAAATAGTCAGCCGCCCGCGTAATCGCAGCTAAAAATTGCTGCATCCTCCCCTCTACTGTACCAGCCCGCACGAGAATAAGCAAACCTTCACACCAATAAATTCACAATTAAATAATCTACAATTTTCATTTGAGGGTTTTTCCTGTAATGTGACATCCAAAAAACATATACGCAAAAATATAAAGTGTTAGAGTTAAAAAATTGTTTTTGTCGCGCATTCACATTCATTGATGAGAAATCTATTAGGTGTAACGTAAAAATGAAAAGAACCATTATTGTAGCTCATGTTATAACAATCACAACAAAAAAAAATTCAACTCGATCCGATTATTAGTATCGTAGATTTAGGGCTTTCCGCAGTTATTGTCATTTTCATTCTTTGAGAGGGGTAGGGGCTGAAGCTCTAGGGAGATTTTAGGGGACTTTTGTGAAAATGATCCTCTAGTAGTGGTTTATCGATGGGGAAAAATGCAGCCTTACGCTAATTTTTTTCCCATCAAAAACTTTATTGACTGGGCTAGTAAGACAAAATCGAGATTCATCGGAGAACAATACCTTAGTGCAGTCCTCTATTGTCCAAGCCAAGTGCTCTCGTGCAAAATTCAGCCTTGCAGTTCGGTGTTCACGGGAAAGCGGCGGTCCAGTAGCCCTAGTTCGAGAAGATAATCCAGCATCATGAAGTCGCCTTCTAACTGTCCACTGACTTATGTTCACATTTCTCATTTCTTGTAAATGATTTCGAAGGAAAACTGATGTAACCGTTCGGTTTCTCAATGCAGTAGAAGCGAGATAACGGTCGTCTCTGGCTGTTGTACTTCTTCTTCGTCCTGAACCAGGTCTTCGGGTAAGCAGACCAGTCTCTTCGTTTCGTTGAGATACTCGTTGCACACTGGAGAGACTTACACCAAAGTTTCTCGCCGTTTCGCGCTTACCTCGGCCATCTTCTATGGCCGCCACAATTCGTGCCACAATGGCAGGATTTATGGCCATTTCACTAACAATAACAATAATAACAATAATACTAAATCAAACAAGGAAATTGAGATATGAAAACATGTATGGATAGCAAAAATATGATGGTAATGGTAATCAGAACCTTCGATGACAGACCACTTTTCCATCAAACTTTGAACAAAACAACAACTGACAGTTAGAAATAGTGCCTCCCTCTATTTGTGCAGTGTTGAAACCCAGTGCCAAGAAAAAATTATGAGTTTACTTGAAATTTCAAAAATATTTGCAAATTACGTGGTGACCCGGATTTTATGCACGGCAGTGTATTGAGTTGATGAGAAAAAAAGAGTTTCAGTTTCCCGACAGACTGCTTCCTGATATTCTAATATATTGAAATTACAGTACAGTACAGTATATATATATATATATATATATATATATATTTATATATATATATATATATATATATATATATATATATATATATATTTATCTATATATATATATATATATATATATATATATATATATATATATATATAAATATATATATATATATATATATATATATATATATATATATATATATATATATATATATATATATATATATATATATATATATATATATATATATATATATATATATATATATATATTATATTGAATAGTCAGCATTCAGCATATTCATATTAATCAAAATCATATTATTTTATGCACCTACCTTCCTTTCAACCTACATTATATAATATAATTTATTAATTAAGATAGAAGGTATTTACATTTACTGCATTTCATTCATTTCAAGATTTGTGGCAACGCTGCGGAAAGCTTAGAAAGGTATATTCTCAACGTTCATTATGCCTGCCACAGAAAAGCAAACTCACACCACTCAAAAACAAATACCCTGAATGAATACTTCATTGAAATAGAAAACCAAAACACATGTACATGGCAACACCGATAAAGTCCAGTCTTATACAATGTCGACCAATCACAACTATAGAATCTCCCTGACATCGAGTAAAGTCGTTGATTGAATCGTAGTATGATCGTAATTCGTACTGTCTGAATAATGGACGCCGGAATCAGCTCGCGTTACGCGTATTGTTTTAAAATGAGTTTGATTACTGAAATTAATTTCAAAAATTTCAATGGTGACTTAGTGGAATATTTGTTATCCCATAACTTTAGTGCCCTAAGTTAGGAGGATGAAGTTTTGATAAAAACAATGCGACCTACCCCGGAATTGAAGAATTTGGTGCAGCGTAACAGAAAACAAAACCGCGGTTTTAATACAAAGAATTATGAGAGACATCCTTGCCTAACCGGATCACAGGTAAAAAATAAAATTATTTTGTTGGCAGTGTTTACTTTTTACTAGTGAAAATGTCTCTGTTTGGGGCCGCTTAGGATTTGACGATTTAAAAAATTTATCACGTTCTTTGGAAAGGCACGAAAAATCCCAGGAACATGTCGTGTCGCGGATCAAATTTAAAATGTTTGGAAAAAAAAAACAATATTAATGTTATTGATACAGCACGTGTTCAAGAGTTAGAAAAATACAACGAAAAAGTTAAGGAAAACAGAGAAATATTGGGGAAACTGGTCGACATTATATTATTCTTATGTCGCCAAGATATAGCGAGTAGGGGACACGATGAAACAGACGAATCTAGCAATAAGGGAAATTTTAAGGAACTCCCTGATCTATTTTGCAAATATGACGAAAAGCTGTATAATTTCATTAACAACGCTACAGTTTTCTCCGGAACCTCAAAAATAACTCAAAACGAAATTATAAACTCTGCTACCTATGTTTTGGAAACTTTTATCGAAAATGAACTTAAAAATGTTAATTTTTTTTCCTGGCAAGTAGATGAGACAACTGACATTAGCTGTAAATCGCAGTTGTCGATAATATGCAGGTTCGTAAAAGATGGAACATTATTTGAGAGATTTTTAGGTTTTCATGATGTCAGTTCTGGGAGGTCTGCCACCGATTTATTCGATTTTTCAAATGAAAAATTTTCGAAGTTTAATTTTCAATCTGAACTTATAGCACAAACCTATGACGGCGCAGCGGTTATGGCTGGCCATTTAAACGGTCTACAAACAAAAATTAAATCTGTTGCTCCTCAAGCTATTTTTACACATTGTTATGCACATAACATGAATTTGGTTTTAAGTAACGCTTGTAGTTCTATTGGGCAAGTTAGATTTTTTTTTTCAAATTTATCTGCATTTTCTACATTTTTTTCAAAATCAACAACGCGCACAAAATTTCTAGATGCAATAGTAGGTAACAGAATTCCAAGTAACGCACCAACTAGGTGAAATTTTACTTCAAGAGCTATCTTTACTATACACAATAATAAGGATAAAATTTTAGAGGCTCTTAATTCTATAGTTGAAAGTGAGGAATTTTTCACCGATAAAGTAACTTTAAATACCGCACGCGGATTAATATCTTACTTACAAGATAAGGAATTTATATATTTTTTAAACATCTTTAGATTAATTTTTGAACAAACAGAAATAGTTTTTCAAATCTTACAGCACATGTTTTCAGATGTGATTAACTCACGAAATCGGCTCAAGTTTCTTTTGGAGAAAATTTCAGAATTTCGTGCAGAAGTTTATTTTAAAAAACTATATTTTGTATTTCAAACTACTGATGATACGACTCAATTTAGCCCAAAACGAAAGAAATTCAGTTTCGCAGATATGGAGCTTCACTATCAGCAAATATTTTATGAAATTTTGGATACTATTAGGGGTCATATAGAAATAAGATTCTCTGATTTGAAAGAACTGCATTTCTTCGAATTACTCAATAAAAATTTGTTTACCGGATTTTCGGCTAATTTTCCAGATAACCTTTTGGAAAATTTATATCAAAAATACACTTTTTTTGATAAGGTGGCCCTAAAATTGAACTGTGTGTTGTTTATAGTGACAATGAAATTTTGGGGCAAAATGAAAATCATGTGATGACTATTAAATACCTTTTTGATAATGATTTGAATCAAGATTTACCTCAAGTTTATAAACTCTTATGTCTAATTGTTTCTATCCCGGTGACATCGGCTTCCGTAGAGCGTTCGTTTTCCACTCTTAAGAGAATTAAAACTTATTTACGAAATTCAATGAGCCAGGATCGTTTGAAAAATATTAGTTTGTTGTCTATTGAAAAGGAATTGGTAAAACTTTTGGCGAAAGACAAAAAATTTTATGAGGATATTATGGATCATTTTGCTAACGTTAAAGATCGCAGAATATCGCTAATCTTCAAAAATATATAACTTTTCATTTGCTGTCCCACACATATTTTGTACATTTTATTTTTCACTGGTTTTGTTTGTGGTACTAGGTACTTTGTTACTTAGTATTATACTAAATAATTCGTTGTTCCTTGTAAAAATCTTGAAAGAATTTATTTTTTGTTTGATTTTATGTAAACATTATTTTTTATTTAAGGCTTCTGCCTTGGCATTGGCATCTATGCAGGAATTATAAAAAATAGATGTCTATGCCAAAGAATTTATTTAAATTTTTTTTTTAGGTCTAAATGTATATTTTATTATTTTATTTTGTTGTTATTTTATTTTTATTTTGTTTTACTTTTATGACAGGAATTTTATTTCAATCTATTTTTGGGAGGGTCCTATTTTATTTTTGGCAAGAAAAAACTCTCAACTCCCCGTTGGTTCTTGCTGGGCAACAATTGATTAATTCCTCGAATAAGAAACAAATTCGTTAAGTAGGTAGGTAGGTACCTATTTTGTGATAGAAAAAAAAATATGATGAATAGATGAATTGATTAATTGGCTGAGAAGAGTTTTTGTGAATATTGTAAATAGGAGTTGTAGGTCTCAAGGTAGACACTCGAAAGTGAAAAAACATTTTTTCCAAACAAATTAATAGCTTAGGGTGCTTGTTTTACCTAGATTATCTTTAAATTATAAGGCGGTTGACCTTGAAATCCTAAAAAAATATATATATATATATATATATATATATATATATATATATATATATATATATATATATATATATATATATATATATATATATATATATATATATATATACAGTGTAGATGTTAAGTTGCAAAATCGTCCAAATTGTGATAGGATTATGAAAGTAGGTACAAATGTTCATTTCAGTTATAAACATGATATGAGATCAATACCATATCTGAATCTGACTTCATTCATTCCTATTATTATTCAAGATGGCCGAAAACATTGTCAATATTATGTAAAAATACTTCATATTGTGAAAGAAATCTGAAATTTGGTATAGATGTTCGTTATTGTAATAGTTATAATATAAAATTTTGTAGAAGTAATGATATAAGATCAAGACCTTAAGATAATATGTTAGTACAAACCAGCATATTACTACAACAGGAAAGGCTGATGCTATAGTTAATGTATAATTCCATCTAACACGTACACGCCATGCTCATCAAGTTACAGCTGCTGCTTTACATATTTAACAGAAAATGTCATATAAAATCTATTTAGACTCTGTACAGTCAGACGAAGATACAATGGAATTTGTTGGGTGGATACAATGAAATCAAAAAAACTAGTGAGCAGCAGAACTCCATCCCTAAGGTGGTATTTTTCGCGTCGCGGTGCGATTCTAACAGATTGAATTATATTTTGATCACACCTAAATAGCAAGCCGAATTAAAAAGAAGAAAATAATTTATTTTGTCCATTTCTCGAAAACAACGAGACAACGAGAAACATCTTCGTGAAAATCTGCGGTTGTAGAAATATATCAAAATTTTGATACATTGTTTCTGCAACGAAAAAAATCGAAAATACTTTACCAAAGTTCAGCTCATTCGACTCTATGGGAGCAGCTGGAGATGCCAATATGTACCTCGATAATAAAATTATATATAGTCTGTCTATTGAGCCTTGGCATTCACGTCACATACATGCGCAAATAACGACGCAACGCTACCTACCAAATGTCAAGAAAAATTGGTTCTTAATAAGCCTGGCCATGCAATCTTGGCAATTAGTAGATCATAATCATGAACAGGAGAATGCTAACTTCAAAGGTGATGGGGGTGCTGTAGTACTGATTGAAAATCCTGCAGCTTTGAGAAGATAGATGGTGTCTGATCCAGCGATTTCTAGACTTGCTAAAGAATTTGAGTACAAAAAATGAGGTAACTCGTCAATTTGAACAAATACCTAGTGTACAAAAAGCAGTGATTTAACGTCTCTTGCGGCAACAACTGAAGAAGCTGTCAATTATTTTATGGAGGACAGTGAAGATCTCCTCACTTTGGACACAACGGAAGTTATGAGTCATATTAGTTCAAACAGCACAATATATAGAGAAATTGAAATATAAATCTTATTCCCACGAGGTACTAGAAAAGTGTTCTCAGCATATAACAGATATAATACGAAGAAATAAAGTGAAGCTTTTCAATACATACCTGCGAAAATCTACCAAAATTAGGGTTAACCCTTAACTACTGATACCTATTTCCTCACACAGACCCTGACACGGAGTCTGCCAGACTCCTTTTTTATTAGGCTTTCCACAGTTTGTCAATACTTTTTTGAAATATCTATTAATTGAAAGGGATAACTCACTTAATTCAGAAAGGGTAAAGAGAGATGCAAAATGTTTATTCTTCAAAAAGTAAATAGTAATAGAGAAATTACCAAACTCAACATTTTTTTAAAAAAATTACAATGAATTAAATAGCAGGCTGTATTAAGTTGTTGAAATCAAAATATTTATAATTTTTTTTGAAATCGAGTTCTTCTATATATGTGGAGTAAACAACATATACTCTAAATGTTGACGAAAAAAGCTAAAAAAAAAATGACAAGCACTGAAAATATGCAAAAATTTGTTCAGTTAGATTGGCAGCAACACTGTAGGCAAACTTTTCGTTGCTTTTTTTGGAAGTTAAGCAGGCATGTGGTCTTCCTTTTCAATTTCGGAGGACATATGTGGCAATATTTTCTGTTGAGAAGGGTTTCATCCCCAGTTTGAGGCTCCAGTACAGTACAGAGGGTACTTGAAGAATGCGCCGAATCAATTGTTTCAAAACGTTTTCATCTGGTTCCACATCGCTATTATGAATTTCTATGTTTTCAAACCATTGAAGCAAAGTCTCCTCAACATTTTTGTCCGTTGGTTTCACTCTTTTCGAAGTACTAGCCATATTAATTTATATGAGTTTTATAACACTAACTCTGACACGGAGTCCCACAGACTCCTCTTACGATATAGCTTGCCCGATAACAAATGAAAATCAGCGAAATTCAAACAGATACACACTTGCCTAATTTCAGGAAGGTACTGAAAGAAACAGGCGTCTGCTTCTATTGTGATGAGAGATATGACGTATAGTGCTCAAGGAGTCTGTGGGACTCTTGTCAGTAGTTAAGGGTTAAAATGTACATAATGTGAAGTGTAATGTTACTTTTTCATACATTCACTAAGTTTGCTTACCACTATTTCCATTATTAAGTAATGTTCCTATTTTGATAAATATTTTGTTTCTACTTTAACTTTGTTTTCTATTTAGTTCGTCGTTTATCTTGGATTATAATATATATAGCAATTTATGACATCATAGATAAGAACGACATAAGATCTTGATCTTCTATCTATACTACTACATTGAAGAACATCTGTGCTACTAACGTCATTGGCAATATTCTCATGGGGTCTTGATCTTATATCTTTACTACTACAAAACTAAACATTTGTACCTAATTTTAGCTCTCTATCACAATTTGAAGTATTTTTATACAATATTGATAATATTGTCGACCAGCTTGGATTCTAACGAGATCATGATTTTATATCTTCACTAATATAAATATGAACATCTGTTCATAGCTTTTTATCACAATGAAAACGATTATCCTCATTTTCTTAGCTTAATGGCTGGTCCAGACGCTACGTTTTGCACAACCTTTTGTCTGCACAATTCAACACGTTGCAGATAAAACGTTGCGTGTAGATAGGAAAATTGCTCAGTTTTGAAAAAAGAGCTGAAGCTATAACTGAGCTAGAGAGCATAGAATTTCTGGAACTGTGCAGACAAATCACCGCATGTAGACAGTAGCATCGTCTTCAGATTCATTTTGTTTCTCAGTTTCTTTGTATGTGTTTGATTACTTTGATCGACAATGGCTGACCTGCGGCAATGTTCATATATTTTACGAAAGTTTTCCATACATTTGGCGTATCAAATCGAAAGAATAGAGTGACAGGGATAAAAAGGAGCAGGTTTATGAGAGTTTAGTGGAAAAATTCCGAGAAATTGATGCAACCACAAACAGAGAAACAGTTGTACCTTCAAGTATTCATTCTTCAGCATTTTGAAGATAGCTTTACATGTTTCAGGAATGATTTCATTTAACGATTATTTCGATATAATTGTTGTGAATTCTAGTTCTTTGTGGTTTCTGCCAGTTGAACACAATCTTAAAGTTGCTGTTAGCCTTTCATATGGTCATATTGCTCTTCTCATACAAGTATTATTTTTTATGATATGCGGTGTTACTAATTCCAATGAATAAGTATACGTGTCTATGTCCATTCTCAAGCAGTTTTGGCAATCATTAGGTTCACGCAGTAATTTAATATAGGAAAAGTGCTGCCTTTTTAGAAGCCACTGCCGCGACCACCTTGAACGCCGGGTATTTTTGAGACGTTCCAATCTTTTATTTTTCTTAACAAGAATCCATGGCAAAATTGAACAGAGTAGTACCTCCTTCATGTCGATGTCTGTGCAAAATATCTTAAGACTGTGCAGACAAAAGGTTGTGCAAAAGGAAGCGTCTGGACCGGCCTTACAAGCAACGTTTTATCTGCAACGTCTTGAAATGTGCAGACAAAATGTGCAGAAGGTAGCGTCTGGACCGGCCTTTACAGCTGTACAAATATATAAAAAAGATTTTCATAAGCAAAACTTTCGAAATCATATACTTTTACTATCTGCAGATAATATTGAGTGATACAGATGGGAGTAAAAAAGATTCGTTTTATGACCCGTTTAGAAAACTTATCGGGAATGGACTTGCTGTTAATAATGGTATGTATTTTGAATTTCTTCATGTCATATCGTCCGCACCAAGATATGAAGCATCTTATGTGGTAAAAAAGTATTAGTAAGTTCAGAAAAATGTGCTTATTGTACGTATCCGGAAATACACATTTGATGAATTGTTTTTGAATATTACTTTTATAAGAAAATCTGGCATAGAAGAGTCTGAAAAGTATTCTGTAGAATGTTATATAACAAGATTCCGTTAATTGACTTTGTTGTCCAAACGGCCGCAAGAGGTCTCGTTTTAAGGATCCAGTAGTAAGTACGAGCGAAATTCCCATCAGCAAACGACCATGGAGTGTAATTTTCGCAATAGATAGATGTTTTGAATTGCTTTTTCCATATATCTTGATCTCTTGGAAGGTTGTTCCATGAAATAAATGGTAAAATTATTATTTTTCTTCTAATTGTATGTAGACTATCATAAAATTAGAAGAAAAATATGGAAAGAGCAATTCAAACCATATATCTATGCGAAAATTACACGCCATTAGCTAAGTGAAGAGATATGTAAAAAAAATTTTTTTGAACATTCAACTTTTTTCATTGAAAATAATACTATTTTTCATGATTTGCTGATAACTTGAAACATTGCTCGAGTAAGTATTCATTATAATTTCTGTTAAAATATAATGAACACAATCATTTTTCAGGAAAATCATGGTTCAAGCCAAGAAAAATACTCACAAAATGTTTCTATTTTTCTACTCTCAGAGACTATATTGGTGTATTCAACAAGGAAATCAGTTCTCTGACGTCTACGTTCAGAACAACTGTAACGAAATCGTGGATGTCTCTTTTCATATACAAAACATGACATTTAAAATAAGTAATGGTAAGGAAAACATACTTTTCTCAGAAGTTCATAGCATTATTTATCTTTATATTACAAAGTTTCATGAGTATGGATATAGTTACTTCAGTAAGCGTAATCGGCGATGGATAAAACATCTTGATTTAATAGCGGCAAGTTTTATCAAGTGTATTCACGTTCAAAATATGTTTTGGAAAAATCTAACCTAATACACTCAGTCATTTTTTTTCTTGAAGATATGCTAGTTAGATTACCTATTCTAAACAAATGTTATATATATATATATATATATATATATATATATATATATATATATATATATATATATATATATATATATATATATATATATATATATATATATATATATATATATATATATATATATATATATATATATATATATATATATATATATATCTCAGAAACTTAATTTAGGAAAAATTGGAAATTCTTTAAATTGGCTAGATGTTTTGAGGCCTATTCAGCATATATTTTCATTTATTGGGCATTTCCGGTTAAACCGGAAATAGGACCCCAAGTCACTCATTTTAAATAGGATACCGTATATATTATTACATTTTTGAATTCTACCCAAGATTCTGGGCAGATTTTATGCATCATGTCCTATGCCTATTTCTGAGCGTTTTTGACATATTCAAGTTTTTTTGTCAAAAAATAAGGTTGCAAGTTCTAATAGAATTATCAATTGTTTCTATAAGGAAGCCCTTATTACTCACTTTGGGTTGGATTCCTTGTTAAGAAGGACTTACTTTAATAGAATTTGTATAATATTTGGATAAATAATCATACAGGGTGTTCGAGAAATAAGATCCAAAATGATATTGAGAAAACTGATAAAAATCAATTTTTTCAAATGTAAACCCCCATTTTCCTTATTTTGAAGTATTAAGCATCCAAAATCAAGGTAATATTGTATAAGGTTATTCATACCTAAAATCTTCAGTTTTCGAAATATTGCCAATTTAATAGATATTTTTATATGACGATTTTGCATTTTTTCATTTAACAATTCGATCTGGGATAGCCCCGATCGTATTATTTGACATTTCAAATCATCGTAATGGTACCCTGGTTATATTATACACACTAAGATTATTTAAACTTATTTATTATTTATGGACAATGTGATGAAGTTATTTCAAGAACATGTGATACATTTACGACACGATATCCTCAAAAACAGAAACAATCACAAAATAGGTACTATTAGACGAATTATAGAAAACTTGAAGAACTTAGGATCCGCAAAGGAAAAATGTACAGTTTATTATCAATGAAAATATAGAAATCGTAAACTGGAAATAAAAATGTTAAACAAATTATGTAAGTGAATGTTCGAATTGATGTATTTGAACTTCTAGGAATTTTGCGCATCTAAGACGCAATTGTTCATAGGTGACTCTTCTTATTGACTGGTGGTCTAGGTCTTCAAATGTCGTACTTATTCACCCCATGCAGTACTCCATGGTAGTCACTGCGGTGTTATAGAAGTTATTTTTCACTGTTCTCCATAGATAAAAATCGAGTGCTGATAGGTCTGGGAGCGAGGTGGCCAAAAAGTTGGTCCATTGTTGGCTATCGATTGATCATAAAACTTGGCTTTATCAAAACTTTTCTAAAAAAAAATGTCGTGGCGAAACGTCAACTTTTTAATAAAATCGAGTTTTTTAAGATTCAACAAGCCTGTTATTGCTAATATAATAATTTTCTAGAGATTATATATATATATATATATATATATATATATATATATATATATATACATATATATATATATATATATATATATATATATATATATAAATATATATATATAATATATATATATATATATATATATATATATATATATATATATATATATATATATATATATATATATATATATAAACTAGAAGAAAAACTATTACACTTGCCTCTAAGAGATTTATTCTAACTTTGATAATATTTTGAAGAAGCCATGATAGAGTCGAAACGTCCGCCAAACTAATGAATTTTCTTTAAATCGCTTAAAAACTAGTTGAAATTAATTTTCATTAAGTAACAATGAAGTAAGAATCTAATATATTTCATGTTTCATTTTTAGAAAATGTGAGTTTATAGTTTTTACCAAAACAAAATTTTTTCCTAAAACTTTTGAATAGTATTTCGATATGAAATATATATCTATTTCTCTAAATGATTCTACTCATTACATCTGAAGACAATTTATTTATCTATAAGTAAGATATCTTCAATCTTGATAACCTAGTTTATTATAAACGTACAACATTCTCTTCAGTTTAAATTATATCATCAACTTAATATATGTTTTCTAATGAATACGCATTCAAATAATATAAACTAATTTGATACGCACATTCAAAGTAATATTATAATTTCATACCTACACTTTATTCATATCCCTTGATAAACCTTAATTATTTTACCTTTACATACTAGCCTCTTCCAATTTTCTCTGTTATTTCCTCAAATCACTTTTTACTCTTCCAAATGTTTACTTATCTTCACTAATTCTTCCTACACGACCCAGTCAAATGTTACGTTCACAAAAATTTCAGAAACCATACTTGGGAATAAGTCTACGAGAATGGACAAAGAATCAAGAAGTTACATCGATTCTTTGAAAACTGTATCAGAAATAACATTTTTAAAATCTACAAAGCCGTTTTTGAATTTAGTTTGGCCATTACTGTAAGCTAAAAAAGAAGAAGACCAAGCTCTGAAAAACATGAATAAATATATTTTTCATTTTCAAGCTATTGAACAGAATTCGGTTTTTGATAGCCATAAAGATGATCGCTGTCGCAGTATGTTGGACCTTCTGCTGGGTTCCCCGCATTTATTTGACAGCACGGCTGTGAGGAATGAAATTGACGTTTTTATATTTGGGGTGAGTATTTTAAAGTACAAACTGATGTTTATGAAATTAGGCACACACTGAGTATACAAGGTGTCCCAGATATTCACCTCAATATATCGCTTTGTATGAAGTATTGCAAAAAATTCACGAACAAGTTGATTTTGAATTTGAAGGGGATTTGGATCTATATTATAACTTATCTGGAAGGAAAAAGGTTTCAGTTGTTACAACCTGTTGGCTCAAGATGACTGTTTTCTATTACAAAATTAACATCTGATTTATTTATGTAGTAATTATTAATCTAGGTGATATAATTCTAAGTTTTGTCTCTAGGCTCAAGATACTACATCCACGATGCTATCGTTTATGATGATGATACTTGCGAATTACCCCCACCACCAAGTGAGTATTTTCGAACACAAAACATATCGGAATGGAAATTGTGGTTTCAAAGAATTCTTACTAAAAGTTAATACAACAAAAGTTTTTACTATAAATTGTGTTATACTTGACTCAATATGCAAATCAAAATTATGAAAATTCTCATAATAAAATTAAAATATCATAGACAGAGTAAAATTGAAACATTAATGAGTTATAAACTAGAAATAATAGAAAACATCATGCAGAAAAATTACTTCAAAACAGCGTCTTGGTATGAGAGAAAAGATGAAATATAGCGTATTGACTAATATTGGAACACCCAGCACCAAGCTTGAAACATCTCTTTCGCGAAACAACAACAAAGTTGCAATAAGAGCTGGTAATTATATTGGAAAACATATTAACAATCATAAAAACGAAGTTATGAAACAGTTAACATTGGTAGAACTTTTAGAAATTTTCAAATTACAATTTCTGAAAATGAACTTGCTTTTGATAATGAGAAAGTAGGTATCCAATATGCAAATCATTTTCTTGATAAGGGTCATTAAATTAGCTCAGACTTAGAAATATTGAACATCAAGAACAGTAATCAGGTTTTTTCTCAAAGGTCAGGTAGAACTTACAAGGAGCCTTTTATTGAAATTTTTCGAGAATTATTGTTGTAAGTATATAAATATCGGTGTCTATAGATTTTCACAATGATTTATTCAGCAATTGACGAAGAAGTTATACTTGGAAACTGGCGTCATGTATTGTACTTCGAATAGTTGTGAAAATTGTTATGAGTATTTATTCATTATGCATATATTACAATACTATATCTTCATCTTATGCAGCTATGTTTGATCGCGTGATTGATAACATCTGAGAAATGAAGCACCATATAACGCACTTGGTACATAAATAGCTATTAGTTTTCACTTGTATATTATATGTTTATTTCACCTTAGATACGGTTGCTATAAACACACTCATTATGCCCTAGGAGGTAATGAGCGGGCGTTATGGATCATAAAGCCCGCTAATTGTACGGCGAGAAATGAAGCAACTTCCATTGATTAAATACTTCATAATTCTTGTCGTGTACGACTCTGGATTTCTCCGGCAATGAATTATTTGAGGCTTTGGCTGCATTTTCTATGATATTCTTGGGTAAATTCATTTTCATTTACATTATTTCTATAAAACTACAGCAATGACATTAACTAAATATGAGGACAAAAATATTCACAAACGTCAAATCAACAAATGATATGCCTACTATGAGAAGGAAAATAGAAAGTATAGGAGCAATGAACCGATTTTAAAATCGATTCATTCCTCGGGCCAAAGGTCCTCGGGCCGAATGTTTCCCTCCGGGCGTTAGGATCTATATAACGCACTTGTTACATAAATATCTATTTCTGTCAATGTCTTAGACATACGAGTTTAATACTTCTTTGCACCAAGAGAGTTTCTGGAAAAACTTGCGCCATGTGCAAATGCTGTCAGACAACTTGCTTTGATATAAGAATTTATCAGTTTTTATTATTATTTCTGGAAATATAATTGACGATTTTTTTTCTTCTACAATTTAATCCTTGTTTCTTTCGCCTGTTGTACCACAGGAAGTAAATGACATTCTAAAAACAAAAATTAAATCCAAGAAGTCATCGGGGACTGATGAGGTGCCTAGTTTACTGCTCAAAAGAGTGGCGGATGCAATATCTTCGCCACTAAGTTACCTCTTAAATTTGTCTTTTGAGAGTGGATCATTTCCTGAAGCTCTCAAATTGAACAAAGTTGTGGCGGTGTTCAAGAAAAATGATAGGCAGCTGAAGGAAAATTACCGTCCGATAGCACTCACTTCATGCTTCTCTAAAATATTTGAGTACGCCTTCTTGTCTAGGCTGGAAAGTTTTCTCAAAACAAACAGGATACTAACTAGAAACCAATATGGGTTTCGTGAAGGTTGTTCAACTGCCATGGCAATAGGTCGTGTTGTCGAGAGAATAACTGAATCAATGGAGAAAGGTGAGTGCCCGGTGAGTATTTATCTCGATCTTACCAAGGCTTTCGACTGCGTATCACATGATAGGCTCTTGGAGAAGCTTGGGGCTGTTGGTATTAGGGGAGAGCCACTTATGTGGGTTTCTGCTTATCTTAAAGGGCGAAAGCAGTTTGTCTCAGTACCACATGATAATGGAAGGGAGATTAGTTTTGCAAACTCGGGGATAAATGAGATTGAAATTGGAGTTCCACAGGGATCAGTACTTGGCCCGGTGCTTTTCATACTATATATGAATGATTTAACAAATGTGGTTGGTGAGGGCATTTGCGACACTTACTTTGCGGATGATACATCCTTTATTGTCTCAGGGACTGGTGAGGAACTTAAAAAAAAGTGTGAAGACAATATGAGTGGCGTTTTGAGCTGGTTCAATGAAAATCGACTATTACTGAATGTTTCCAAAACTAACATTGTCCAGTATAGAAATGTACAAAAAAAAATGGATAAATTTGAAATGATCATTGATGGAGATCGATTATCTGGTGTGTCGCATGCCAGGTTCCTGGGAATAACGATGGATGAAAATCTAAACTGGAAGAAGCATTGTGGTGATGTTTGTGGTAGGCTTTCGGGTGTATCGTATCTTATGAGAAATCTGAGAACGGTTTTAACACTGCCACAACTAATAAATTTTTATAATGCTGAGGTTCACTCTAGATTGAGGTACGGAATTTGCTTTTGGGGCGTTTCCTCAGGTGCTGCGGACGTATTCATCTGTCAGAAACGCATAGTGAGATCTTTAGAGGGCATGAGCAGTACAGTCTCTTGCCGGGGTCTTTTTGCACGTTATGGGATTTTGCCTCTGTTCGGATTATTTCTGATGGAAGTGAGCACATATGTTCATCTTAATAGGGGCAAATTTCTAAAGAACAAAAATATACACGAGAAGAACACACGCGCCAGAAATGATAAACGCATTTCATTCCAACGACTCAATATAAGCAGAAAGTCCGCAAACTGTTTAGGTCCAAGACTGTACAATCACCTGCCCTATGAAATCAGGGAGGCAGGGAGTACGGTTTGCTTCAAACGGAAGTTGAAGCAGTATCTATTGACGAATATGTTTTATTCTCTGGAGGATTATTTTCCTAATGTTTTCTTAGTTTGAAATTGTGATTTATATATATTTGACGCTTTCCACACATTTGTAAATGTATGTATAATGAAAATAAATTATTTGATTTGATTGAATACTGAATGAACCCAAAATTCCCTGAGAGTTCCAGGATATTTCAGGAGGAAAAAAATCTCTGAGATTTCCAGGAATTCCAGATTTTTCAAGGATAAAGACACCCTGGTTAAATGCTATATTTTTAAACGAGCACGAAATGTTGCCTATTTTACATGAGATTGGAAGTGCTACACGAGTCGTAGACAAGTGTTGCAAATCATTCGAGTGCAAAATAGCTATTTCGTGCGAATTTCATACTATACTTCTTCTACGACTGCTTATGTCCCATATGAAGTGAGGAATAAATAAGTACAATTGTATTCATTATACGCAAATATTGCTAACTTACTAAGTAAACTTCTGAATGATGCTGGAGTAATGCTTCCTATTTCAAGTATTCACTAATATTCATATTATTATCAATGCTGAGAGTCGTTCTTAGCATTGAATATTGAGTCCACAGAGTGAAACTTTCAATTTTCTTTGCCAATTCGGCAAAATAAGCTAATAAAACATTTGCGGAAAACGCATTTGCTTTTTCACTGATCTTCCAATCCAGGAAGAGAAATTAAGCCTGTTGATACAGCTACTTTGTGGTAATATATCTAAAGTTGTTACCCTAGCAGCTTCTATTATGATTGAAGGTGTTAATTCCACATCACTTTCACTTTCCATCATATTAAAATTATTCAAAATTAAAACACTTAAATGTGTGATATATGTCTGTACCTAATAGACCTTTTCATCACTTATAATTTTATTGATAATAAAATTATATATTTGGATGCCAGTGAAAAAGATAGCTTACCATGTACCAGCAAATTATGCACTGAATGCTCCAAAAAACTATTAAAATTTTTAGAATAAAAAAAAAAAATAGATGATAATTTTATTGTCAATACAATAACAGAAATTATCATATATATTGATATATGTATAAGTGCATTAATAGAGTTAATAAATGACTTTATTGTCATTTATTTATATATATATATCTACAAATATTTATAAGTTCAATGGAACTTTCATATACCTATGGTACAGAAAATGTTTGATAATTTCTATTAACTATTTGTTTTGCTTTTCAATTTACACAATTATTACATTCTTTAATTTATCAGTCAAAGACTACAGGATTTTGAAAGTTAACCACACATGCATAAACAAATATAATTTGTGATATCATGGTACGCATATTCAATGATAAAACTGTTTGAAGAAGTCAAGTACCTACTACTTCTCCAGGTTGCAAAAAGTTTCGATCGTTGAAATATTTCAGGATCCTATAATGATCCTTCATAAGCATCAGATACAAAACTAACTCAGCCATTTGGAGTATTGTAAGCTAAATCTTCAATCAAAATATCCCATGCGCAATCTCAATGATATCAAAATTAACTATTGCATTGATTGTTTAGATTTTCGAATACCCCAATACTATAAGTCTTCACAAGCTGGACTCAAAAATCTATGTAAAGCTATAGAATTCAGACATTTTTCCATGGCTGAACTTTTCGGTTGATTAACCTGAATAATATTATTACCTACACATTTTCACGAAATCGGTTTGATTTTCTCTGCTTCCAGTGGTTTTGATGGTTTCTTCACTGATTTCACTTCTTCCAAGTACAGCCATCTTTGAAGATCAATTTGTTGAAATTCTCGATAGCTCAGAAGATTGGGATTTTCTTCAGTTGGACCACTTCTTCCATGAAAATGTAGTGAACAGATATAAGTATCTTTAGTAACATCATCAATCGTTCGAAAACCTCTGTCACTTCGAACACATTTTTTCACCCATATATCACATTTTGAACATGTTTTGATATGTACTTTGCCTGATGATTTGATAATTTTTTTTTGATATTGTAGGCCAGGTTTTGGAAAATTTATGAAATAATAAGTATTGGCTTTGAATGCCTTATACCGTGTATCACTCTTACATACTTCATAACAACACCTTTTTGTTGTTAGTTTTCTTACAGATAACATCACTATAGGCGACTTAAAAATTTTATTTTGTAATTAACAAACTTCTTATTTTATTTTTCTGTTACTTTACTGTAACTTATTTCATGTATTTAATAGTTGTTGATTTAAATTGTCTGAGCACAGGTATTTTAACATGCTTGTTTACTGAGAACAGTACGAAAAAGATGGCGGATATTGACGCATGCGCACACAAAAAAAGTGTGATGAAAAGGCCTATTTGTTTCAAATAATATGTCATAACGATTGCATCATAGATTCCTCAAGGGAAACGAACACCAAATGGTTCTAGTCCAAGATCCAAGGGGTGCCAGACGTAACTTATTTTCTCAGCAATAATATGTATGGGATGAAGTAGTGTTCTTTCAGTGTATGAATACCTGCTACCTTGTACCGACGACCAATTTCCAGGTATCAGGTGCTAAAGATGGAAAAAAATCAACTCAGTTTTTTTATTTTCTCAGGCTTGATTTTTATCATCCCGCCAGACACAAATAAAGTGTCCCTATAAGTATGACAGTATGAGCGAAATGTCATACAGTAAGTATAGAAGGGAGATCGACGATAGATAATCACTATTGCGCTGAAATGAGCAAATCATGACAGTTCGCTTATACTGTGATACTCATAGGGACCCTTTATTTGTGTCTGGCGGGATGTTTGGCCCATACGATCGGTCTGGTTGCTTGCATATGGTATTCAAATAGTTCCCTGAGTATCATAATATATATTATATAACAATCAAGACTGAGAAAATAAGAAAAGTGAGTTGACTTTTTTTACATTTTTAGCACCTGATAGCTGTAAATTGGATGTCGACACAAGTTAGCAGGTATTCATACACTGAAAGTACGTACGAGCACTACTTCATCCCACAAATATCGGATCTTACTCTATTCATATTGCACGCGTTGCACAAGGAAACCGTGCACTAATAAATGTTGTATAAATTGTGTATTCTTTAGGTTTCATTAGTTGAATCAAAATGATTATTTATCATTGCAGTCGTAAATAAATTGATTCATAATTTCAATATAAAATTCTACATTAGTTTTTTTAAAGTATTTCAGCCCATGAATATAATAAGATTCATGAACAAATAATTAATATGCTTAAATCAAGTTCTCTGGAAAATATTTTTTGAATTAATCATTATCTCGATTTATTATTTTTACTGACTCGATAACCATTTAACCATTTCATCTGATACCAAAACACTTGTATGAAACTGATTTTTATATTACGAATGAAGTAATATAATTGAGTTATCATTCCTATTGAAAAATTTCGTATACTTGTAAGTATACATATAATATTTATCCCGACCTTGATAAAACGTTATCTTAGCATTGGATGTGATTCTCGTAAGAAATATGAATAAAATTTGTATTTTAATAATTTGGATCAATTTTCATGAATTATGTAAATTCGATAGTAACATTTTTGAGCTTGAATATTATTCAGGTTTTTTTTATGGAAGAGTATACCTCTAGTATCAGTGAATCAGTTTTTGAATACGGGCCTGTATTTCTAAGTAATCACTCCTATGTATTCGCGAAAGCTACCTTCCACGACCACGAAAATTACCCTTCACGTTAGTGATTTTTATTAGAATTATATAGGTACATATTGAGTAACATTCAGTTATAAAAGCAAATATTTGTAATATAGCTTCTGTTCGTTTGGTAAAGTCACATTGATTCTTAACATATAGACAGTTTCATCAATAAAGTGAAAAATATTTTAATTTTGATTAATGTTGGCACAACATGATCATAAAGTTACAGATATTTTGTGATTATAAGTTTTCTCAAGTTAAAGTTATTTTGCATAATATGCGATCTGCAGGCAAAAATCATAAGGTTTTGATAAACGTTTACTTTTATACCGGTAAGCTCAATTAAAACTGTGTGACGTCCTTTCTTCGGATTTGCTCAGGTGCCAGACTATTTTCCCTTGATTAGGCGTCACCCTATTCGAACCTCTGCTTAGTAGTGGAATGGTTCGAGCCGTAGTAGATTAAGATGGAGATAAAGGGGTTCAATCGTATTATATTAGCATGCTTTACACTATTCTACTAGAAGGAAAGTTAAAACACAATTACAGGTAAACTTCTCTATTGATAAATTATATACAATTATAGCGATGAAAGGCGGTGATACATGTAAAATCGCATACAAACGGTAAACAAGCGTTATCTATGTAGAATGAGAGAGAGAGACAGGATGAGAGCGGAAGCGTGTGGTTAGTACTATAACTAAGAAGCGAGAATGAATAAGCGGTTTCGTGCATAAATACATAAATAACGGTCATACGACGTGATAAGATACTCAGTAGCGTGCTTAGCTATTACTGCGGTCCCGTGAGGGAATCGGAACGGATAATACGGTCTGGCGCAGGTTACGCTCCGGCATCCGTTATTCTAATGGCATTTCAGCGTGTTCTAACAAAGATGCAATCACTACCCCAGCATCCGCTGCGAGCATTTATTGTATCTACCACAGCTATGCAGAGTTCTGTACCCAGTGTCCACTGCAACACAGAACACCACCGAGCTGGTCGTTAGACTCTGCTGTGCCCTCCCCTACGTTGGACGCAGGAAAGGTCTGACGGGAGTAGAGGCACTACTTCAGCATCCGCTGCAAGTATTTCCTGCACCACTTTCAACTGCGAGGATAGATGTACCCAGTATCCACTGCAATACAGCCGCCCTACCCAATTGATCGCCAGATGCCTTTCTATACGATCTGTTTCTTCCGCCAGTGATCCCCAGCATCCGCTGCAAGACAACTGTCACAAGAAAACAGCGTACCTACGTTCAACCGGTATTGGATGCACCTCCCCTTCAACCAAATGCGGGCGCAGCGGTTTCGGCGCACAAATGGTTGATTTACCTGATTTGTCGTCTGACACTTCACTCACTGGACTAGTCACTACTCACTTCTACTTTATTCTACTTGACCACAACTACATTATTCAACTTGACCCGCGGGACTGACTGTTCCGCCGTCCGCTCTCTCATACCTACTCTCCGCGCTCCCACTACCACGTTGCGCCCCCACCACTCATGCGCATGTAGCCGAAGCAATACGCTCATCGTCCGTCGCATGCAAGGTGCGCCGTTTGACTTCTGAACGAGTGATTCGTTACAACTGTCCACCTGAAATATTTTATATGAATGAGGATTTTCTAGAAAACACTGGAACAGTTTGATTCTGTTTTCGGGGGAGACATTTTTTGATCTTGTGAATCCACGGATCTAAAATAATTCTCCTCTACAGGGTGTGATAACCACTTCAAAAATTTTGAACTGCATAAATGCCAGATCATTAAGAAGTTATTTATTTTCACTTTACGAGAATGCTGAAAATTTTTTTGTACTGCTCTGTAATTAATCAGAATAATTTAGGCGGTAGAACAAATCGAAGAAATGCTTTCATTAATATTGATAATATTAATAAACTCACATGTTAGTTTTATTACGAAAATTATGGTATTTCATTGAGTGGCTAGATTTAACAAGATGAAACTTTTTCCTACGAGGCTGTAGGTAAAAAGATTTCCCCTTCAAAATCAAACCTATCTCGGGGTTTTCCAGAAAAACACCTACCATTAATAATGTTAAATGTGTCACCGGGTATTAGGATACAGGTGGTCGAACGGATTCTCAAAACACCTTCTGAAATTTTTCTTGTTAGTTATAATTTCAATTTATGTGTTTTCTTTTCTTTCTCAATTGAAATGAGTGTATAAGTTTAATGCTCACACAATTCTTCATGAGGATAGTAAGTTTATGTTTATGATAGTAAGTTTATGTTTCTTTTCGAGGAATCAATTTACGAAGAAATCAAGAAAACAATAGGTGAAAATGAGAGTCCAAGCTATTTTGATTTAACTGGTATGGAATATTTGGATCGGGTTACCAAGGAAAGCTTACGACTTTATCCACCTATCATGATGATAGAAAGATTGCTAACAAAAGAGGTGATCACAGAAACAGGTTATAGGTTGCCAATAGGAACAACTATACTATTTTCAATTCTTGACATACATCGTAATCCAAATTTGTTCTCTGAGCCGAAAATATTCGATCCTGACAGATTCTTATTGGAGAACGTTGTGAAAATGCATCCTTTTTCTTACATACCATTCAGTGCTGGACCTAGAAATTGTATCGGTGAGTTAGGGAGCACGCGCATTAAGCAGCCTGGCTCCTACACCCAGCCTGCGGCAGCCAGTGAAATATATGGCGACTTATGACTCGAACACTAGGCGGTCACAAACTATTGGTACGGCAGCAACTAAAACGTGCCTTATTGCACGCCAGCCCACTGGCTGCTCACAAACAGAGTTATTGTATGTCAAATATATGTGGCTTTCGTCAGTCTCCATGCACTTCGATGTTTTGCACCAAAATTTTTTCACAAAATGACTCGTTAAGGAAAAATTTATTCGGAAAATGAATAGTTGTAGATCAGGTGCTATAACTGCCTGCTCAATCTTTAAGCTGCCGAAGCCTGACTACGGCAGCCAGGTTGCATAGTGCGCGGGCTTCCTTATAGTATGTTATTGTTCATCAATTTATTGAAGACAAAATGTACATTTTTCTGCCAGTATTGAATATAACATTGTTCATTTCACATTGGTTTAGAAGCAGTTGAGATAATTGAATAATTCAATCAGCTCATTTAAATAGAAATTTCAGGATGTTGTGAAACTTAAACCGTCCTTTGTTTTTTAATTCGTTGTACAACTGAATTCATATTTGCTATTGTTCGTTAGCTGTTGATATTATATCAAGACAGAAGAATTTAATAAATTCATACCCATATTACACAATTGAATAATAAAGATATTGTTGACACCACAAATCTTGAACTAACGTAAAGTGAATTTTACTAAATATTTATGTTTATAACATTTTAATATTTGAAACGTTAATATTCAAATATTTTTGAATTTCAGCTCAAAAGTTTGCAGTTCTTGTGATCAAAGCAACTTTCTGTGGAATATTGCAGAAATTCAAACTTGAACCTGGAACAATAATTGATGATATCGAATTCGCTCCTGACGTTGTTCTGCAGGTTAAAGGTGGAATAAAAGTGAAACTCACAAAACGATTTGTCGAATGAAACACTGAAATTATATTTTTCGATTGAGTCAATAAAAATATACGAAAATGATTTCTTTAATTCCCAGCACGATCCAGAAAATGGTCACTGATTACTAGTGCATTGAATCAAAATTTGATCCATTATCATGCAAATATCATCATCGCTTTCTATCTTATGATGTACAAATGGAAGGTGTAACCTGAACAACAGAAATTCATCAATCTTTCAGATACTAATTAGATAAAAGTTATTCGAAATTATTATGAACACAAATATTTCAAGTAAACAACCTATATATATATATATATATATATATATATATATATATATATATAAATGTATTTATATATATATATATATATATATATATATATATATATATATATATATATATATATATATATATATATATATATATATATATATATATATATATATATATATATATATATATATATATATATATATATATATATATATATATATATATATATATATATATATATATATATATATATATATATATATATATATATATATATATATATATATATATATATATATATATATATATATATTCATAATAATTTCCAATACAGTAAATTGTTGATAACATCAATTTAAATCAAGATTTTCAGTTCTACTTCTTACACCTTGCTGACACAACAATTGAATATATCGAAAAAAGTTCATGAACAACTTGAGCTGGATGAGCATATGTGTGTATACAATTACAATCTTATAAATCAGGTTGGAAAAATTTAGATAGACAAAATCGATTTTATAGCATTATCAACAGAAAAAACAAACTCTGAAGAATTCCAAAAGAAAAGAAAAACCAATCGAAGAACCAAAATCAAAAAAAATCAATCAAAAAGCCTGTGAATGAACCTCCGACTCAACTGAAATAACCGTTGCTTCGTCCTATTCTTCAAACTATGGGAGCTCTGAAGAGTTTTCAGATAATCAGGCATCACATTGTTAATCTTAGGTAATGTATAAATGATAGATTTCTTCATATTAGCCTTACTTAATTTTAGGGTTTTTGTAATTCGGTGACTTTGTTGTCGTGTATAATAATAATCATTTGAAAATAAATTCAATATATGTGAATTCCTCGAGATATAAAATACCATACATTTAACATATAGCTGCCTCGGGTCAAGAATTTTGTGCTCTGTATAGAGTTTTTCGGTTGGATATCTGACAGGTTTTTGGAAAAGGATTTTCAGAATGCGTTTTTGCAACCTTTCGATAGCTGTATAATATTTATTGTTCAGTGTTCCCCAAGATAAGATGCCGTATTGCAGAATGGACTGTACCAGCGAGTAGTATAATAAATATCTCTCCCCATTATTTAATAAATCACTGAACATTTTCAGTTTATACAGTATTTTCCGCATTCTCTTGTGTATTTCACCGATGTGTATATCCTACCTCAGATAACAATCCACATATATTCCCAAATATCTTATAGATGTAACACCATGTATACGATCACGACCAAAATCAAGAGGTTCAAGCTGAGGAAGATGGTAAGCATAGAAACAGAAGGGTATATATTTAGTCTTCTCAGCATTCAGTGTAATCAAATTGGAGTCGAACCAGCCTCTTACATATTTCAAATCTTTGCGTGTAGCCATTTTTACCGCATTCCAATTGTCTTCCCAAAACAAATGCATGTATCATCCGCGAAAGAATTCGCCAGCAACAAATCATTGAGATATATGACAAATAGTAATGGACCAAAGACTGTAGCCTGAGGTACACCAGATGTGTTGTCTATTTTTACTCGTTGAGTTCTGTCTGTTAAATAACTCTCAAACAGCTTCAAGGAACAGCCCCTCACACCGATGTAATGTAATTTTTTTTGTATATATATATATATATATATATATATATATATATATATATATATGCATATATTGAAAATTAGTAATATTTGTATAAACATATGAACACTTTGAAATTTATTCGAAAAATGGAAGACTAATCAAATCAACCCCCTGGAGGAGATAGTTTCCACGAGATTCTACGACACTACGTTAAAATTCATTCTTCCAGGGAAAATATTAGAAACGTCGATATCCGTGTCACTCACGATAGAAATATTACACAGACAGTTTCGCTATTCAATATCCTCTTATCTGTCGAACGAGTAACCTTCATAACCACCTTATAGGTCCTACGATAAGCTTCTCTTATATTATATATATATATATATATATATATATATATATATATATATATATATATATATATATATATATATATATATATACAGGGTGATTCACGATGGATGGCACATTAGACGTTTCTGGTGAACCATACAACGGATCACTTTGAATATTCGATGTAGAGCATAATCAAACATTCTCTACCCAACTAAATGATTTTCGGTAATGCCGTGTTGCCACACCTATTAGAAAGTAGTAGCAAATTTGTTTTTTCGAATGGAACCTGTATATTATATTATTTTTAGAATATTCAACAAATGTTCAACAATTTTTTGTGATATTTCCCTATACCTGTATGTTAACGTTTTTTTTCGTCGGAAATCAAGACCTCTGAAAACTCTAATATCTTTGAGCTGAGAAATACCATGATATCGAAATTCCGGTTAGAGTTTGTTGATTTTTGGGGGCTTCCTACACCTTCTCCTAATCTCCGTTACTTCAATACAGGGTGGTAAAAATAAGTTATTTCGTTCGCTGGAAAAAGTGACTGTAAGTTGGTTATACCCTGTATATTATTTAAAAGTCGGAAAGCTGCTTGAATTTCCTTTTTATCTATGTATCATACCTATACCTAGTAGTAAGTTTCGGAGTTATGAGCACTTATTTGTGAAAATGTTCCTTGAACATGGTATCCCCATTCGATATTTGCTCAGCATGTCATGATTACTATTTGATAAAAACTTTGTAGCAATCTACTAATACCTAATATCGAGATTTTCTTCACTTCAGAAGTTGTAAGTGCCTTCAAAAACGATAGAAAAACTGTTCGAATGAAGTTCTTATGAATGTATTTATCATATTTGGACAGTGTGATAAAATTATCAGCAGGACATGTAGAACATGTCCTGCTGATGGATACATGAAATGTATCCGAATCTATCGCTAATGAACCTCAATGAAGATTGAAAATTAATAAGAAGATGTTCAAGGAAATTGAGACTATAAAAAAGGATTTGGGGTACTTGAAAGGCAAGGATAGCATGCAAGATCAGGAATCACTAGAAGCCAATGTAGTACTTAGCTGTATGACTCCAGTTGATCCAAATGAGGGTGAGAAGCTGGTAAAAGATATTGCTAAGAAATTGAAAGTAAACCTGAAGTCTGAAGATTTAAGCAACGTAAAAGTAACAGAATGGAGTTCTGATGAAAAAAATCATACACTCATCAAGGTTCAGTTCGCTAATACTGATATTAAAAACAAAATAATGAAGGAGAAAAAAGAAGTTAGCCTAGATATGAAAGATTTCGGGGCTGCTTCTAGTGATCCTATCTATATCAATCACGATCTGACACGAAGCAATCAATTACTATTTAAAAAAATCAGAAATTTCAAGAAGAGAAATGGTTACAAATATGCTTGGTTCAGCTACGGAAAATTCTACCTAAGAAAAACAGACAACAGTAAGGGTATTAGGATACAGTCCGAGAAAGATCTTGAAATACTGACCCCGTCAAAAAACTAAGAGAATTAAATGAACTTAAGAATAAATATGATATTATACATGTTAACACACAAAGTTTTTGTAGTCATAAGCATGAAATAATGGATATGGTAAAAATTTGTAAACCTATTGTTTTATGTTTCTCAGAAGCCCGAGTAACTGCAAATATTGAGGATAAAGAAATAATGTTAACAGGGTATAATACATTTAGATGCAATAGTGAAACGAGAAGTACTGGTGGTGTTCTAATGTTTATAAGAGAAGATGTAAAATGCGTAAGTTCACTTGAATATGCTTCAACATCTGACTTTTGGTCCATCACAGCTGAAATCTCTATAAAAAACTCAAAGTCAATCATCATTGTCTGTATTTACCGTTCCCCTCAAAAAACACAAATAGATAACTTTCTGAAATTTCTAGATTTGAAATGTGAGGAATTGGTTGTAAAAAATAAGGCCTCATTAATTCTGGGAGATTTTAATATTAACTGGTTACACTCGAATAAATCACGGACAAAAAGGTTACGAAATCTTTCAGAATCATGGGGTTTTAAACAAATAGTACAAGAAACGACCAGAATAACCAAGAATCCCATCTAATCAGAGTAGCCCTACAAAACCTGTTAAATCCATATCAAGACTACTGTCAAATCTTCACCGACGGCTCGAAACTCACCGAAGGAGTCGGCTCAGCGGTGGTGACCCCTACTTGTAGACTTATGTTCAAACTTCCATCCGAATCTTCAATATTCACTGCAGAAATATATGCAATATACCAAGCCATCATTTTCGTTAACTCTTCTATCTCTTTAAATTTCACAATTCTTACTGATTCACTCAGCTCCATAAAAGCCATACAGCGGATACATACCAGCAATCCCTTAATCTCTAAACTAAAAGAAGAACTCAGCTTAGCCCATCAATATGGAAAGGACATCGTATTCATCTGGATCCCATCCCACATTGGATTGCCAGGAAACGAAGAAGCAGACCAACTCGCCAAAGAAGCTGTAACCAGTGAAAGTGTACAATCTGTTCAGGTAATAGTGAGTAATGATGCCAAATGTATCATCAAATCAAAAGTGCTCAGTGCATGGAAAAATAAATGGCAATCTTGTTCAAGTAAGCTGAAGAAAGTGAGAAATGACGTGAAACCCTGGTCGAACCTCCCCAAAAACAGAAAAGATCAAGTACTACTAACCAAAATGCAACCGGTGCAACACGAAGCTAACAGTAGAACATATACTCGTCAATTGCCCTCACTACGCGATACACCGAAAAGCAGCAAACCTTCCAACTGGCTCGATAGCGGACATCCTAGGACCCAAGTGCAATATAAACTCAGTGAAAGCTTTCTTAAACTCTATTAATCTCCTCGAACTCATATAGCCAAAATGTAAAAATTTTCTAAAGACATCAAATTGTATACTATATTAAAGTTCGCTAATAACCTCTGTGGTTGATGCGATGAAATTAAAAAAAAAAAAAAAATAACCAAGAACAGTCGACAGCTTATTGACTTGGTATTTAAATCAATGAATCAATGACATGTGTGGTAACTGATGTTCCTAAAATTAGTGATCATAGCTGGCAGATTATATCAGTAGAACATAAACAAAAAGTTGAAAATAAAATAAAAATGTTTCGTGAAATTGATTATCAACTCCTTGCTACAGAACTAATGAAAGAAAATTGGCAATATGATAACTTTAATGCATCTGAAATACTAGATAAAATAACAGAAAATCTGAACAAAATTTTAGACAAAACTGCTCCGATGAAGAAAATAGTTATAAGGGAAATAAACACTCCGTGGTTCAATGACGAAGTGAAAGCAATATGTAGAGAACGTGATCAGGCTTATAAATACTTTAAAGAAAACCAAACTGATGAACAATGGAACTCATTCAAAAAAAAAAAAGAAATGAAGCTACATCTATTAAGAGAAATATTAGGAAAAAGTATTATGAGAAAGAGATTTTAAAATACAAGAAAGATCCGAAGCAAATGTAGAAAATTTTAAAGCAGGCAACAGCTGGATATGCAGTCAAATCAATAAATGAGATGAATTTTAATGGTACTATTGAATTAGACAAGCAAATAATTGCAAGTAAATTGAATGAATATTATGTACAGAGTATTGACGAAATCACAGAGCTTATACCGAAGAATCAACCACAATATTTTGAGTATGAACCGAAAACTACTTTGGCCAGATTTAAAAAAATTACGACCCTAGAACTAGAAACTATTGTGAGTAAATTCAAAAATAAATTTTCTACGGAAAACTTAGACATGAAAATGTTGAAGGAAATATTTCCAGTTCTGAGAACTCCAATACTAGATTTTGTCAATGCCTCCATAGAATATTCTGATGTTCCAAAATCAATCAAATGTTTTACTGTTATACCTGTACCTAAAGTTCCTAATTCAACCAAATAATGTGATACCAGACCTATAAATATGCTACCAGCGATAGAAAAAGTCCTTGAACGAGCAATTTATATCCACTTATCGAGTCATGTAGAGAAAAACGGCATATTACATAACTGTCAGAGTGGTTTTAGATCTAATCACTCTACGGAGACTACAATATTGAGCTTATTGAACGAATGGAGAGGGAGTGTTGACAAACAAGATGTGGTTGTTGCGGTATTCTTGGATCTTCGGAGGGCCTTTGAAACTATAGATAGAGTAATATTATTAGAAAAACTGAAAAAATACGGAATTGTACAGAACGCCTTGGAATGGTTAGGAAGTTACCTTCAAGATAGATCACAAATAACTGTTTTAAATGATGTTCAATCTAAATCATTAAATGTTTATGAAGGTGTACCTCAAGGTAGTATAATGGGCCCATTGCTTTTCATACTGTATGTTAATGACCTACCAAGAGTTCTTAAACATTGTTCAATAAAGATGTTCGCTGATGATACATTGATATACATAACGGCGACAAATATAGAGGAAGCTTTATTGAAGTTAAATGAGGATCTGGAAGCAGTTACAATTTATCTCCAGAGTAATGTTGTTAAAATTGAACACGAAAAAAACTAAAGCAATGTTGATTGGCAAAGAAAAATTTTGGAGACAACTGAATAGTAACCAATATTACAAAATAATTGTGGAAAATGAAATTGTGGAAATAGTTGAAGACATTAAATACTTAGGCATAAATATAGATCGTAAGCTCAACTTTAAAAAACATATACGATATGTAATTCTGAAAATTTCCTATAAAACTAACTTTTTGGCCAGAAATAATAGTGATGTGGATGAAAAGTCAAGAATAATTCTCTATAATGCTTTGATTCTTCCACATTTACAATACTGTTCTAGTTTGCTGTATTTTTCTTCAAAGAATAACCTAAGACAATTGCAAATCTTGGAAAACAGAAGCATGCGCAGTATATTGAAAGCTAACAAAAACACACCCATGAAACACTTACTGAAAGTACTAGACTGGTTGAATATAGAAAAACTTCTAAAGTACCAAGTTTTGAAATATTTAAAAAAAATGCAGTTGGGATTCGTTTCTGATGACATGGGAAAATTGGTCAGTCAGAATTGTGAGGTACACAGCCATGAAACAAGAACAAACAAAGACTTTCATATGAGAAACCATGAAACAAAAAGTTATAACTCTATCTTTGGTTTGGGAATTTCACAGTTCAATTCACTACCTGCCAACTTGAAATTGACCACTTCGCTAGTATGGTTCAAGCGAAAACTGAAAGCAATCCTCCAAGAAAATCGATAAAGAATGAGAATATTAACTAGTGTAATTTATGTGAATATGTATTTTTTTGTAGTAGCCTTAGTGCTAATTAAACTCTTACTTACTTACTTACCTCAAGAAATTTATAAGAATTCATAACAATCTCGAAACGTTTGGATCAACTTTAAAAGCACCAAGAAACTTACCTCAACCCCTAACTTCCGAAGACAACCAAATTAATGTCCTAGCATATTTTAACGCCTTTCCAAAGTCATTGATAAGAAGTGCTGAAGAAGATTTGGGTATAAAATATTCATCTGTTCAAAGAAGAATCTGTGAAATGATGTTGGTACGCACTCAAGAAGATTAATTTTTTTGAAATAAAATAATTTGGACTCACTAATCGAAATTTTCAAGAGAAGGAATTTTCAATAGAAAAAATTTTCATTTTTTGTGCAGTGAAAATCACAAAAGAAGCCGGATATCAAGAAACATTTTGTTTTCTGCATGTTAATGGACAACAAATTGAGGTACGTGATATACGAGGAGTCATCAACATCCAGAAGTTACCTGAATATTTCGGAAAATATTGTAGAGAACTTCGTCGATAATCTGCCACTCGAAGAATATCGAAACTGTTGGTACCAACTAGACGGGGCTCCTGCATCAAGTTACTTGGTGTCTTTTCAAAGTTGTTCCAAACGTTTTGAAATTTTTATGAATTTGTATAAATTTCTTGAGGTTCATTGGCGGTAGATTCGGATACATTTCATTGAAATTTCTACATGTCCTGCTGATAATTTTATCACACGGTCCAAAAATGATAAACAAATTCATAAAAACTTCGTTTGAACAGTTTTGTTCTATCGTTTTTGAAGGTATTTGCAACTTCTGAAGTGAAAAAAATCTCAATATTATTAGTAGATTGTCACAACGTTAATCATAGTAATAATGACATTCTTAGCAAATACCGAATGTTCAAGGAACATTTTCACAAAAATGTGCTCATAAATGCGAAACTTGACTTGTTAGGTATGCTGATGTATATAGATAAAAAGGAAATTCTAGCAGCTTTCCGAATTATCAATAATATACAGGGTATTCCATTTGAAATAATCAACTTACAGTCACCTTTTCGAGCGAACGAAATAACTGTATTTTTTACCACCCTGTATTGATGTAACGGAGATTAGGCCAAAGTGTAGGAAGCCCCCAAGTATCAACAAACTCCAACCGAAATTTCGATATCATAGTACTTCTAAGCTCGAAGATATCAGAGTTTTTAGAGGTCTTGATTTCCGACGAAAAAAAAATGAAAATAATTTTTATTTCGAAAACGGTAACATATAGGTACAGAGAAATATTACAAGAAGTTATTGAAAAATTGTTGGAGATTCTAAAAATAATATGATATACAGGCTGTTCCATTCGAAAAATCAAAGTTGCTACTACTCTTCAAAAGAATTGACAACACCGCATTACCAAAAATATTTCAGTTCGGTATGTTTGATTATGCTCTACATCGAATTTTCAACGTGATCCATTGTATGGTACACTAGAAACGTCGAATGTGCCATCCACCGTGAATCAACCTGTATTATATATGTATATATATATATATATATATATATATATATATATATATATATATATATATATATATATATATATATATACAGTGGCGGCTCGTGAGGAGTTTGTTTAAGGAGGCTACAAGAGGAGTTAAAAATACACCATAGGCGAAAATTTTTAGGATTTCAAAGTCAACCGCCTTATAATTTGAAAAAAATCAAAGTAAAACATGCACTCTAAAATATTAATTTCTTTGAGAAAAAAATTGTTTTCACTTTCGAGTGTCTACCTTGAGACCTACATCTCCTATTTACAATATTCACAAAAACTCTTCTCAGCCAATTAATCAATTCATCTATTCATGAAATTTTTTTTATTTCACAAAATAGGTACCTACCTACTTAACGAATTTGTTACCTATTCGAGGAATTAATCAATTGATGCCCAGCACGTATCAATAACATTAATTATGTTTTGTTTTCCAATCAATTTAAATTTGATCCGCGACACGACATGTTCCTGAGATTTTTCGTGCCTTTCCAGAGAACGTGATGAATTTTTTGAATCGTCAAATCCTAAGCAGCCTCAAACAGAGACATTTTACCTAGTAAAAAGTAAACACTGACAACAAAATAATTTATTTTTTACCTGTCATCTGGTTAGCCAAGTATGTCTCTCATAATTTCTGATATTAAAACAGCGATTCTGTTGTTTGTTACGCTGCACCAAATTGTTTAATTCCGGGGTAGGTCCCAATGTTTCTATTAAAACTTTATCGTCTCAACTTAGTGCATTAAAGCTATAGGATAACAAATATTCCACTAAGTCACCATTGAGAATTTTGAAATTAACTTCAGTAACCGAACTCATTTTAATACCAATACGCCAGCAAAATAAATTAAAAATCACCACACCCGCATAAAATTCAAAACAAACTGATCACGCTTGCTTGCACGCTTCAGCCTTCACGTGCTTGCTACGTGCACTGCAATAGAATAAATAAGGTCGAATATCGTATGCTTTGAACCAAGCAGCTAGGTTCAATCGGTGTTGCCATTTACATGTGTTTTTCGCAGTATTCGCACCGTTGTTTGCTTTTCTGTGGCATGGCATAATTGGCATAATAAACGTTGAAAATATACCTTTTAAAGCCTCTGCAGCGTTGCCACTGTTGATATGAAATCTTGAAATGAATGAAATGCAGTAAGCAGTAAATGTAAATACCTTCTATCGTAATTAATATATATATTAATATATATATATATATATATATATATATATATATATAAATATATAATATATATATATATATATATATATATATATATATATATATTATATATATATATATATATATATATATATATATATATTATATATATATATATATATATATATATATATATATATATATATATATATATACATATATATATAAATATATATATATATATATATATATATATATATATATATATATATATATATATATATATATATATATATATATATATATATATATATATAAGAAATTGAATATGACGACCCTATTATGAATTGAACGTTCACGTTGTAAATACCTTCTATCGTAATTAATAAATTATATTATATATTGTAGGTTGAAAGGAAGGTAGGTGCATAAAATAATATGATTTTGATTAATATGAATATCCTGAATGCTGACTATTTAATATAGTCTAGTAGTGATACACAGAATATTGAGAAGGCGGCTTAGCCTCCATAGCCGCCCCTGATATATATATATATATATATATATATATATATATATATATATATATATATATATAAATATATATATATATATATGTATACATATATATATATATATATATATATATATTTATATATATATATATATGTATACATATTATATATATATATATAATATATATATATATATATATATATATATATATAAGAAATTGAAGATGCCGACCCTATTATGAATTGAGGTACCGGAAGTACCAGGAATGCGGTCTGTCGGTAATTTTAAACTCTTGTTTTGTCATAAACTCAATATTTTGTTCTTTATTCATGATATCTTAAGCAGTATATAAACAACACACGTTTCATATCGACGCAGGCCGCACAGCCAATACCTCCAGTTTATTCAATATATTCCTTTCATCAAAAATCCCTTCTCTTTCTAACGAAGTGTGGAACTACATGTGTCATTATTCATGAGATCTTGATGGAACCCTAATATTAACAAATACTTCGAAATACTGGACTTTGTACTAAGATGCCGAGATAATTAGTTATGTAAAATCAAGACAAGGAAATATCAGTACTTTATTCGTATTAACATTTGTTGAGACAACGGTGATACACATAATGATTTTAATAATCTGTATTCTTTTAGTAAGCGTTTTCATAATAAGGAAATATTTAATTTTTCGAAAACAAACTGAACTTTCGTGCAAAAGTTTTCATGAAATTCCATGCCCTGATGCCATTCCTTTTCTGGGAAATATTTGTGATATGTTTTATAGCGATGGTGAGTGAAATTAAGCTTAATCATTCAAGGTAACTTCGAATTGGTTCAATATACTATATTAAATAAACTGTTTGAGAAAGTCTAGGAATTTTATTATTAAGCTTTAGTTTAAATAATATAAAGTTATCCACTGAATTTATTTTATAGAAATATATAAAAAATATTTGATATAAATGTCAAAATTTTTCAGTGTATTTTATCATTAGAATTAATTCAGTACTCACCTAAGTGTGTTTATTTGGTAAGTGTCCTTGATTTTAATTATTGAAGTAACACACAGTTGAATAATTATAATGATATATATATATATATATATATATATATATATATATATATATATATATATATATATATATATATATATATATATATATATATATATATATATATAAATATAGTGAACTAGGACATTTATTTGAAACTAATCAAACAAACCTCCTAGCGGAGCTGGTTATACGAGTTCACGAAACATCGAAATGCCTCCAGATAATACCTTAGGATGGTGTATGTTAGAAACATTAAGTTAGACAGACCGTCTATCATTTCCATTGATTGTGATAAACAACTTAATGTTTCTAACATACCACATCCTAAGGTATATGGAGGCATTTCGATGTTTCGTGAACTCGTATAACCAGCTCCGCTAGGAGGTTTGTTTGATTAGTTTCAAATAAATGTCCTAGTTCACTTCATTTTATTGCCACGAACGTGTGTCGTTAACACGAAGAATTCTGTTTTCTATATATATATATATATATATATATATATATATATATATATATATATATATATATATATATATATATATATATATATATATATAATTTCAAATCGATACCTATTTGTATCGTTTTAAAAGTCTAAATATCGAAAGATAATAATGTTTTTTGTTGTTACAGCTAAAATTTGGAAAATTACCAGAAATCGGGCACTAAATTGTTATCCCATATATAGGTTAAAACTATTCAATACAAATATTGTGTGCCTACTTCATCCTGAAGATATAGAGGTGATATTGAATTTGTACTTATATTAAATGTCTGAATGACCTTGATTCAATATTCATAGCAAATTCTGGGTAGTAGGAAGCATATTCAGAAAAGTAGCTTGTATGAAACATTTGCGAAATTAACTGGAAACGGACTTCTAGTCAGTAATGGTGAGTCATCTCAGTTTTTCGAATTATTTAGTGTGGAGCTTAATTTGACACGACCAAATGATCAATTGAAATTTTGGTATCTTATTATTTTATTGATGCAGAGCAAAACTATCAAAATTTTGGAAAAATCAGTCAAAATGTTGTCATCCCCAAATTTTGGGCAAGGGAGTGACGGGGAGGTGCGTAAACTAATCAACTCGATTGATGTTGAGAAAATGCTATTCGAGTGATTTGAATTTTTTTACTCACCGTTGAAGTTTCTATGTGAAAATTTCGTGTTTATTTAGAGTTATTCAAATTTTATGCATCTCTTCAAACCTTCAAAATTAACTTAGGGGGTTACGACCTTGTATATAAGAAAATATAAATGAGCAATAATGAAACCTTATAGACGTAGCCCTGCTCCTTACGAGTTTTTTTTAGCAGGTTTTCACTTTGAATGATAGTTTTTCGTTTCATGACTTTTTATGATACTTAACACCAAAAACTCAATTTCATATATCTCTCTCTCTCTCTCTCTCTCTCTATATATATATATATATATATATATATATATATATATATATATATATATATATATATACCAGGGCCGGCCTAAGGGGTGTGCGAAGTATGCAGCCGCACACTCAAGCTTTTGGAGGGGCATGAAATTGACCAATTTTTGTATAAAAAAAATGATAAATTTATATTTATTTATATATATATATACATATATATATATATATATATATATATATATATATATATATATATATATATATATATATATATATATATATATATATATATATATATATATATATATATATATATATATATATATATATATATATATATATATATATATATATATATATATATATATATATATATATATATATATATATATATATATATATATGTTCGTATGTATGTGCTTATGTATTTTAGCATTGTTTACACGATAACGGGCGCAATTTTGAAGCAATAGCAATCTTGTTCACACGATAAAGAGCTCAATTTTATAGAAATAGAGTACGTAGTTTCGTATACCTTGGATGTGATTGGTTTTGATACGAATTGGTTGGGGGTTGATCCCCCGAGGAGTAAATAAATATTGTTTACATATTAGAGGGCGCATTTTTTTTTTGAATTTGGAAATATATTTTCTAAACTGGATACTTTATGAAAACCTGCTCTTCTAATGCAGCTCGCTGCGATATAGTTTTTTTTTCGTTTCTATGAAGCGTACATACCATATATGAAAGCATTCATCCATCGCTCATTTGTGAAGTTAGTGGTAATTTCATATTACATTTCCAATATTGAAGATATAAGTTACATAGTAATATGAAAGTATTGAACAAGCTCGTCTCCACTTTTTGGATAATTGATTTTATTTTACTTTATTCAATTTTTTTGTGTCGATGGAATAATTAGTTTTTCTTCACATTATTTTCCTTATCTTTATATTTCATTAACATTCAATATGGTTTTTGTTTTAGTTTTGGAATTTTTTTCCTCATGTTTTACAGTTATTCCAATACACAGTCCTCTTTGTTTTTTGTACTTCCTTTGTTTCTAGAATTCAATTTTTAAGTCTCTGAAAATTATGGTAACTACCTAAACTTCTTCCGAATTTCTTCTCACATTCCCATTCACAAATTTTTCGGGTATATTCTCTTATTTTCACTAGTGTAGCTACATTAGTTATTTGATTATTAGCAGCTTTTCACTTTGCAATCCTGCTTATTAAAATGGGTGCAATGAGCAAAGTTCGACCTGGGACCAAGATCGTTTCATGATGCTTGGCACTTAAAATTCAATTTCATATATATATATATATATATATATAAGATATATATATATATATATATATATATATATATATATATATATATATATATATATATATATATATACATATATATATATATATATATATATATATATATATATATATATATATATATATACATTAGCTAGGTATTTATTCTTAGAGTAATTGCAGTATAAGCATAAAAATCATTGCAACGTTACCTAGACTTGAGCTTTCATTAGTTTATTTGACATAATAGTGGTTACAGTACAAGGAAGACTACTGAACATATCAAGTCAATCAATAATGAATCAAATTGTCATATATAAATTTAATGTTCTGCAAGGCGCAAAAGTGCATAAAAACTGTGTTTTAGGACCTTAAATTTCAAAAAATTCCAAACGCCCCCCAGACCCCCCGGCAGGGGCATAAAATTTGAGTCTAGCACACTTGCAATTTTCGCCTTAGGCCGGCCCTGCTATATACATATATATATATATATATATATATATATATATATATATATATATATATATATATATATATATATATATATATATATATATATATATATATATATATATATGTATATATATATATATAGAGAGAGATATATATGAAATTGAGTTTTTGGTGTTAAGCATCATGTTCATGTTCATATGTATGTATGTATAAGCTTATGTGTTTAAGCGTTATTTACACGATAAAGGGCGCAATTTTGAAGCAATAGGGTTGTAAATAGATAGTTTCGTATGATATCTTGGATGGGATTGTTTTTGGTTCGAATTGGTTGGGGGGTTGACACCCCTGAGGATGAAATAAATCTTGTTTACAGGATAAATGGCGCAATTTTGTAGCAATAGGGTTGAGAGTTTGTGAATAGGTAGTTTCGTATGATATCTTCGAGGGGATTGGTTTTTGTTGGGGGTTGACCCTCTGGGGGAGGAAATAACTCTTGTTTACACGATAATGCTCGCAATGCTAGAGAAATAGGCTTGAAAGTTTGTGAGTAGGTATTTTCGGAAGATATTTTAGATGGGATTGATTTTGGTTCGAATGGGTTGGGGGGTTGACCCCTCGGGGGAAGAAATGAATGATGTTTACATGTTAAAGGGCGTAATTTTGGAGCAATAGGATTGAACGTGAATAGGTAGTTTTGTATGATATATTGGATGAGATTGGTTTTGGTAGGAATTGTTTGGAGGGTTGACCCCCCAGGAAAGGAAATAAATCGTGTTAACACGATAGAAGCTGCAATTTTGGGACCATAAGGTTGAAACTTTGTATGTAGGTAGCTTCGTATGATATGGATGGTATTTATTTCGATATGAATTGGTTGGAGGATTGACCTCCTGGAGGAGGAAATTCATATTGTTAACACGATAAAGGGCGTAATTTTTGTTTTCTTGATTTGGAACAAAAATTATAATTGAATGAATAGATGTTTAATTTGCATACGTTCTGAAAACCTGATTTTCTAATGCAGCGAGCTGCATTAGAAAATCATAATAATAATAATCGCTGCATTAGAAAATCATAATAATAATAATCGCTGCATTAGAAAATCATAATAACGAAGTGATGACATCTTTCCCAAATTGATAATATATTATTCTAAGAGCGCTAATGTAGGTCATAACTCACGCAGATGAAGTTTGCAGCACGAGCTGCAAGCGAGTGCT
>JARQZK010000758.1:447500-637500 GCA_030704885.1 Cynegetis impunctata
CCAGCTCCAGGAACTTAGGTTATTCATAACTTTATAAAGAAATAAAAAAAACTAACTTTTCACAGGTTGGAATAAAAATCTATTGAGTAAACGCGTTCCGTCCTAACACTGACTTCATCTCGTACTAAACTATGGTATTACAAAACAATCTATGTGTATGAAAATTGAATATAACAGAGGGGTTCCTAGAGAAACTAAATAACAATAAGCAATTAATTCAGAGTTATTAGTAAGTATATGAACAGATTAAGGAGAGGAGAAGGGTTTACTTCAATCTGGTCGTTAACTAGGTTTCCGGAATTTTTATATTTATTGATGTATAGGGATCCCCAACAGTTGGTTTCGTGGAGACTATTTTGTATCTGTAGGTAATATATTATAATTGTGATAAGAGGTATGGGTTTCTAGAATAAGATAGCATGCATAATTAGAGTCAGTTTTCTGCTTAATATAGCTACGTTGGTGTTCGTGTATTCGAGTTTTGAAATTTCTAATTGTACGTCCTATATATAGAATTTTTCACAATCGTTACAGTCGAGTCTATAAACACCAGTACGTTCATGAATTTTTGATTTGTTATTTTTAATCAATTTTCCAATGTTGTTGTTTGTTTTATTTTGAAATTTTGTTTATGAAAAAACAATTTCAGGTTTTCGAAAGGTTTGCCCAAGTATGTTAAACTTTTAAATACTCTACTTTTCTCGGATAAAAGTGGGTAAACTTCTGAAGTTGCCATTTTGTATTTCTTCCTCTGAATGAGGCTGTCAATCATATTGGGTGAATAACCATTATTTACTGCCATTTGTTTAATTATATGCAATTCCTTTCGAAAATAAGCTTCGGACGACGGAATTTTGAAAAGCCTATGAATCATACTATGATGAGCTGCTAATTTATATGAAAAAGAGAGAAGTGATGTGTTATGAATTGTAATATCTGTATGAGATGGTTTATGCAGAATTAAAAATTCGAGTTTGTTGCTTTTTCTGGTAATAGTTAAATCTAAGTAATGAATAGAATTATTCATTTCATTTTCTAGAGAAAATTTAATACGGGGGTGTATGGAATTAATATAAGTAATGAAATTATCCAATGGTCTATCTGTACCAGTGTAGCAAACAATGACGTCATTAACGTATCTATACCAATAAAGAAAGTATTTACTGTTGAAGTGGTTTATAATAGTTTTCTCTTAATTATCCATAAAGATTTCTGATAACAAAGGGCTTATGGATTTCCCATGATCAAACCTTCCTTATTGCTATAACACACGTTGTTGAAACTGAAATAATTTCGAACAAATCTCCTTGATCTGTTCAATGTATCTACTAATAACTCTGAATGAATAGCTGATTGATATTTAGTTTCTCTAGGAACCCCTCTGTTATATTAAATTTTCGTATAAATAGATTGTTTTGTAATACCATAATTTAGTACGAGATGAAGTCAATGTTATGACGAAACGCGTTTACTCAAGATATTTTTATTCCAACCTGTGAAAAGTTAGTTTTTTTTCTTTTATAAAGTTATGAATATGAACAATTCAACTCAGGTTATTACATTTTCAAATCAGTTCAACTATTGATAATGGGATTATAGTCCGAAACATATATTTCGAGTAAATATAGCAATTCTAGTGAAATCAAGCTAATTGTTTCATTCTGGATTTATAATTCATTGAATACCTAATAAATTGATGATACAATGTGTTTTATCAAATATTTGATTTCTGTCTTTAGGGCAATAGCACCACTTCGGCTGGATTATTATTTGCTCTACTTGTACTTGCAAATCGCTCAGAGTACCAGGTGAGATTTATCATTCATAACTTTATTTGGTCGTAATTCCACTCCATCTCCCGATTATTTCCGATGTATGATAATAAACTATTGAATTCTGGCGTTATATGATACTACCCAAATGTGGATTTTCTTTTGGTTAGACCGATATATATATATATATATATATATATATATATATATATATATATATATATATATATATATATATATATATATATATATATATATATATATTATATACAGAGGCGGATTGAACGTTCAGAGCCCATTGGCAAGCATCTCATCGTCGCCCCTAGGTATATTAAAAATAATCGTACTATAGTTTGACCTAAACCGATGTACCGCCCCTTAGGAAAAAGCGGTGAGATGGGCGCCAAGAAAAAAAGAGCATGAGTTTACACGAGATCGATATTTTCGGACAAATCTTACGATTTCGGTTCTCAATATTTTGAAGCTCTAAGGTACGACTGGCATGTAAACCCGAAAATTATTATATAATAATATCTGGCTCTACACGCCAGTCGTATGAATTAAATAAGTATATTGAACAGAATAATAAATTAATTAAATCAGTGTATCTAATATTTCATTTATATAATTAACTAACTTTAATATGTTATAGTTACTTAGTTCGAACTCGATAGTATAGTGGCCTAGGTGTCTGCCGTAAGCGCGGAAGGTCCCGGATTTCTTTCTCGGTCGGGCAAATTTGGTAAACGTCGGGAATTGTCTGGCGCTTTTATTAATTTTAAGAATTTATTAATAGTTGGTAAATAAAAAATAATCAAGTTACGAATTATTTAGTTAAACACGGATACAGGGTTAAATCTTCAACACGATCTGAATTATTAAGTATACATAAAGTGAACTTGAAGGCACTCTGGTAACTTGAAGTTAGATATAATTGGAAATAATTGTATTATTTGCAGAAATTATTTAAAATGAAAAATTAAATTATAATGGTATGTATCTACAATTGAGCAGCTTTTTCGCTTCGCCTTTAAAGTTGCTACTTTTCATTTACAAAATTAAAAATTTCGGCACCTACATTTTTGTCTTGCGAAATTGTCAATAACATCATCATAGTTTATAGATTACAATAAGCTTGATTCTATATTGAGTATTTCTAACGAATTTAATCTGATATCTGTCATAGTTGAGCGAAGATGATTTTTTACTCTCTTTAGACATGAAGTTTTTTTTTTAAATCGAGGTGAAAACTTCAAAAGCGATACCGGTTGCGAACCCGGCCTGTGTGGGATTCAATAGTTGATATATATATATATATATATATATATATATATATATATATATATATATATATATATATATATATATATATATATATATATATATATAAATATATATCAACATTGCCTACCCACTAAAAACACCTCTGTTCTTTCGGTTTCCGGGCATAAGCCTACTAAACCTCCAGTCTCACACTTAGATTAGGACTCTCGTGCTGCGGTCAGCACTAGAACCTGTTTCCTTCCTTGTGTCTATATTTCAAGACCCAAGTGTATATCTCTCTGCGTCGCGTCGCATTAATTTTGAAATCAAATAAACATACCTGACGACTACTGCCCGTGGCATTCTCTGTCGACTGGAAGTATGTTCGCTTCATCCCAGGTTGGTTCGATCTTGAACAATGCTCATCACTCCGACCTCGAGATCCAACATCCATTTTCACACTCGTCGTCTGCAATGGCCATTACTCCGACATCGTGATCCAATATCCATCTTCACTCTCGTCGTCTGCAACGAGCATCATTCGTCTTCGAACCTGACGATCCGCTTCCATCCCACCGTAGACATGAAGAGCTCTGCTCACCACTGAAATTGCTGACTGCCGTCGATACACACATTCTTAAAGCTATGTTAACGATTGGATAAATTGTTTCAAGATCATCAATACTTAGAACCTTTAAAATTTTGCGTTGGTTGAGATGGACACATTCATACACAAAACACTTTTTTGAATCACCGGAATACATTGTTACTAACGTACTTGCTCTATTTTGAACTTTTTCAGTGGGTCAAATTTTTTAAAAATAAAAATTTACTGTAAAAATTACTGTACGATTCTCGTCTCTTTTGAAGTCTGTCTATAATTACTGAAAATACTATCACTATCATGAATGTTTTCCGACCAGATAGTGAAGAAGTAATATCTTCGGCACATTCATCTGCTGTGAGCTTTTCCTTCGGAATCCTCTTTTTATCATATTCTTTGGCTAGTGAGAGTTTCAAGACTTGCTGCTCATAGTTATTAGAATTTTTGCTTTCTGTAAAAACTATGTTAATAAGAAGAAGGTTGTTTGTAGGCGTAAGTTTTGGTCAGTCCCATCCGTTAATTTTAACTTTTGTTTTAAATTGAAGCAAAAATAATAGTTTTTATTGTCTAAGTACGTAGCTTATTTACTGGCGCAATTAATTTCATGCTATATTGTATATTTGTTCTCTATTTTACAATTCGGTGCGCCCCTTTGTACCCTAGGCACATGCCTAGTTAGCCTTATATAATAATATATATATATATATATATATATATATATATATATATATATATATATATATATATATATATCTATATATATATATATATATATATTTTAATATATTTATATATATATATATATATATATATATATATATTGATAATCCGCTTCTGATTATATACATATATATATATATATATATATATATATATATATATATATATATATATATATATATATATATATATATGTATACATCTCAGTGAAAATAATTTCATTCGTTTGTTCATCAACAAAATATTCAGACATTCGATTTATCTGTTGTGTAAGTTTATTTTCTGAATATTGGTATCATTTTTGCCTATTTTAGAAATATTTTCAGAAATGTAACAAAAAGGGTGAATCCCTTTTGAATGTACCAATTTTTTCTATTTGGGTGAAGCCATTTAGAATTTAGTTAACTGCCTATAACTTCACATTCTCTATCAATAAGAAATGAATGCATTGAGTTTGTTTTCTTATCTTGTAATTGAACAAAAATAATCTGACAAGAAGTTTATCAAATGAAATTATGACATTTGTCATTTCATGGCAAACTATGCAAATGAAGTTAATGATACTTCGAAGCAAGTAACTCATTTTCCTCTTTGTCAATAAACATTCATTTTGACTTGAAACTATCGAATATGTAAAGATCATACACAAATCAAATTCTCTTCCATTTGGTGAAAATATAATTAGTATTTCATTCGAAAAGATTGAGATAAAATTACTTGATCTTAATTATATTATCCTACAAAATTTGCAATCAGGAATAGGTATATTAAAATCGATCAAAAATATCTATAAAAATATAGAATACTTACTATAAGTTTCAACAACTGATAAAAATATTTCTTCTTCTGAAGATAGCCTATTGAAGTTTAAACTTCAATCTATTTACTGTATTTATTGAACATACTTAAATCAGTCAAATCTTAATTTTGAACATAAATTTATGAAAAACAACATAAATTTTTTTTTGTATAATTGCTGGAATTTTATTCAGTTGATAAATCATCAACTCAAGATTTATTTCTACTTAAAGGATGAAATATATCAAGAAATAATGCAAGTCGTAGGATTTGATGGGTCTCCAACTTACGCTGATTTAACTAGTATGAGTTTTTTGGATCGTTTCCTCAAAGAATGTATGAGACTTTTTCCACCAGGACCATTCATTGGTAGGAAAATCAAGGAAGATATCATTACCAAAACTGGTTACAAAATACCTGCAGGAACTTCCTTGATGTTTCACATCTTCGACATACACAGGAGTCCTCATATTTTCGACAAACCTGAAGTGTTTGACCCCGATAGGTTTCTCCCGGAAAACGTGACGAAAAGACATCCTTTCTCATACATTCCTTTCAGTGCAGGACCAAGAAATTGCATTGGTGAGTTCAGATTCTTCATTAGTATTTTTACCGATAAATAAAAACCCCACTGTGAAAAAATGCATCCAAATATCTAATATATTTGGGATAAATTTTCCAAATGATATACAGGATCAATGCATATAATTTTACTAATCGTTTATCAAACGAAAATTGATCCAATTTCCATTTATAATATATTGGAAAAATAATCAAATCATGAAAAACATACTAGTTGACCATGGTCAATTTCATACATTACATAAAGTGAACAAGGAAAATTCTTTAATAATTTAAAAAATTATCCAAACTGGCCACGATTTGTATTGGGGAACAATTAGAGATTTGTTAATTCACTCCGAGTCAAATAAGCTGCACTGATGAGATCTAATAAGATCGAAACAGCTGTATGCAGATTTTGAGTCGGGGTGACTTGACAATTTCTATAATTCACCGTTCGATTGTGAATGCAGATTTTGCGTTGCTGAATACGTATAACCAGCTTCCTTGGAAAGTTGTTTGATAATTTTTTTAAATTATTAAAGAATTTTCCTTGTTCACTTTATGTAATGTATGAAATTGACCATGGTCAACTAGTATGTTTTTCATGATTTGATTGTTGTATTTTGCGTATTAAGCGACTAGAATATTCGGAGCGCGCTCTCGTGGGTATATCCAAAGGTTTTAAATCACTATGTTAGTGTGCCTTGGAATCATATACACCACTGTTGTAGAGTAGATATCTTCATATCAGGAGGTACGTGTTCGAGCGACGAATTTCTGCATTTTCAGTCTAAGCGGTGAATTGTTGTTTCCCAATATCTTTGGTGGGATGGCGCTCTGGATTGTTATCCGACCAGTGTTACTGACCACGATTTGTATTGGGGAACAATTAGAGATTTGTTAATTCACTCCGAGTCAAATAAGCTGCACTGATGAGATCTAATAAGATCGAAACAGCTGTATGCAGATTTTGAGTCGGGGTGACTTGACAATTTCTATAATTCACCGTTCGATTGTGAATGCCGATTTTGCGTTGCTGAATACGTATAACCAGCTTCCTTGGAAAGTTGTTTGATAATTTTTCAAATTATTAAAGAATTTTCTTTGTTCACTTTATGTAATGTATTGGAAAAATGCGTGAACTCTGATATCCAATACCGGTGCTTGAAGTATCAGAATCTCATGAGATTCATTTTTCTTTTTAAAGGGGATGATGGGACACAGGCGACTGTTCGCCTTTGTTCCATCATCTACCCTCATGGGCTCGCAAACTTAGTACATACACCCAGTCTCAAGTGAAATCTTCGTAAATTGTAAATGAAATTGTAATGGGACAATCACAAACACCCAAGGACACGGTGGGAATCGAACCTACCAACTCTTCCAACGAAGACGGCATAGTGTTATCTATACCTCTCCGCCACGGAGCCGCCGGAGATTCATTTCACGTACTACTGCCATAGGAGCTGATACACTTCTTGACACAGTCGTAGATACCACAGCCCAGCCAGCAAGGTTACGTCAGTTGACGTCGATTAAAGGGTATTTTAGGTCCAGGACGTCAGCGCCTTTCAGAACGACGTTGCGCCAACGTCATGTTACTGACGTGTAATGGACGTTCCAATGCGACGTCGAGTCTACGTATTAGTTTGGTAACAGAACATGGTTAAATAGGGAAACGTTATTTGAATGTCATTTTTTTACCTTATAACGAAACTTTGACAAAATAGCTTTTCTAGGCTCTGATGCACACTAATTTTTCTTATTCAACGAAATGACTTATTTATTATAAAGACCACTAACTAGATACATCGATATACTAATTATTATTAACATTATATAATTTCTATGTACCTGCGATGTATATTATGGTCATTTTGTACATACAAACAAAATAAATCGTCTGATCATAATGATGTGATTAATCGCCAAAATAAGACTTGCACTTTATGAATTCATCCATGTATTAGACAAAAAGCACAGACCGACAGACCACGGATGTGCGATACTCGTATACCCGCGTACCGTGCTGGTCGCTGGATGGTTTAGAGTTATTTAGGTAATGATTGGATTTAGTTTAATCGTTAAATTCACGTTTAATTCAATGTTCGGTATTCAATTTTGTTTTTCTATTAAACAGGAAAAAGGAAACTTGGTTATCGCTGATATCCTGGTTTCATTTCCATTTCTTCACTCTGAATAATTTGGTAGTGTTATTTGTTTATGTTCTAATAACAGACTTACGTTTTATAGTTTTTCAGTATCTACCTACCTACTACCAAAGTGAAGGGAATATGTATCTTATTTATAGGTATTTTTTCATGTATTCATTTGTAGTAAATATAGTTTAAGTGGTTTTATTTCCACTTCATCACTCTTAATAAATTGTTAGTGTTATTTGTTTATGTTCCAACAGACTTTATAGTGTTTCATAGTTCTTTAGTAGGTACTGACCTCCAAAGGAAAGAGAATATGTATTTTGTCTTTGATTTTATTATTCAATATATTGAAGAAACGTTAAGCCAAGTGTTTCTTTTTAAATATCAATATGTATTTTATTTATAGGTATTTTTTCATGTATTTATTTATAGTCAATATAGTTCTTGCTACTTGGAAGCATTTGTTCTATTGACTTATATATTTAACTAAAAGAAGAGGGAAGGAATGACTCCTAATCTACGTTATTTTTAAGTTGATAACAAAGGTATATTCGACGTAATTTTTGACGTTTCCACAACGTCAAGATTCGACGTCAATCGACTGTGACATTGTCACCTTCTATCAACGTCAATCAGACGTCGTTTAGGACGTAACTTGACGTAACAGCTGACGTTAAAGTAACGTAAACTTTACGTTCTCTTGCTGGCTGGGAGCATAGATAGCTGTGCTTTAGTAACAAATTTTGTATTGCGAGACACCTCACACTCAATCACTCACGTTTTAGTGCTTATTTTGCGATAATCATAAAATCGGTAGAATGAAATCATTTACTCCATCACATATACCAAACACTGCAACTATATCTTCATTTTCTTGGAATTTCGTCCAAACTTGCAACTTTTGATTCTCGCGAACCGTTTGGTCGTTCGGAAGGTGAACAACCGATTGCCATAATTCTTTCCTTTGTCTGTCCGACTTGGCTCCACAAGCCACGATTTTTGAGGCAATTTTCTCATTTCGGCCTCAGTAGTTCAGAAAACAATTGATTTTATTAAATTGATGATGAAATTACCGGGAAAATAATGAATTATGCCGATGATACAGTCGTTTTCTGTAAGCAAAAAGCTGGATAGACTTGAAGGAGGATACTGAAAATTGTTTGCAAATGGTTAAAGGTGGTTCGATTACAATTTGCTCACTATTAATGTCAACAAGACAAAATATATTGCGTTTACTTGCTACAATACAAATCGGCCTCATTTCAATACCCTGAAAATTGAAGATGATTTAATGATTTCTTCTGTAGAGTCTGTACGTTATTTGGGAGTGACAGTGGATCAAAATTTGCGCTGGGATATTCATGTTGACAATCTTGTTAAGAAGATAAGAGCTCTGCTGCCTCGGTTGAGATTCATGTCAGTTTTCCCGCAGTTACAGGAAATGAAAGTTTTGTATTTTGCATTGGTTCAGTCACTTCTTATGTATGGTTTTTTGGCCTGGGGTGGCTTATTGGATGCACAAATGAAGAAGTATTATTCAAAAGTGGATACTTCGAATTATGTTGAAAAAGAAAAAATGGTACCCAAGTGATGAAGTCTATAAAGACAGTGAAGTCCTAGATATGAGAAAATTATACATCCATCGGTCGTTGATTTATTGATTTAGGACATGTCAAATGAATGTTTCCCATCCTGTTCATGAGCATGACACAAGAAGCAAAAATAAACTTTCATTAGAACCAAAGGTACAGAAACAAATTGGACAGCTTCACTACAATTATTTAATATTGAAGATCTATGATGTCGTAACTATGCATATAGTGGATGCAAGGACCTTGTACTCTTTCAATAGACAAACAATGAATTTGTTGCAGAATATTTCTAAAACAGAGGTAGACAAGATACAGTGAATGTGCGGTAGAAAAAAAAGGAAAAACATACGAAGAAAGAAGGAAAAGCTAAGGAGAAAGAGAAAAACCCGCACAAAAGTATTTAATTGAGAAGTGTTAATTTTGCTTTTGATTTTGTTTGTTTATTCAGGTTTTTTTAATTCCTTAGTTTGCAAAAAAAAATTATGTTTATTTTTATACTACTTTTAGTGTAACGTATTGTCATGTGAGTGAACAAATGAAATTATTATTATCATTATCATTATTATTAATTGTTTAGTAAAACTTCGACCCTGAAAGATTCAAATACTAAATTCATTTTCGATGAACTGATGTAGATTCTCTTTTTGAGCGCAAAAGGTTCTTCTCATCTCGACTCTTAAGATTTAGAACATAATTATTTAGTGCACCTTCGATCATGAAATATTAATTTATATCAGAGGAATAAATATACTTTCTTTTTTTCAGCGCAAAAGTTTGCTGTACTAGAAATAAAAGCAAGCATTTGCGAAATACTGAAAAGATTCAAGTTAGAACCTATTACCCTGATTGAGGATATTATGTTCATAACCGACGTTACCCTAAGGACAAAGGAGAGTGTTAAAGTGAAATTTGTCAGTAGGCCATGATTCATTTCTTTTTAGATATATTGAATCTGTATCAGTAAGTATGTATATAAATGAAATTTTCCCTGGTATTGAAATCTGAATGAGAACTTACAAATTTCACGGAAAATTGTATCAATTTATCTGAACCAATATAATATATAATGTATTGTAAATTTTTTCATATGTAATAGAAAATATAATTTTTTTCTTAATTAATAAATTCCATAGTTCCAAAATGATGTGCTAAGTAAATTTTGTTCAGAATTTTGAGCAGAATTGAAATATGGTATAATATATAGGGTGTTCTATTAAAGAAAAAGCAATTTTATTTCTTCAGTACTTTTTGACTGACCCTGTATAATTAATTTTTATTTAGTGTGATAGATTTTAAAAAACCCTATAACTTTTGTATTCGAACGTTTTTCGCTAGCTATCTTACTTTAGTAAATAATCGACGGTTTCCATACATATCAGCGACCCTGTATATATATATATATATATATATATATATATATATATATATATATATATATATATATATATATATATATATATATATATATATATATATATATATATATATATATATATATATATATATATATATATATATATATATATATATATATATATATATATATATATATATATATATATATATATATATATATATATATATATATATATATATATATATATATATATATATATATATATATATATATATATATATATATATATATATATATATATATATATATATACAGGGTCGCTGATATGTATGGAAACGGTCGATTATTTACTAAAGTAAGATAGCTAGCGAAAAATGTTAGGATACAAAAGTTATAGGGTTTTTTAAAATCTATCACACTAAATAAAAATTAATTATACAGGGTCAGTCAAAAAGTACTGAAGAAATAAAATTGCTTTTTCTTTAATAGAACACCCTATATATTATACCATATTTCAATTCTGCTCAAAATTCTGAACAAAATTTACTTAGCACATCATTTCCTAAATTCAACCGTTTTCGAGATATCGAATTTTGAAAATAACCTTTTACTACTCTCTAGTTTATTGAAGAAAAAGCACGAAATGATGGATATTCATTATGGAAGTCACACAAAGTGGAGTATGTGGATATGATTACAATTTAATTATATTTTCACACGAAATAGAAAAGCATAATTGTTCAGGGTTGATAAAAATGCAGGAAACAAGTTGTAATAAACAACAAATTCTATTTAATAAGGTGCTCAAAGTGTTTACCATTTACCTCCCGACGGTAAATTTAGTCTACAAAAATAGGCCGCCAAATATCTAAGAGTTGAAAGAAAGAATAAGGCATGAAATGTTTACCATTCCTCCTCAAATGATTTTAAATTGACTACAAAACTTTGTTCAGCCAGTTCATTACTGTCAGGAGGTAAATGGTAAACACTTTGAGCACCTTATTAAATAGAATTTGTTGTTTATTACAACTTGTTTCCTTCATTTTTATCAACCCTGAACAATTATGCTTTTTAATTTCGTGTAAAAATATAATTAAATTGTAATCATATCCACATACTCCACTTTGTGCGACTTCCATAATGAATATCCATCATTTCGTGCTTTTTCTTCAATAAATTAGAGAGTAGTAAAAGGTTATTTTCAAAATTGGATCTCGAAAACGGTTGAATTTAGGAAATGATGTGCTATGTAAATTTTGTTCAGAATTTTGAGCAGAATTGAAATGTGGTATAATATATAGGGTATTCTATCAAAGAAAAAGAAATTTTATTTCTTCAGTACTTTTTGACTGGCCCTGTATACTTAATTTTTATTTAGTGTGATAGATTTTAAAAAACCCTATAACTTTTGTATTCGAACATTTTTCGCTAGCTATCTTACTTTAGTAAATAATCGACCGTTTCCATACATATCAGCGACCCTGTATATATATGCTTCCATTCCCAGAAGGATCAAATGGACATAGATGACTTGACTTTAATAAGAAATTCTATTACCTTCAAATTCAAAATGCTAAACTAGAAGACAACAGATGGACCAATAGAGATTTTCCAGAGTACAGAGACCAAGAGATTGTCCTAACATGAGAGGGCACGGTGAGCGTGCTGTAGTATAATTATATATGCTGCAGTATAATTATGAATGGGGGGCTGCACCAGGTTAATGGTTAAAAAAGCTTCTGGTGATGTTAATGATTTAAGAAGTTATTCAATAAAAAATGTGCCCAAACTTTGATGCAATTTTTTCAGCACTCTGTACAATATTGAAATAAAAATTTTATGTGGTAGTTAACTATAACCTTTCAGCGGAGCAGTAAATTCAGCTACAAGCAGCTCGTTACATGTTACAGAGTGTAAATAATTTTCAAATTATTTTAAAATAATTTTTGGAATATGCTCCTCATGGACATATGACTGTGCTAAATTCGGAAACAGAGGGATTTGTTATAGCTTGTCAAGATGGAGTGATAAATACAAGATGGTTTAAAAATAACATAATGAAAGTAAACACCCCAACAACTTGCAGAGCATGCCATAGTCAGCAGGAAACTCTTATGCACATCCTGTCTTCTTGCAGAGTCCATGCTCCATCAGGGTATATAGAAAGACATAATGGGGCGTTCCAAATTCTTTCCTTCCATCTGAGAGAAGTTTATGGTATAGACAAAGAACCAGTGCTACCATATGTTCCACTAGAAATTCAAGCGGTTGTTGAGAACGATAGAGCTCGCATATACTGGAACTATGCTTTTCCAACAACTCGGCAGATCCACGCAATGAAGCCAGATATAGTCCTACTGGACGAAGAGCTCAGAGAATTGTTTCTTGTCGAGTTTTCCTCCCCTGCCGAAAATAATGTGGTGATGAAAGAAGAACAGAAAAGGGAACAACACAGAGATGTTATGTTCGAGCTGAGGACACTATACCCAGGGCATAAAGTTAGGATGGTCGTACTAATCATAGGTTGTCTAGGCGGAATGATAGCTAACTATGTGACAGAATTGAAGATTATCCCGGCATGTAGATCTCTGGCCGATATATGGACGGGCAGAATGCATAAAGCAGTGTTGCTCGGGTCACTTCGAGTCATCAGGTCCCATGAACTATAGAGGATGCTTGCAGCTCATCTCTTTTGTTAAAGGACGCTGTAAGGGCAGGATGATGTACTCCAATGAATGTGTGAGAGGTATTTTAGTGAGTAACCAGCAACATCCGGAGTCCCACACATTTCTGAGAATGCGTGCGGAATACTCTCAGGGTAGTCTATAAAAGATTTTTCCTCTCACACGGAAAGATATATAATAATAATAATATAGCTTTTTTTCTGTTGAATGTATGGTAACACTTATCAATTAGAAACTGTTTCAATTTGGCCCTAAAAATGGAAATAGATTGGGAATTTACCATACTACAGTCCAACCTATTGAAAACTTCCAACCCCAAATATAATTGAGATGTTCTACCTATTTTAAACTTAAGATTAGATAATACAAAAGCGTTTCTGTCACGGGTATCATAATGGTGCCGGTCACCACGCCTAAAAAGCTGCTTCCGTATTTTATAAATTAAAGTAGCCAGTTCCAAAACACAGAGTGAAGGTAAAGTTAAAATTTTGAGAGATCTAAACAAAAGCCTACAGGAAGCAGTATAAGGCGCGCCTACCATGTTCCTGACCATCTTCTTCTGTCACAAGAATACATCGCAAGCCGCAGACGATGAGCCCCAGAAAATAATACCATGAGAAACTTTTGAGTGCGCCTGCGCGTAATAAATAGACATGAGCTGATCGGAGGTTAAAATGTCTTTCAGATTTCGGAGTAGAAAACAAGCAGAATTCAATCGCGAACACATTGTTTGACAATGTACTTTCCATGTAAGACATTCATCTACCTCGATTCCCAAATACCTCACATTATCTGTTTTTCGCAAAGCAGTGTTGTTCAACGCAACATTAATATCCAAGGTATTTTTATTAAAATTATAAAATACGGTATACGAAGTTTTGGACTCATTGAAGGAGGTTCCTGTTAAACCAATGTTGTAATTTGTCTAAATTCTTTTGAACATTTCTCTTCAGAGCTTCCTCTCCTGTGCTCGAAACTACCACTGTTGCGTCATTCGCGTATAAATATATGCCGTCCCCCAAATCCATGACTAAATCGTTAATGTGTAGAATAAATAACATAGCGACCAGTATTGAGCCCTGTGGAACCCCAATACAATTATTCAGAAGATCGGAATAAACTTCTTTCCGTATATTGCCCTCAGAATATCTCATTGCAACAAACTGACTCCTACCTTGCAAAAAGCTAGCTATCCACTCGAGTGGATTCCCTCTGATCCCATATTCTCCTAAATTGTCCAAGAGAATGCCGTGAACCACACAGTCAAACTATCTATCTATCTTTCTATCTACTTATCTATCTATCTATCTATCTATCTATCTATCTATCTATCTATCTATCTATCTATCTATCTATCTATCTATCTATCTATCTATCTATCTATCTATCTATCTATCTATCTATCTATCTATCTATCTATCTATCTATCTATCTATCTATCTATCTATCTATCTATCTATCTAACTATCTATCTATCTATGTATCTATGTATCTATCTATATATCTATCAATCTAGCTGACCCGGCAAACGTTGTTTAAATTATTAAAATGACTATTAAAAAATATGGGTTGTTGATATACAAGGGTGAAAATTTCGAGTTTCATGTATTTTTCAATGCAACATCATAAAAAAATGAAAATAAAAAAAATTTGTCCAAAAAATTCACATAAAATGGTAGTGAATGACCAGTAGTGTCATTCACTACAGCACCTCGAGTGTTTCTGTCGCAGTTTCTAATAGAAATAATTCAAAATTATTGTAAATTTCAGCATGAATTCTCAATCGAAAACTCCTACGATTTGGTCAATCAAATTGAAAATAATCAATTGGTACTCAATTCTAAATTGATGTCCCTCAAGTTAATTTTTCCAAGTATAACACTCAAGGTTCCTTTAACCCTAATAAAAAAGTTCCTTGATAGCAATCTTGTTAATCCTTTCATAAAATCAGATTTATGTCTGGAACAGAATTATTTCAGTTTCAATGATAAGATTTATAGCAGTACTGAAGACTTGATTATGGGAAACCCTCTGAGCCCTTTGTTGGCTAAATTATTCATTGATAATTTGGAACAGTTAATTCATAGTCATCCTGTTAGTCGAAAATTTGTTTATTGGTTTAGATATGTGGATGATATTATTTGTTGTTTCACTGGTACTTTTGGACAACTTGACAGCTTTCAAACATTCATTAACACTTCACACCCTAATATAAAATTCACTTCAGAAATGAAACAAGATAACTCAATTTACTATTTGGATTTGAAAATAACAAAAGTAGATAACAAACATAATTTTTCGCAAACCATCGCACACTGGTAGCGTCATACATAGTACTTCTCTACATCCACTCCAACACAAAATGGCAGCTTTCAATAGTATGGTACATCGTTTAGTAAATATTCAAACACCAATTTCGACATCGAGAAAAATATAATTAAACACATTGCCATAAATAGTTTTAATAAAGGACATTCATGTTTAATTAAATAACGTGTTATGTCATATAATATTCTATGCTCGAACGTCTATCTTCCTCAAGACAAATTCTAACGCACGCAGTTTTCATTCCTTATTCGCCTACTGTGACTACCTGCTCTTCGTTTACGTGTATCTCAGTACAATTTTTGAGATTTTGAGTGGAAATTTATTGTATAGTTTTGAACATATATACTTTGACGAAATTAAAAATTTCTTCGACCCGTCACAGTGGCGTTCCCCCTCAACGATATTGAAAATTATTTTTTTGAACAAATCGATTCACGATACAACAGTGTGGGCTAATTACTGAAGAAGCATGGTATTAAAAATGTATATATATATATATATATATATATATATATATATATATATATATATATATATATATATATATATATATATATAAGAGGAGGATAGTCGCTGACTAGTTTAGAGGATATCTATTTGTAGGGACTGCAGCAATGTAAAAGGAAACTCTTTGAAGTTTTTCCAAGCTTTCGGAATCTTTTATTCCATCATCAGGGAGAATCTGTCGTGAGAATGATTACATAGATGTTGATAATACGATATAAGAAACATTGAAAATGATGCTATTTGTTAAAAAATTATAAAAGTTGATACATTTTTGAAGTTATAATTAAATTTCTGAACGAAATGACAAATCGGTGTCACTCATTTTTTTTATATTCAAATTGAAGTTTGACATTATTTCATTACGTTAAATTAATTTGATTTTGTGTTATTTTATATCAAGTGAAAGTAAAAAAGAATAAATTTCACTCAAATGGCTTATATCTGTTTTTTTATTGATGGAATTATTGTCTTGATAAATAAAGGCCATTTCTAAAAAAGATCTTTTTGAAAGATGTGATTCTCTTGCTAGAACAGTTGTTGAAAGGTAGTTCATCTGGTGGTCACAATCATTGACATGTTTAGCTAAAGCACATCTCTCAGGGTGTAATCTACTATCACTCTTATGAGAAGTGATTCTGTCTTTTAATAGTCTTTTTGTTTGGCCAATATAATTCTTATCACAATCATTACAAGGGATATCACTCACAAATGTTGTTTATAATATCCCTTGTAATGATTGTGATAAGAATTATATTGGCCAAACAAAAAGACTATTAAAAGACAGAATCACTTCTCATAAGAGTGATAGTAGATTACACCCTGAGAGATGTGCTTTAGCTAAACATGTCAATGATTGTGACCACCAGATGAACTACCTTTCAACAACTGTTCTAGCAAGAGAATCACATCTTTCAAAAAGATCTTTTTTAGAAATGGCCTTTATTTATCAAGACAATAATTCCATCAATAAAAAAACAGATATAAGCCATTTGAGTGAAATTTATTCTTTTTTACTTTCACTTGATATAAAATAACACAAAATCAAATTAATTTAACGTAATGAAATAATGTCAAACTTCAATTTGAATATAAAAAAAATGAGTGACACCGATTTGTCATTTCGTTCAGAAATTTAATTATAACTTCAAAAATGTATCAACTTTTATAATTTTTTAACAAATAGCATCATTTTCAATGTTTCTTATATCGTATTATCAACATCTATGTAATCATTCTCACGACAGATTCTCCCTGATGATGGAATAAAAGATTCCGAAAGCTTGGAAAAACTTCAAAGAGTTTCCTTTTACATTGCTGCAGTCCCTACAAATAGATATCCTATATATATATATATATATATATATATATATATATATATATATATATATATATATATATATATATATATATATATATATATATATATATATATATATATATAACTAGGACGTATCGTTATGAGTACTTATACGTCTCGTACAAGTTGGAACTGAAATACGTAGCTGAAAATCAATTTTCCGGGTATGGCACCACTTTTGGACTTCACCGTAAGTATGGGATAATTTTCATGAAACATACTTTTCTGAACTTTTCGGAAATTTAAATGCCATACTGTAAAAAATTGTTTAATTTTTTCAAACATTACAGCGTGCGTAACACGGTCTTTCGTAACATGGTCACCGTATGACGTATTTTTTTCAACTTATAATCGTATTGAAACAATCTGATATCATTTATGCCCTACTGTAAAAAATAATTTTACGGATTCTTTAGTGTTTTAAAAATGGTTAGAAAATACAATTTTTCAAGTATGGCACCACTTTTGTACTGCTCTAGAAGTATGGCGAGTATCATAAACTGACCACGATTCAACTGCCATACTGAAGGAAAAAAAATTTCGAATTTTAAAAAATTACATGAGGGGGTATGGCGGGTATTTCGAACCGTCGGAATGGCATGGCGTGTTGATTTTCGTACAAGATGAGTAAAAAAACAATTGTTTTAAGAAAAATCAGCCTGTAAGAAATAAATTAAAAACAAGACATTTTCAAAAGAGTATGGCGGGCCTAAACACCCACCAGAGAAGTATGGCATATAGCGAGCGTCAGATTTTTTTTGTTTAAATACCGATAACTTGAAGAAATTTTGTGAAAGAAATTGACACACCTCCGGATTTTCGAACAATTTCAATTAATTATTCTGCAATTGCATCCTGCGCACCATCATTCTCCTTCAATTTATTATTTATATGAACCCTCCTTAAAGCTCCATACTGTGAGAAATGACTTCACAAATCCTTTCAGTATATCTCGGTCTCTATATATATATATATATATATATATATATATATATATATATATATATATATATATATATATATATATATATATATATATATATATATATATATAATCTCTTGATAATTATTAGCAATAACAGGCTGGTTGAATCTTAAAAAACTCGATTTTATTAAAAACTTGACGTTTCACTACGATATTCGTAATTGAAATTTCTTTGACATTTATTGATTTGAAAAAATTGAATAGACAGGGTTGCTTTGTATATGCTATTCAGTCTAATATTAATATTTAAAATTGTTATCATTAGATGGTAAGGGAAACCAAAGAAACCCTTACCTACGTAATGTTTGAAAATAATAATAATAGGGTACTATTTATCTAACAACAAAGAAATTAGTCATGGGAAAACATTAAAGAAGTGGAGTAGAATTATCGGTATAGCACGCTTATATGGAAGCAGCCGTTGACACGTGTTTCGGACTCTTTGGTCCTCATCAGAACGGCGTAGCCAAGCATTGGATTGAAAATTTGAAGATGAAAATAGTACAACAAACAAAAACCTCTGATACGGAAGATAATCACACAATTGTGGTTTATTGTTTGAACTCTCCGGTATGGTATATATATATATATATATATATATATATATATATATATATATATATATATATATATGTATATATATATATATATATATATATATAATATATATATATATATATATATATATATATATATATATATATATATATATATATATATGTATATATATATATATATATATATATATATATATATATTTATATATATATATATATATATATATATATATATATATATATATATATATATATATATATATATATATATATTACACCATTACTTTTAGGTTATACATGTATATTATGTAAATGAATCTAAAGTTAAAATCAAATCGTGAGGGTATTTGAATATATCCTTCAGCCTTATTTTTTGACTGTGCAGTAGGGTGGAACACTTTTATATGAAAAAATTTTTTTTTTCTAAATTCGACTTGCAATACCAGGTAAAAATTGCTATATATAATTGTTAATAAGAACCCTTAATTTGGAAGTTCTAGCTCGACAGCTTGAGGTCCCGCCATAGACTTGAAATTCAATTTTTTTAGTTTTTATAGACGTTTTGTATAGAACACCCTGTAAACAAAATAATAACTGAGTATAATATGTTATGCATATAATTGATAAAATAAAAGTATATTTCAATTAATTAAATCATTTATTTCAAAAGTGAATACAGGTTCAGAAAGTTATCTCGGTATGAATTACGTCATTTTTTATAGAAAAAGTCCTTTTTCGTCTCAAACTTTGGCATGAGCTTTCGAGATGCTAATTTTGACTTTATGAATCCCTCTCTTCTTGACTTTTCGCATATAGTCAGAGCTGCTTCTGTCACAACTTTCACTGATCTCTCCACAGCCTGGGTGTGGCAAGGCAGTCTCATAAACTCCAAAACTGCATCTTCTCCATTTGCAATCAGATCTTGTAACTGCTCATCGGAAATTTTCATCAGTATTGGGGGTTCATATATATTATGTTGCCAGTCAATCAAGTCTATGTAAGAACTTGCATTTAAGTTCACTTTTGCCACCACAAACATGCGCGAAACTAATAGTCCGGGAGGTAGCGTTGCAAATTGAAAAGTCATAGTATGCCGGCTGATATTGACACCAGTCGTTGATCTTGTATGACTCATGAGTGAACCGGCCGTCAGCTGCTCAAGTAGCGGTGGGTGTGGGTGTGGGAGGTCGCGAAAGTGGTAAAAAAAAATAAAAAATTAAGTCATAGTATGCCGACTGAAACTTTTTTCAGGGATAGTTTAGATCATACTGAGTTGAGAAATAATAGTCAGCTGCATCGTGGAGGGGGGAATATGCGTCAGCTGCTCGCATGAACTTGTAAAAAAACACCTTAATTAAAGTGATAGTACGCCGGATGAAATTTAACTGGGGGATCGTTTAAATAATTCGAAGTACAAAAACAATAATCAGCTGCATGAGTAGCGGTGGAAAGACCGTCGGCTGACGCAATAAAGATTGAAAATATTGGAGCATTGCTACTACGTTGTTTCCTTTCAGCACATATTTCGAGATAATACTGGAGCTGCTTCAGCCCATAACACGACCTTTCAAAGGTATAAACGATGTTAACGCCACACGAGTTGCGACATTCCTTGAAAACTATCAAATTGTTGAGCACAACGATTTGCTGAACTGGAAAAAGCGCGTCGACGGGGCAATCTTTCCACCATGCCATTCTGAGCTACGCCAGCATTTGCTACGCACGTCGTATATCGCACACCTTTGGAGCCGTGCTCATCACCAAAACCCAACTGAATTATCTCCCACTGACTGGGGATGGGAAGAAAGAGAAGGGAAATACGGATTCAAGTGGTTCGAGGGCGATCAGGTACCCCCAACGATAACAAGTATAGCCGACAGCAGCGAAAATATTGCCGGTATGGAATTTTTGTCGGTGACACTTTATTTATGTGTGTATATTTTTGGTAGCCTAATTTTGATGGATAAAATGTTCACTTACAGATGATGGTGAAGAGGATCGAGTTGCGGACATTGAACAGGATGAAGAGCACGACATAGCACAGGACAGTTCGGATGATGATACTTCAGAGAGCGAATATGATAGCGATAGTACCATCGATGATGAATAATTTCGGCAAACTTCGGATTCTGTACTGCCATTTATTTTATTTTATATTACTTTTATATTTGTTCACATTATTCATTTACGGGTTTAATTTTTAAAAACATTTGCTTACTATAATTTATAGGTGTAATCTTTGAAAATTAATATAGACATAATGTTTTAATGAAACTACCTCGAATTACCATAATGAAAATACCTCGAAATATGTGCTGAAAGGAAACAACGTTGCAGCAATGCTCCAATATTTTAAATCTTTATTGCGTCAGCTGACGGTCATTCCCCCGCTACTCACGCAGCTGATTATTGTTTTTGTACTTCGAATTATTTAAACGATCACCCAGTTAAATTTCATCCGGCGTACTATCACTTTAATTAAGGTGTTTTTTTTACAAGTTCATGCGAGCAGCTGACGCATATTCCCCCTCCACGATGCAGCTGACGATTATTTTTCAACTCAGTATGATCTACACTATCCCTGAAAAAAGTTTCAGTCGGCCTACTATTACTTAGCAGTACTAAAATGCAATGCTGAAAGGAAACAACGTTGCAGCAATGCTCCAATATTTTAAATCTTTATTGCGTCAGCTGACGGTCTTTCCACCGCTACTCACGCAGCTGATTATTGTTTTTGTACTTCGAATTATTTAAACGATCACCCAGTTAAATTTCATCCGGCATACTATCACTTCTATTAAGGTGTTTTTTTTACAACTTCATGCGGGCAGCTGACGCATATTTCCCCCTCCACGATGCAGCTGACGATTATTTTTCAACTCAGTATGATCTAAACTATCCCTGAAAAAAGTTTCAGTCGGCATACTATGACTTAATTTTTTTTTTTTTTTACCACTTTCGCGACCTCTCACACCCACACCCACCGCGGGTGCGCCAGCTGACGCTTGATTCGTTTATTAGTCATCCAAGATCTATTGAAAAATATGATATTCGATCGGCATAAAATCACTACCTAAAATGCAACGCTACCTCCCGGACTATAATTTTTTATTAACTTGACGAGCCTTCAAAATGCGTCTTGCAGCGAGTTCTCTAATGTGCTTACGTGAATCAGTTATCATACTCAACAACAAGTTTTCTGGATGAGCAAAATAGCTGTTTCGAATTAAAACAGGATCCACTATCGCTAACAACTCTTTGGACAAATATCTAGTGCTGTTGATCAGCTTCCATAAATGTTTTGAACCATCTTTGCATGATGAATGTGTTTTGATGGCAAACCAGACAGGGGAGTATGATTTTACGACAAACGTTGCTAAAGTCACAAGATTTTGTTGTGGATTTTCAGTAGAAACATACAAACGCAGTATGCGATTAGCTCTTGTTAACCAGCGGGCATGGGATAGCTTACCTGGGCTTCTGTGTAACAAATCAGAAGAGCAGGATCCATTTATGACAGCAGTAGTAATTTCTTGTAAATATTTCTGGTCTGTACTGAGATTTGTTGATATTTGTGGAGGTAGTTCACCTTCTATCTTCTCGAAATGGGCCAACGGCAGCGTCTCGCATGTCTCTAATGCTTTACCGATTTGACCTGCAAATGATTTTGGTCCTGCAGTAGGGCCATCCAAATAGGTAAACAAATGCCTCAATGGCAACTCATTCGCGTGTAAGAGACAAATTATCCATTGCAGTGGTCGAGATAATCTTTTTTCCAAAATACGAATCACGCCTCCGTCTTTACCTGTATTTGTATTTGTTCCATCACAGCCAACAGCCATTATACTCTCTAGAGATATCTTTTCAGTTGTCAAAAAGCGGTGGATTGCTCTTTCAATATTTTTTGCACTGCCCGATGTTGGAACCACATAACCAACATAAACAGACCCTGGTTCTTTTATAATCGTAATATGTTCCTCTTGTACAATCATTCTGAACCTCTTCGATCCTTTTAAAACAGTTTTAGCCGTCTTATCTTTCCTTCCATCGAAATATAATACAGGAATTTCTGTTACTTTCTCTTCTGTCAAAATTTGCTCGCGTACTTTCTGTCTTATTCTTCTTAGTTTCATCCTGTCCACGACGTTAGTCGACTGCGCCTCAGAGTCGCCATCAGAAGCAGAACATAGAACAGATGATACGATAGCCACCGCAGCTCGGTCTGATACTCCGTATCTATCGCATACAGTGGTCAAACTATGAAGACTGGCGTCCGTAAAATTTATAGGCTTTTGATCCACTATGTCAGTGGTGTGAAAACCATCTGCGGTCGACGAATTAGAAGGAAGGTCGACATTAGAACTAACTTCAGATCTATTTAGCCGATATGAAGTAGAGGGAATTTCTTCAATTCGTGTATTTGAATTATGCCTGATTTCTTGTTTCAAATCACGTATTCTTCTATTCTGCAATTTCTTACTCTGGATAAGATCCGTTCTTCCTAAAGCCATCAGTCTGTTAGTGCGTTGGTCTTCTAAAAATATTTGTTCCTCTTTTGGTACTTTTCTTTTCCTCGAACAAGTACAGCTTACAAATTCTTTACATTTACATGTAGCTATGTCAAAAAGCTTTCTACTTTGTACTCTGAACTCTTCTAACTTTTCTCCCTTAAGTTTCTTCAAAGACTTTTTCAAATTATAACATTTCGAGTGATAACTTTTTAGTAACTGTAAGACTCGTTTGTGTGTGACAATTGGAATAGAAGATTTCATCCACAATTCTTCAATTTTCGTTCCAACTATTTCGGCAATTTCGAAAAACGTAGGTTCTTTTATTGTGTTATTTCTTACTTTCAAGTCTCGTCGAACCCATTCATAAAATTTCATCACATTTTCATACGTAGGTAGGATATTCTCTTTCAACTCTGCACTTTCACCAAATATCGGAGATTTCAACTTTTGCCTGGTAGAAGTCATGTTAATACACTTAAAAAACATAAATCGACAAGTACTCGTTGAAATAATTGACACGCGACCGTTCACCTTGAGACAATTATCGACACTAGTTGAAACAAAACACTGCAATTCTTAGATCGTCACGTGCCGCCCCCCCACTTCATGCTGCACTTTGCTCCTCTGCCATAGCGCCAAAGTATATTAAAATAATGAAATATTTGATTACAACACCTAGTTAACTATATTTGAATATATTTTTGAATAAAATAAACCTATTTTAATAAATTCTGTACAATTTTGTAGGCCTCGAAAATAGCCTCTAAATTGTCGATTTTGTAAATTTTCGATGTTTTGGCGGGGGCTTTAACCGTTGTCTGATAACATTCATATTTTCAATGGGGGTAATTGAAGGCAATTGGCAACTTAATACATCTATTCCAAATAAATATTAGAAAAAAAAAATTTCGTTCCACCCTACTGTGCAGGCCAAATATGGAATCTTGTCATTAATGACCTGAATATTGTCAGTGAAGTGAGAAATACTGCTGGGACTACAAAAGACGCTATAAATTTTTTCAGAGAGAGTATTACAAATATACCTATATTTTGTTAAACGCGTTGAGAAACAAAGTACAAGAGTATCAGAAAGTATTCTGATACTATACAAGTTTTAGAAGAACTTTTTTAGTAATTGCCACCTATTCTGCCAAACTGCAACCCATATGCAATGAATTTCAATAAATTAATATGAATATGAAGGTAACACACCTAAAATTTAGAAGAATATCTACAGTGGCGGATTTACCAGCAGGCTGAGTAGGCTGGAGTCTAGGGCGGCAGATTTAAGGGGTGGCAAAGTTGAGGCCATATATTGAGAAGTTATTGTATTCGCCCCGATTTCCGAGAATCGAGTTTTCTTCAGATCTCGACGTTTTGAGTTACTAGGAAGCTATTATGACTATTTTTACGATAGTTATCTATATGGCTGTTTGTTTGTGTGTGTATGTAAACTGTTTATAACTTTTGAACAGGTCGAATGGAGCGGCATTCGAAAGAATATTGCTACAGAGTTGGCCCATTCGATTTTGAGAAATCGCAAAAATGAAATTTTCAAAAAAATGTTTTACTACTACCTCTTAGGCTACCAAATCGATCAATTTCAAAATCTACTCAGCTTCCTTTCTTATTGAACTGCGTCAACTGACCCAAAGAGCATAAGAATCGGTTGATCCAATCGGGAAATATCTTTGTCGAAAAAATTATCAAAAATCTGAAAAACGGTCGACCCTGCAGGGGGCCCCTTTAACTTCCAGCTATTTTTAAGCTGAAAGTACTTGAAATTCTACTTGGTAGTTATTTTTTAAGCTCAAAAATGTTAATTTTAATGCTATTTTGAACTCGAGGCGAGAGAAGCTTTTCTTGCTTAAAACGGTTTGACAGTCTAATTAATCCGACCGCTTTGCGGTCGGATTATTCTGTCAAACTGACACGATTTGTAATTATGCATGAAGTTTGAGATGTATAACCGTATTTATTCTGAAGTACGCATTGTATTTGATACGATTATTTATTGAGTAAATTAAGTAAAATCTCCGAATCGACTCATTCTTGAACAGTTATTAATAAACGTCAAAATTTGACGGTCCTGTTAGTTTCCGATTGGTAGAGTTACTCTATGTATAATCAGGTATTATCGAAATTATACAAGGTAACGTAACTAAATTGATCGTTCTGATTAGTTGAAAATCATACGAAAAAAATAATCATACTATTATAGTTATTAACGTAACAAGGCCGATATGTAGCAAATAACGGATGAGGTTGGATATTGTAATCCGAGGCGCAGCCGAGGATTATAACTAACCTAATCCGTTATTTGCGTATCGGCCGTGTGTCGTTAAAGACTTTTCGTAATCCCGTTGGAAGATTACATTTTGATTCCGAAGAAAAAACAAACCCCGTACCTCGTAATTCTGAAAAAAAATCCCAACGTCGTGCACTCTGTTGTCATGGAATTGTTTGGCAATTTTATAAACAACGTCAGTTTTTTGTGTTCGCAAGTTCGCTGTAACGACGACTATGGATGAAATTGAGGAACAAAATGAAATTCCTTTTGAAATATTGGAAGAATCATGTGCAGCGAGTGTTGATTTACTGCCGGCAATAACTCAACAGCGGTATAAAAAACAATATGAAAATTTTGAAAATTGGCGTAATAGCAAGAATGTAAAGGTGGTTAATGAGGATGTTTTATTAGCCTATGCGAAGGAAAATCGAAGGTTTATTCTCCCAACTCGCTGTGAACGAAGATTTCAATGTTGAAACTTGCTTTGAGAGTTTATGACAACATTGACATTTCAAGGTTAGTTATTTTAAATCTTGCACCATATTAGAGTATTATCAACAGAAATGTATTTTCAGATTTGGAAAATTATTTTTATTCTTGAGACGAAAGTCTGATGGATACAACCCAAAGAAATCAAAAATTTTGTCACAGGGCACTCGTGTCGCAGATCCTCGGCTACCATGCTTGTAGAAAATGGTGGCGATCTACTATCGGTAAAAGAACTAGGAGGTTGGGACTCCTCTGCGGTGGCGGAGTCGTATATTGAAAATTCAGTTTCGAAGAGAATGAAGATAACGAGACAACTTTTTCATAATAATGAGGCTTCACCGACAACAAGTTCAAAAACTGTTGCTATAGATGGTAAATCTCTAATCAATAAGATAGACATTTCAAATAATAGCAATTGTCAAATTAATTTTCAAATTAATAAATAGTTAGTTTTATTATAATTGTTATTGTAACCAGAATGATGTTTTGAAATAAATATTTGAACACGTGATTTCTTAACGGCCGCCGGCCGTTATAAAATTATAACGGCCGGCGGCCGTTAACACTGACTTTTCAATTGTCATCTGAATACCGTTAAATTAAAATAACAGTATGGGATTACGAAAAAAATAAAAAGGTGGTGTAATTACGACGATAGTGCACAAATCATAAAGGTACAATTTCATTTACAACAAATTTATGAGACTGTGAACTAGGGTATCGAATTGTAAAGGTCGGTAGGGGCGGCAAAATTTGAATAGCCTTTTAGCGAAAACTATCTGAATCCGCCACTGAATATGTATATTTATCGCATACCTACTTGGATTCTATTATTTCTTAACTAAAAAATCGATTTTCTTCAGCACACAAGAAAGCATTTTCGCTTATGCAGCTGTTCAGTATCAATTGTTTGTTTATGACACTGGTATCGATAATTTCTTTGGTTCGTATTTCCCTTCCTCCTTTCCATATGTGACCGAAGAGAACGCAGAGATCATTATTAATGACATGAACGAGTTCGAACGCGGACGAAAAAATACCGGCCTTTTTTAACGAATTAAACGGGTGTTTCACCTACTCGAGGAGTTGTGACGGAGAATAAGACGAGAGATTTGAGTGCCCTTTGAACCGGAAGAAGATAAACGAGGTTCCAGTCAAGGAAATTCTCAAAGGTAAGAGAATTTAAGGTCAGTCCTTTTCCTCTGATTTTCCTCTAACGATTTACCATATTTATTACCGATCAGATTGTCGAAACAAAACAGCAGCTTCACCCAGAAAATATGAGAAAATTACACAAAACAACATTTTAGAAGATATACCTACGCCACCTCTACGGAGGTCTTATGCATAATTTTATTGGCGAGGCTACCACATACGAGATGATAAAGACAAATGAAGCAAATAATGCGTTTTTAATTGAAACTGTCGTTGAATACGAAGATGTGATTGCTCAAGCCAATCCGTTTCACCCAGCAGTATGTGAGTCAATCAAAATTGGTTTAACTATTCCAGTATGAAGTATTTATAGTACATTTAGCACGTTACGATGTATCAAGATCGCTCAACGATGGGAGACGCGAGGTTAAATATATACCTTATATGTATAAATTATATATATATATATATATATATATATAAATATATATATATATATATATATATATATATATATATATATATATATATATATATATATATATATATATATATATATAAATATATATATATATATATAGAAAACAGAATTCTTCGTGTTATCGATACACGTTCGTGGCAATAAAATGAAGTGAACTAGGACATTTATTTGAAACTAATCAAACAAACCTCCTAGCGGAGCTGGTTATACGAGTTCACGAAACATCGAAATGTCTCCATATACCTTGGATGGTGTATATAAGAAACATTAAGTTGTTTATCACAATCAATGGAAATGATAGACAGTCTGTTTCGCCCTTATTTGGGGCTCATCAGTATCATCCACTTCATTTTATTGCCACGAATTTGTATCGATAACACGAAGAATTCTGTTTTCTATTCATTTGCTATCAGTAAAAGGGATAAAATTGGAGCGCTTGTTACTTGCGGCGTGTGAATGTTGAATTACATCGAATTGATGTATCAACTTTACTCTTGCTTAGCGAATATAGTAACCACCTTCGGGTGTCAGGACATACGAGTTCTCGTTGCCGAAATGTTTTCTTCTATCTGTAAGATGTGGTTCATTTGTTTCCGACTGGTGGCGCTGTGTCATATTTATATGCCATATAGTCACTGGAAGGAAAATATAACGCCGTTAGAAATATTTGGTTGGTTATCACTTCCGATGGATGGATGATACTGATGAGCCGCAAATAAGGGCGAAACAGACTGTCTATCATTTCCATTGATTGTGATAAACAACTTAATGTTTCTAACATACACCATCCAAGGTATATGGAGGCATTTCGATGTTTCGTGAACTCGTATAACCAGCTCCGCTAGGAGGTTTGTTTGATTAGTTTCAAATAAATGTCCTAGTTCACTTCATTCTATATATATATATATATATATATATATATATATATATATAAATATATATATATATATATATATATATATATATATATATATATATATATATATATATATATATATATATATATATATATATATATATATATATATATATATACATAATATATATACATACATATATACTAGCTGAACAAGCCACGCGTTGCTGTGACTCATTTTTACCCCGAGGCGAAGCTAAAGGGGTTATAGTCTCACGACAAAAAGTTGGTATCTGGTCCGATTTCAAAAATCCAACGGATATCGATAAAACACATATGATTTCATTAGGGAATTTGAATTCCCAATTTTTACCAACGAAGAATAAAAAATTATAGCGTTTTTTAGATAGGCATTACGACATGCGCATGCGCCAAGGTCGATATGTACGAAGTCCTACAAAACATGCGTCGAAGTGCTCTGTGTGCCACGGTAACCAAGCGACTTTGATAGCTTAAGCTTGATTCTGCGTCTGTGTCTGCTTCCCATCCATAGAGATATCTTATCAATTTGATTCATAATTTGCAGCAAAATGAGCCGGGATAGGATATTCAAATTCGACAGTCAATCAATGAATTTTTTTGCTAAATTTTCACTTTATTCGTAATATCGACTTATTAATACATTTATTGCAATTTTCCTTCATTTCATTCGTAAAATCGACTTTCATTGTTATTTAATTTATATAATACATTCAAAAAATATTGACGACGTGCACATGCGCCGAGGGGTTTTATCATTCCTAGTGCTACGCAGTAGGGTGTCCTTCATTTTTTTGATACAATCACATTAATATTCACTCATAAAGCTGAAAATAGTTCAGCCGATTCCAAATCATATATTGAGAAGAAAACATTCCACCAAAATTTGAAAGTGATAGGTTAAATATCGGAGTATTGAAATTAAGCACAAACCAACATACACTTTTTGAATTTCCGTTCTATTTATTTCATCTTAACATATCATCTGACATACAAATTAAATTTGATACATTAATTAGATAAAATTAGCTTCGAAATACTATTTCCATAATTTCAAATTAAAAAAATTAAGCCTCTGCCGTGTCAGGGTAAATAATGTAATTTTAATATGCCATTTTTAATATGTTATTTCTTCGCTGCTTTACAGCGAAGTGGCCAGCTGTAACGCAGTAGAATATTCTTCACTGCATTTGAGCTGACACATGCAACCGTTTGGCGTTAGTTATTGGCGCGTGGCTCTCACTTGTTATCATTCGGTTAGTAGGTCAAGATCTATGTCAAGGTTTTTGGAATAATGTAGGAAGAAAGTGTTTTGAATCAAGTAAAATCAATTTGTAACCAAGGAGATTCAATTACTGAATATGCCTACAATAGCAATGAATATTTGGCTACGATCCGCACCAAAATGGAAAGATCGGTGGAACACAGTAAATTATGTGACGATTGAACTATTCTTTTAAGGAAAGAAAAAAAAGAAACACACGTGTTTCTTTCCTACCTGTAGTATGTGTCAGGGAGGCGGGCAGCTTGAGTTTGGGATTAACTCCTTCAGCCAGATCAGAGGATACACTTGTATGTACAAATTCATTAAGGATAAGTGAGACGGGATATTTATGGAACATAGGAGGTGTGGGTAGGGTTCAGAGGATTAATACTGGCCCAGCATTCGCCTTATAAGTTTGCAAGCAGTAACTTACATTACCATGAGGAAACCTCTGAAAAAACTCATGGCAGACCAGTCGGCCCAGGAGTTTGAACCCGAGACCTCCCAAATACTAGCCTGCGTACGCTAAGTACTCGACCTACTAGCTTGGTCTATTCTTTTAAAGCTTCTGCCCTATTTCTTGTTTGTTATGCTTACTATGGGTCAAAGGCGACCTCTGCTGAAACACGTATGATCTGAGGAATAGGAACTCAACGCCATCTATCGGATGTCTACGCAACCTTAATGTCGAACGATGTTGTATCGATAAATTTACATACGCCGCCATCTATTAGGAATTAATAGAACTTATAAATAAATACACAGTATTGTCGTATAGTACACATAATATTGCCATAACAAGTATCCAGGTCAATAATTGAGATCAAAACTATCCTACCTTTTAAGTTGGACCAAATTATAAATAGTTAAGATCAAAATTCTTCAATAGTGTCTGAGTTTATCTTGAACATACATCCTATACGAGATTTATATATATATATATATATATATATATATTATATATATATATATATATATATATATATATATATATATATATATATATATATATATATATATATATATATATATATATATATATATATTTAAATATATATATATATATATATATGTGTTTAAATATATATATATATATATATATATATATATAAAATGAAATGAACTAGGACATTTATTTGAAACTAATCAAACAAACCTCCTAGCGGAGCTGGCTATAAGAGTTCACGAAGCATCGAAATATCAACATCTACCCCAGACGGTAATTGTTCGAAATGTTAATTTGTTTATCACAATCGATGGAAATTGATAGACAGACTGTTTCGCCCTTATCGGGGCTCATCAGTATCATCCATCCACCGGAAGTGATAACCAAACCAACATTTCAAACGGTCATACATATTTCTTCTAGTAACTCCATGACATATAAATATGACACAGCGCCACCAGTCGGAAACAATTGAACCACATCTTTCAGAATAGAAGAAAACATTTCGGCAACGAAACTCTTACGTCCTGACACCCGAAGGTGGTTACTATAATCGCTAAGCATCGTGAACTCTTATAGCCAGCTCCGCTAGGAGGTTTGTTTGATTAGTTTCAAATAAATGTCCTAGTTCACTTCATTTTATTGCCACGCACGTGTGTCGTTAACACGAAGAATTCTGTTTTCCATATATATATATATATATATAATATATATATATATATATATATATATATATATATATATATATATATATATATATATATATATATATATATATAGGTATATGTATATATATATATATATATATATATATATATATATATATATATATATATATATAGGTATATATATATAAATATATATATATATATATATATATATATATATATATATATATATATATATATTTAAATATATATATATATATATATATAATAATAAAAAGAATTATATAACAGCTACTCTAGAATTATATATTCGAATTTATTGAAGTAAGGGTATGTAGCTATCAATTAGTGGGACTTATGATGGATGAATACTCTTTATTCCGCTTTCCAAGCTTTCGGTAATCTTTGTTACCTTCTTCAGGGATAAGTATAAAATATATACATTGAGGTATATACGTGAATAATTCAAAGTTATTAAACTTACGAATCTGAGGTTGAAATTTTTGAATTTTAAAAAACATCACAAGAACAGGCATAATAATATATATATATATATATATATATATATATATATATATATATATATACATATATATATATATATATATATATATATATATATATATATATATATATATATATATATATATATATATATATATATATATATATATATATATGAAATTGATGTTGTCGACCGTATTATGAACTGAACTTACTTGAAGTATCAGGGATACGGTCTGTCGGTGATTTTAAACTCTTGTTTTGTCATAAACTCAATATTTGTTCTTTATTCATCACATCTACCTGATAGGTACCTTCAGTTTATTCAACATGTTCTTATGACCTCTTTTTCTAACGAAGTGGGGAACAACATATGTTATAATTCATTCGATTTTGTTGGAAATATAATAATTATGATATAAACAAATACTTCGAAGAACTGGATTTATACAAGGATGCCGAGATAATTGATTATGTAAATTCATGGCAAGGAACGATCAGTACCTACATTAGTCGTATTAAGATTTGTTGAGTCAACGGTGATACATACAATGATTTTAATAATCTGCATCTTTTCAGTTATCGTTTTCATAATAACGAGATATTTAATATTTTCGAAACGAACTGAACCTTTGTGCAAAAGTTTTTATGAAATTCCATGTCCTGATGCCATTCCTGTTTTGGGAAATATTTATGACATATTTTGTAGCGATGGTGAGTGAAATTAAGTTTAATCATTCAAGGTAAATTGAAATCGTTTCAATATAGTATTATTAATAAAATGAAATGAAACACTTAGATTGATTCCACTAAAATTATTGCACTATTGCAATTCTTGTGACTTAACTTGTGGACAAAATTAATCGAAGAGAATGTTTATTGCCGACATCCGTAATTTAGTGGAATCAAGCAGTGTTTGAAAAATTTCAAAAAATGTTTCATCAATCAGTCAATTGACGTTATAAATATATGTTGTATATTCAGTAATAATATCACAAGAGCATCGAAAATAATCGATTATACTACCGAGTCACGAGACGTATTTTGCGAAACTCCACGAGAGCGCAGCTCGAGTGGTGTTTTAAAAAAATACGCCGAGTGACGAGGTCAGTATAATCGATTATTTTCGATTGCTCGAGTGGTATTCGTTACGATTATATAACGAATAAAAAATATTAATTTTTTTTGACAAACGTCAAAACAGCGTGAATATGAAAATATATATACATTTTGACACGAGGCGAAACACCAAAACGATTATATCACGTCGTCAAGGGTATATTCACTTATCTATACTACGTCGTTATGCAAAATTCACGGATTCTATTGGCTTATTCATACATGAGTTATATAATCAGTGGTAATACTAAAAGTAGGTACTTCAAAATAATCAGGTTATACATCTATAACTTGTTGCATAATCACAAAGAGTGTCACTTTGACAGTTCTAACAATCCGACCGCGAAGCGGGAGGATTATTCTGACACGATTTGTAATTATGCAGGAAGTTTGAGATGTAAAACCGTATGTATTTTGAAGTACGCATTGTGTTTGATACGATTATTTATTGAGTATATTAAGTAAAAATCTCCAAATCGACTCATTTTTGAACATTGTTAAACGTCAAAATTTGATGGTCCTGTTAGATTTCGCTTGGTAGGTAGAGCTACTCTATGTATTTATTCAGAATTCAATTTATTCAGAAAAAATTAAAGTGTACACATCATCAGATCATAATAACATTATACATCAATCATATTTTAGTACTCCATTTGGATCACAGTATTGCACCTAAGCATGCTGTATGCTTGTGTTGTGCAAGTCCTCGATCCGTAGGGAGCACTTTTAATTGTACAGACAATGACAGGTGAAGTACCTGTAAGATCAGGTGAATATTTTAAAAAATTATCGATTAATATATTGTGCTGTAGATTAGCTCCATATTTTCCCGAACGAAGCATTTAATTTGTTTTTTGTATTTATTAAATTTTGTTATTTTCCTTATTTCAGGTGGTAAGAGATTATACAATTTAGGTCCAAAATAGAAGATATATCTTTGTGTGTGGCTCTTCCTGAACAGTGGTGTATTGAGGGAGAGATTTTGTACTGCCCTAGTATTTTTTTTTTGTATAACTTCCACATGCCGATTTAAATGATTTGTACCATGGAACATCCATTCCAGGCACTGACAGGCATACAAGCCCCTAACATCAAGTATCTCTAGCTTCTTATACAACTGTATAGTTGAATGTAGTTTTGGTTTTTTGAATATTATCTTCAACAGTTTGTTTTGCACTGTCTGGAGCTGTATTAAGTTATTGCGGAAAAGACCTCCCCATGCCCCTATACAATATCGTAGTATAGACTCTGCCAAAGAATAATAAACCACTCTAAGTGTTCCATTATTTAGGATATCTCTTAGGGTATACATTTTTCGGGTAAGTTGCCTGAGTCTGCGAGTCAATAGGGAAGTATGCTTTTCCCATCTCAAGTGTTGGTCTATTATAACACCTAAATACTTTATGTTATCTGATTTTTCTACTTCAGGACAAGTGCATGTTTCTCGACTTTGGCAATTATTATCGCGTACATAAATAATTTTACTACTAGCTGGTTGATCATGTGCTGTTAATGAACATGTTATATCTTTGGGTTTCTAACATTTAGGCTCAACAAGTTTTGGTCTAGCCAATTTTTGACCTGCCCATTCCTTCATTAGCATCATTAAAAACCTCATCCCATGTTTTTGCAGTAAAAATCAAGGTAGTATCATCAGCATAGGAGATGAAGTGACCTCTACAGTTCTTCAAATATCCAATACTGTTTATGTATATAAGGAACAAAATTGGGCCCAATACTGTTCCCTGTGGTACACCAGTTGTTATTTCTAGAGAATTACTACAGTGTTCTCCCAACTTCACTCTTTGAGATCTCTTATACAAGTAGTTTCGTAGGATATCCTGGGAAGGTCCTCTTATACCATAATTATACAGTTTCTCCATTAATATTTCATGGGATATGGTATCAAATGCCTTGGCTAGGTCAAGAAAGATTGCGAGGCATTTGTCCGAAACATCCAAGGCGTTAACCGTTTTTTTCACAAGATCAAGAACAGCTTTTTCTGTGTTTTTATTACTCAAAAACCCATATTGTCTATCTGTTATAACATCATTGATTTCCAAGAAATTTATCAATCGCTTCTTGATGGTGTGTTCAAAAATTTTAGCAAAGTTATTGATAACAGAGATTGGCCGATAATTTTCAACCAGTTTCCGTTCTCCGGATTTATAGATAGGTGTTATGAGACTCTCTTTCCATTGATGAGGCAGTTCACCACTTTCATAAGAGAGATTTATTATTTGAACCAGTGGATCTACTAGATAGGCGTAAAAATGTTTTATGAATTTACTTGAGATGTTATCTGGTCCCGGTGAACAGTTATTTTTGAGTGTTGATATTATATTGATGATTTCGTTTTTTGTTGTGGGTTCAAGAACCATAGTAGATACTACTGATGGGTCATTCGAGAGTTTTTGTCGTCGTTTGAGTTGATCTTTATTAATATTCTCTTGTATTTTTCGGCCTACTTCACTAAAATATGCATTAAACATGTTGGATTTCTCATTATTGTCTGTAATCACAACGTTATCACTGTCTGTTATATTTAAGTTTGCTAAAGAATATTTATTAGATTTTCGGTTTACAGCTTCATTAATCATTTGACTCTATGTATAATCAGGTATCATCGAAATAGTCCAGTCAATGACGGTAAAAAAAGTGTGTCGACATTTTTCTTTTCATAACTCGCTTAATTTTGATGCTAGGAACTCTCATTAAAAATAAAAATTAAGGTTTTTTAAAGTACTTCAAGAAAAGTTTCATGAGTTTTCCCCGAAAAATGCATTGGTTTTTGGTTATTGAACGTAGAAACTTTCCATTTTGGCGATTGGAAATACCAATCAACTTTCAAAAAGCAATAATTTCGTTTGTATTGAGCCTGCATACATTATAAATACACGATTTTCTTTGTTTTTTTATAGGCTATAAATTTGCTATTCGCATTTTTTTCGATTAAATGCATATTTTTCCAGTTATTCGCGAGAAAGAATCTGCAAACGTGTTTTTTGCTTGAAAACCGACAATTTCACTAGCGAATAAGAGAAATAGAATTGACTTTCAGAAAAAACTTCTTGAGACAAAAGTTGCTTAGAATTAGTCAATGTATCGATTTCCGTACTTATTTTCAATGAAAAATTTTTCATTTCCAAGAAGGGGTGGCATCCTCGCTCAGGGAAAAAGCAACCCCCGGCACAGGGTAGACTTTGAAATAGATAGTAAGTAGAACCTAAATCCAATTTTTTATGAAAATCGGTGCTGTATGGGATAAATACACGGGAAAATGGTCATTGACTGGACTAAAATTATACAAGGTAACTTAACTAAAGTGATCGTTCTGATTGGTTGAAAATCATACAAAAAAAAATCAACTATTAGATTATTGATATTCCATAATTAAGCCTTTATTCATAATAATAAAAAGTTAAGGATCTCATTTATTTCATAAAAATATAAAACAAATATTTTATATGAAATATAAAAATTTGTGAGTGTATTTTCTTATTAAAATTAATTCGATAAGTTTGTTTATTTCCTCAACTGTGTCCTTGATTCTAATTATAGAAGTAACACACAGTTGAATAATGGTAATATTCTCGAAATAACAATCAATGTTTGTCCCGTTTCAAATGTAAATTGAAGGATAATAATGTTTTTCTTCTTACAGCTAAGATTTGGAAAATTACCAGAAATAGGGCAGTAAATTATTATCCCATATATAGGTTAAAACTCTTCAATACAAATATTGTGTGCCTACTTCATCCTGAAGATATAGAGGTGTTGTAAAATGTGTATTTATATGAAATGTCTCAATGACCTTGATTCCATATTTATAGCAAATTCTGGGCAGTAGCAAGCACCTTCAAAAAAGTAGCTTATATGAAACTTTCACGAAATTAACGGGAACTGGACTTCTAGTCAACAATAATGGTAAGCTATCTTAGTTTATCAAAATATTAAGTGTGTAGTTTACTTTGAAACGATCAAGTGATCAATTGAAATTCTGATATCGGAGGTGATTTTTAATGCAGTACAAAACTATCAAAGTTTTGGAAAATTCAGTCAAAATGTTGGTATCTTCAAACTTTGGGCAAGGGAGTGGCAAGTAGGTGCATGGAAGAAAATTTTTCGAACCTTTTTTTTTACTTATATACAATTCAGCCTCTATGGCATGCTAAAATAAACCCTCCAAATTGAGTAAGTGTGTTGATGCTAAGGAATTGTCTTCTGGTGGTTCAATTTCTTTTCTAAAGATCGCCATTTTTATGTGAAGATTTCTTGACTAGTATTTGAGGATTTTCACACCTTCACGGCTCATTCAGATCGAGTTAGATTATTGTATTGGGTTGATGTTAGACAAGTGCACTCTGTAATATTCATTCCCCACGGGGACGATTGTCTTTGAAGCAGTACAATGTAAAATGTTGAGCCGCTCTTACATTTTGACGTCATGTACGGGACAAATGTACTGCCTCTTGTATGTCCTACTCAACAATATTCACGTCTCTCACCCCTATACGGGAGCTTTTAATTTTTCAAAATAGTTTTGAAAAGTGAAGGTATCTCGTCATGTAATTTATCAATTTGAGGTCCCTTACTCTGGAAAAGTATATTCATTTTATTTATCCAGGATGTATGACAGAAAACTGAAATGAAGTTCGAAGACATAATTTTTCATAGCTTTTATTAGGTAGGTACCAGGGCGGATTGAATAATTTTCATTTGCTTCTGAAAGAAGTTTTAGCAGTAAAAAAAAGAACGAAAGGCTGTCTTTGTTCTAAAATCCGATTTACTTTAACTTGTAGAGACAGCCATCTTGTTTGACATAATTTTAATAACTTATTAGGTTTGATGTCAAGATCCGATATGAGTTTCCAATTGTATTAACGACCTAATGATGAGTATTAAAATGTAATAGATCTATTGTTATTGTAATAGCAATCGAAAGTGTGCTGAGGACGAGAGCGAGAGCCGGTTTCGCTCCCCGTGTGAAAGCAATACACTTTTGCATTTCGAGTAGGAGACGCGTCTCCTCGGCTCGAGATGCAGGAGACGTGAAAGCTCTCGCTCGCGAGACGTGGCGGCTCCCGCTTTCCGTCTGAAAGCGTCCATTTAACTCAGGGATCCCCAACCCTTTTTCACCTAAGAGCACATTCTAGCGTTCCGGTTAGGGGGCGGGCACCGTTTAAATTTTAATTGTTCAAGGTAAATTTATAGCTGGGAATTTTTAATAAAACACATAATGTACAAAAAATATTAAATCCAAAAAAAACATTTTTGATTATATTTCATATAATAGTGCCTTGAAGAGGCAATTTTTTTTTGGGGCTGCTCGAATAATTTTGACTTTTTTGTAACTATTTTCATGACGTGCCCAAAAAGTAGTATTCTAACACAAAAAACTTCTTACGGCATGAAGTTTGGAAATGATTTATATTTCTTGCAGATGGCAATAAATCCTCTGATATTAATTGATATCAATTGACTTTGCATATATTCTATATATGTTATTAACTGATATCAATCGACTTTGCATATCTTCTAAATATGTTATAGTTATTCTTTCATGGCTAATATTTTCAGTAGATCTTCTTTCATAGTAAAGCCACTAAATATTATTCTCACCATGACTGCTAACTGTGCTATGCCTGTTATGACTGTAGACTGGTCAAGTTGTAATGAGAGCCATTCACATACTTCCAAATCACTCTCCAACTGAGCTTGCACTTCTTTTGAAATATCGCGTATCCTTCTTGTGACGGTGCTAGCTGACAACTGGAGGTCTTTTATTGCTACTATAATCTCACGTTTGTTGCAAAATTCCTCAAGTAAGCAATCGGCGTCAGTCAAAAATGCTTCTTTTAACAACTCACCATCCTGGAAAGGATTTTTCTTCTTTGCACCGGGTTGGAAGAGCGCTTTAGTCGAAAAGCACGTGGTGACCGTCAGTTGAGACCACTGCGTTACTCATTTTCAGTTTTATACCGCACAGGCATCAGTTGTAGTCTACAGAATAGACCATGAGTGGCGGGCATACGTGAAACGGTAGACGCGGCACAGGGTTGGGGACCACTGATTAACTCAATGCATTTCGGTTCTGAGAGCTTTCCTCTCTCTCAGAAGCGAGAGACGTGCGTCTCCCTGAGTGAAAGGAGCGTAATGGTTTCAACTAATTTTAATAATTTGCTCTCCTCCAGAACTTCTGCTGTTTGAGTTATAGGTTGAAAATTTGGTAAATGGAATGAGTAAATGTTAGGAAAAAGCACACTAGTGATTTCAATTGATTTCTATTACCGCTGCAATTTATATGTTGAAATTTCAAGCATGTTTGAAGATTTTCATTTATTGAACATCACTACAGAAAATCCAAATTCAATTAAAAGACTGAAAAATTGACAGTCAATGACCATTTTCCTGTGTATTTATCCCATACAGCACCGATTTTCATGAAATATTGGATTTAGGTTCTACTTACTATCTTTTCAAAGTCTACCCTGTGCTGGGGGTTGCTTTTTCCCTGGGCGTGGATGCCACCCCTTATTGGGGGTGAAAAATGTTTCAATGTAAATAAGTAACGAAATCAATACATTGACTAATTCTAAGCAACTTTTGTTTCAAGAAGTTTTTTCTGAAAGTCAATTCTTTTTCACTTATTCGCGAGTGAAGTTGTCGGTTTTCAGGCAAAAAAACACGTTTGCAGATTCTTTCTCGCGAATAACTGGAAAAATATGCATTTAATCGAAAACAATGTAGAAAGCAATTTTATAGCCTATAAAAAAACAATAACTAAAAACCAATGCATTTTTTTGGGAAAACTCATGAAACTTTTTTTAAAGTCCTTCAAAAAACTTTATTTTTCTTTGTTATGAAAGTTCCTAGCATCAAAACTAAGCGAATTATGAAGAGAAAAATGTCGATTCCTATTTATTCGTTGAAAAATAATAGTGAAAATCTCACCCTCTCTTCCACCCCATTAGAAAAAAATTGTCGCCACTTTAAAATTCACTTCATTTATGTTTTTATAATAAGTTATGAGTGTTTGATTAGTTTAAATTACTTCTTTTTGAAAAAAAATTGAGTTTGAAGAGAGAAAAAAATTTTCGTAATTTAGCGAAAAATCGCCTTTTCTTCAAAATAACTCAAAACTGTTATTGATACGCAAAATTTTATGGAGTACGAAATTGTAGGTTTTTCTTATTCAAAAATTTTGGCGTTTCATTTTTTGTTTAGGATACAAATTGTGTAATATATGGCCATTTAAAGCTTGCGTGTGTTCGCGCAAAGTACCTTTTTTGAGCCCTTTTAGCATGAACCATTTCAAAAATAAAGTCTGAAAAAAAGTTTTATTTAGATGAGCTCATAGCTCTTAAAAAACCCACAAAATGCTTTTTTGAAAGACTTAATTGCTTAAAAACTAAGCGAGTTATGGGGAAAAAACCAAATGTACATTTTTGTAGAAGTTAGAATATGAATGTATATTAGTATATTGATGAATACACATAGTGGTGAATACCAATCAACTTTCAACAAGCGATAATTCCATTTATATTGGGCCAGAATACATTATAAATACACAATTTGATTTGATTTTTATAAGCTATAATTTTGCTCCCTACAGGTGTTTCGATTAAATGCACATTTTCCAGTTATTCGCGAAAAAGAATCTGAAAACGTGTTTTTTTTGCCTGAAAAATGACAATTTCACTCGCGAATAAGTCGAAAAGTATTTACTTTCAGAAAAAACTTCATAGAACAAAAGTAGCTTAGAATCAGTTAATTCATTGATTTCCGTACTTATTTTTAATGAAATATTTTTCAATCCCAAGAAGGGGTGGAATCCACCCCCAGAGAAAAAGCAACCCCCGGCACAGGGTAGACTTTGAAAAAGATGGTAAGTAGAAACTAAATCCAAATTTTCATACAAATCGGTGCTGTATGGGATAAATACACAGTTTACACTTTTTTTACCGTTGACTGGACTATTGGCAGTTTTGAATTTCTTCTCACCGCTGCAGTTTTTATAAAGAAGTTTCGTGCGTAATATGCATCTCAACAACTCTTCCCAATTAACTAAAGGCGTTGAGAATTTGTAGAAAAAATGAGGTTTAACCTTGTATCCTCCAGATATAGAAGTAAGTAGATAATATTTTCAGAGAAATTGTGGCGGAATCGGAGAAAGCTTTTAACCAAAAGCTTCCATTTCACTGCCTTACAAAATTACATTGAGGTGTTCAACATAGGAGCACGAAATTTAGTGAATGGACTACAAAAACAAATTAATAAATCCACAGATATACTCGAAGCTCTTTCTCACTCAACGTTGAATATTATAAATGGTAAATATAAATAATTTAATAGTCAGTAACATTTCAGTAAAATATATTTCTTATATATGAATGTGAGATTCAAATCGTTTACTAGAGGTCCAGAATTAGTAATTAGAATTAAGTAGGTAACTGATTAGACAAACTAGTGAACGAAACAGTCCTCTCTTGTTCTTCTGCATAAGTTCTATTTTATTTAACGATCTATCAAGTGATAGTTTTAGATTATTGCTTGTTTTACTTAATTTGAAAGATTTCTGAAAGCCGAAAAAAAATAACTATCATTATTGAAAAAATGTCGTAAATTCAATAATATTCTCTTTCTGGCCATTTTTTCATCTTATAACAACCCGTTCATATATTTTTACTTTCTAAATGAAGAAGTCTTCGTTTGCGTACATTTAGTAAAAAATCCTACTCTCAACTTGCGTTTCGCTGAAACTTTCATATTCTTTGAATACTACTCTCTGAAATTTGTGGATTTCATTGACACATATCGTAAAGTATTGATTAATATCATTACTTACTCGTGTTTCGTAATATTTCAACTTTACATACATTATATTGAGTTATTGCAGCTTCTAACTCAAGGTACCTTTTTTATTCATTTTTAAAAAATAGCTTTTTTGATCGATGAATGAAAACAGCATAATTTGATCAAAAATGCTATTTTTTTGAATGAATAATAGAAGTACCTTGAGTTACAAGCTGCAATAACTTAATATAATATATAGAAAGTTAAAATATTGCAAAATATAGGTAAGTAATGTGATCAAAAAATCAAAAATCAAAAGTAAGGTCAATATCAATGAAGACCCGTATATAATTTAATCTATATGAGATACGCATTGATGTACAGTTTGATTGGTAGATATTTTATTATTCAACAAAATTGTCATGATAATCATAGCTATATTTTTGTTGAAGTTATAAGTCATAAAATATACGAAAGAGTCAAGAAATTTTTGAAAACAAGCACATATAATAGCTGATAAAGAATAGTTATAAACTTGGTCTTTAGATTATTCAAAATATTGATTCATTCTTTATAAAAAATACCAGAATGCCCATTATCGTAGCTCTAATAGTTCAAAAATTGTATCAATTTGTTACTTAACAAATCAAGTGGCCGGTGCAACTTTGGTCTCGTGTAATATTTGAAAGTTGAAAATTTTTTTTTAGTTCTTTCATATATATCGTTATTTCAGTAATTTTTTTAGCTTTAGAAAAAAATATAACGGTTTATAGAATTTGTTTATAACAAATTGTTAAGTTAACAAACAATGAAATTTTTTTTGTTAATCTACGAATAAATGCTGATTATATAATTTTTAAAGAGAAAATATAAAAATAACAATTATAAAAAAATTTATTCAAGAAAAATTATTTTTTCCAAAGATCATTATTTGACCAAGACAATGAAATGGTGAAAAAAAATTTCCAAAAACCTTGCATTTGTCTATTTGTTTATAAACCTATCTTAACAAATGAAATTGAAAAAAAAATTCGAACACCATTCGATGCTGTTATTATATATTATTAGATGCAAAAACAACAAGGACATATTATTTGTTGAATAAAATATCTTAACATCATTTCTTCAAGTGCATTTATTGTTTACTTAAAAAAATCATTATAAACAAAACAATAAACTTGACATATATATATATATATATATATATATATATATATATATATATATATATATATATATATATAGGTATATATATATATATATATATATATATATATATATATATATATATATATATATATATATATATATATATATATATATATATATATATTATCTGGGTTTTTGGATTGGCAGTATAGGTGTTGATAAATATACGAAAATTGATAATGATAAATGTAATCATAAATGTAATCATAAACGTTTCGGAGATGTGTCTCCTTCTTCAGTATCTTTAGAGCCTAATAATCTGTAAATAAAATTTTTTTGACAATAAGTAACAAACGAAAATGGTCATTTTGAGAGTAAAATCTCTTACCTCTAATTAAAATATAACTACAACGAACATTTAAGTATGGTATTTTAACACATATAACAGGTACAAGTAATTAAAAAGGGTATCTTAAAATTTATTTCTCATTACGTCGTCCATTGTCAGTTAATGTCTTGTCAAAACTGTGTGTTATGTTCTGTTCTCTGTTAATTTGGTTTAAAAATTAAACAGGTTTTCAGTAGACTTAAAGCTTTGACTCCAAAAATAAAAAAATCAAACATTGTATACAGCATACCATGCAGGGACTGTGACAAACAATACATTGGACAGACATCACAAAGACTACAAGACAGACTCAACGCACACAAATACACTAAAACTGCATCAACAGTACTTAACAAACATAAGACACTTAAAGGACATAATTTCGACTACGACGATACTAGATTATTAAAAACAGAACCAAAACAAAGACACAGAGAGTTTTGGGAAATGATCCACATAAAACTAAATCTAGAAGACACCGTTAATGATAGACAAGACATCAAAGGTTTAAGCCAATTTTATACACCTTTCATATCAAGAAAAAGAAAAAAAGAAGAAGAAAACAGAAAACAGAACATAACACACAGTTTTGACAAGACATTAACTGACAATGGACGACGTAATGAGAAATAAATTTTAAGATACCCTTTTTAATTACTTGTACCTGTAATATGTGTTAAAATACCATACTTAAATGTTCGTTGTAGTTATATTTTAATTAGAGGTAAGAGATTTTACTCTCGAAATGACCATTTTCGTTTGTTACTTATTGTCAAAAAAATTTTATTTACAGATTATTAGGCGCTAAAGATACTGAAGAAGGAGACACATCTCCGAAACGTTTATGATTACATTTATGATTACATTTATCATTATCAATTTTCGTATATTTATCAACACCTACTCTGCCAATCCAAAAACCCAGATAATATAAATAAGTAGGTACCAAGGATAAACCCAATAATATATATATATATATATATATATATATATATATATATATATATATATATATGTTACTTGAAAATTACAGTTAAATTAAAATTTCAATGGCTTTTCACCAACTCTAAGAATTAAATTTGATGGAATAGAGCATTCAATCGTTCATTAAAAAATTATTCAAATTTTTAAGTGCTCTCCCAAGTTTAACATAACCAGTTGTGAGATGACAACCTGAAATCAGTTCATGTGTCAATATATTTCAATACTCTGATTGCAGAGATCATAGTGGGAAAAGACCTGAGGCTGCCTGAGTCTGAAATAAAATATTACGTGTCAGCCCTAGATACTATTTCGTATATTATTGGCTACAAAAGTTCGAAGCCTGTAATCAATGTAGTGTACAATCGTTCTCAATTGAAGAAACAAGAAGATAGCGCTCGTCAAATATTGCAAACTTTTTCCTCAAGTGTTTTGAAAAATTACTCAAAACAGATATCAACACAAGATGATCATTCAAGAGTGTTGGACATTATGATTGAAGCTTCACACCTTTATGACGAGGAAAGTATAAGGAACGAAATCGGTACTTTTTTATTTGCGGTAGGTTTGAATTTATTATGAAAATATAAAGTCATTTTGTTGTTATTACTGGTCAGATGATTTTAATGAAAATCAGTGTTTTAATTCTACGTTTTGATCAACTATAACAAATAAATAAACATATATATATATATATATATATATATATATATATATATATATATATATATATACATATATACATATAATATATATATATATATATATATGTATATATATATATATATATATATATATATATATATATATATATATATATATATATATATATATATATATATATATATATATATATATATATAATATATATATATATATATATATATATATATACTAGCTGACCCAGCAAACGTTGTTCTGCAATATAAATTATTTGTAGCTATCTATCTTTCTATCTATTCATCTATCTGCCGATGTATCTCTATCTATTCTATCTAACTATCTATCTATCATTATATCATATCTATCAATCTATCTGACCTGGCCAACGTTGTTTAAATTATTAAAATGGCTATTAAAAAATATGGGTTGTTGATAGAAGGTTGAAAATTTAGAGTTGTATGTATTTTTTAATGCAACATCATAAAAAAATAAAAAATTTTGTCCAAAAAATATATAGGTAAAAATGTTGGGTACCGTAATCACTTAGGGGTATGAAAAATATATTACGACCTATTCTCAGACCGACTATTGTTATTTTCGATTGCCATCTTGCAACCCTATTGTGGATCTGTGTGATAAAAATGAATGAAAATCGCGATGGAAAAATAGGGATTGATCGTATAAGGGTAAAAAAGTCATGAAAAATAAAAATTAATATCTTGCCAAAAAAATTAAAGTTTATAATTAACAAATGAAAATAGAGGTTGATTGTAGAGGGATAAAAATTTACGGTTGTATGTATTTTTTAATGCTGTATCATAAAAAAAATAGAACAGAAAATTTTGTCTGAAAAATAAAAAATAAAAATTGAATGGGACCCTCAACATTTAGGGGGATGAAAAATAGATTTTGTCCGATTCTCAGACCTAACCAATATGCACGCGAAATTTCATGAGAATCGGTCGAGCCATTTCGGAGGAATTTGACAAATAAAAATTAGGGATTAATCGTAGAGCGGTGAAAATTTAGGTCTGTATATATTTTTGAATTCTGTACCATAAAAAAAATAGAACAGAAAATTTTTTCTGAGAAATTAAACGAAAACTTGAAGGGTAGGACCACCCTTGACATTTAGGGGTATAAAAAATAGATGTTAGCCGATTCTCAGACCTACCCGATATGCACACAAAATTTCATGAGAATCGGTCAAGCCATTTCGGAGGAGTTTAACTTCTAACACCGTGACACGAGAATTTTATATATTAGATTTATGTGTAATAATATATATATATATATATATATATATATATATATATATATATATATATATATATATATATATATATATATATATATATATATATATATATATATATATATATATATATATATATATAAATATGTAGTATATAATATACATATATATTTATATGAGTACGTTTTTCGAGCTTCACCATGGGGATCTCAGTTGTTATAAGAGATACGAGGTAGGTTAAATTAGGGCGTGTGTTCATGCTGAACAATTATTTGAAAGAAAATTTGATGTATCATTTTTAGTTTTTGAATTATTTAAAAAAAACGGAGTTTTGTATTTTTCATTTTTAGTTTTTCAAGCAGAAACCAAAACTTCTAGACATTTTTAACTAATCCTATTTTCCAAGGCGTTCTTGATGCCAGGGCTACAATACTGAACTTCGGTTTTTCTTATGGGCGCCATATTGAATTTTTGCATATTCGAAAAGTATCACACGATATTATCGAATCTCATATACTGATCTAAATAAGGAAAAAACTGTTGTTGCGAAGAGTGCTTTGGAAAAAACGTCAACAGTTTTATTTTACAAACAAAATTTTGAGAGTTTAATTGAATTTGGATCTGAAACGTTGATATTTCCTACTTAAAGCATAAGATTTTGAATTAGGAACGACATGATAAGCTACAAATTTTTACCTATAAAGTAAACCGAAGAAAGTTACAACTGATGCTCGAATACTCTATCTTCTACTTCTAAACACAATTCTCCACGATTTAACAGATTCTTTGAAGCTCGCGATATGTCCCGTCTTCTTATCTGAGTCCTAATAGTGGTCATTATGGTTCTTCTCAGCTCATCAATATTGATGGGTACAGTATTGAAAATCCAGTCGTCTTGCTGGAAACAAACGGCATTTAGCTGGTTGAGACGAATGTTGTTATCACACAGTCCGTAAGGAAGATCCTTACAAAATTTAATGTGATAACAACATTATATATTATATATATATATATATATATATATATATATATATATATATATATATATATATATATATATATATAGTCTGTCCAGCGAGACTTGGCGTTCACGTCATCAATTGTATATGACGTCGGTCGGAACAGTGTTGCCAGACGTAATAAATAATCTTTAATCTAATTTTCAACAGAAATGAGCTATAGAGGTTATTTCGGAGACTGTCAAACAGGAAAATAGGTCGAGAGGGTCCGACACATAGCGAATTTTGAAACAGAATGACCACTTCACATTCAATTGAACTTATTTTAATTGCTGAGAATGTTAATTTTTCATACGATTTGATATTTTTTAGACAGAATATTTGTCGAAATGGATGATCTGGTCACTATCACCATATAACTATTTTTTCAGGCAATTACTCACGACAAATATGAATTTGGACAATTTCGAATCTTATTTATTTGAGTTGGCAGCATTGCGTCATTATTTGCGCATGTCTGTGACGTGAACGCCAACTCTCGCGGACAAACTATATATATATATATTATAATATATATATATATATCATATATATATATATATATATTTATATATATAGTGCTTTCATGATGAAAGGAACAAATTCATTAAAAATTAGGTTTCTATTTCATGTTAAAAATCCTCGGACAGGTCGATTAGTATTTTTATTTGGGCATTTTTCGCAATAAAAAATTTTGTATACAGGGTGTCTCATTCAAGAGCTATGGCTTTTGTCATTAGTTTTTTTTAAAGGTAATACCCTGTATATTATTTCACTTTACAATTCTACGATAAATTCTTATCACTTTTTGTGAACATACCATATGCCATAACTCGATGGATTGCCCAGAAACGGAGATAGTGGGTAATGAGAGGTACGATATGAAAACACACAAATGTAATTACTAATTTAATTTTTACATATGTTCAATCTGTTGTCCGTTTACTTCGAGACATTTTTGAAGTCGATTCAATGTTTCCCGTTGCACATTTTCAATTACTTCTGGACTGATAAGTCTTATTTCCTGCCTGATTCTCTCTTTAGATCATCAATATTATTTGGTCTATTCAAAATAACTTTAGACTTCAAATAACCCCATAAGAAAAAATCCAATGGGGTTATGTCCGGTGATCTTGGCGGCCACTCAATCGGACCTCTCCGTCCTATCCATCTGTTGGGAAAAGTTTGCATCAAGAAATTGTCGAACAGCGATTGAATAGTGAGGAGGTGCCCCATCTTGTTGAAACCATATCTCGTTATTAGGTATGTCAGGAATCTTGTGGGGTTAGGAAACAAAACAGCTAAAGCCGGAATGAGTTCGAACTGGAGAAAGTTCAAGTAGTCCTCTCCGTTTAGTGTTCCTTCAAAAAAATAGGGACCAACTATACGATTTCGAACAATCGCTGCCCATGTATTAATTTTTTGAGGCCGCTGTGTGTGGCATTCTTGCATCCAATAAGGATTCTCGGTCGCCCAATACCTACAGTTTTGTCTGTTGACGTGGCCATTTAAAGTAAAGGTGGCTTCATCAGAAAAAATTATGTTTGTAATGAAATTTAGATGTTGATTATGAATTTCAAGAATCTGCTCACAAAACTGTACTCTGCGGTCAAAATCGTCTTCTAATAATTCATGTACCAGCTTAATTTTATAGGGATGATACTTATTTACCTTAAGTATTTTATGCACGGACCCTACTGATAAATTGAAATTATTGGAAATTGTAGTAATGGATGTATGAGGGTTATCTTGGGTTTCTAGTAGAACGTTCAGCACTGTTTCTTCAGATACTTTCGGTGGTCTTCCTTTAGGTAAATCTCTAACGTGGCCGTATCTCCTGAATTTTGATTCAATTTTGCTGACTGTCGATCTAGTAATTGGCGGACGATCAGGATGATTTTCATTGAATAGATTGCAGACTTCTTCTTGTGAACGCACCCTATCTCCAAAACCAATCATCATAAGTACTTCAATGCGTTCTCTCTCAAGTAATTGCATTTTCTTAAACAATGAAGTAGTGTAGTGCCTGGAGCGTTAAAAACGTGAAAACTGCAAACTATACAGCACCAGTGAATGAATTCAGATGGTACATGTGAAATTTCATTCTTCAGATTTAATGACAATGTTTACCTAAATTTTTTTTTGTACTTTTAATCCACATTTTAAATCTCCAGGTGCTCCACTATCTCCGTTATAATCTGGGAATCCATCAAGTTGAGGCATATGGTATGTTCACAAAAAGTGATAAGAATTTATCGTAGAATTGTAAAGTGAAATAATATACAGGATATTACCTTTAAAAAAACTAATGACAAAGCCATAGCTCTTGAATGAGACACCCTGTATACAAAATTTTTATTGCGAAAATTGCCCAAATAAAAATACTAATCGACCTGTCTGAGGATTTTAACATGAAATAGAAACCTAATTTTTTAATGAATTAACATTCCCAGTAATGAAAATAAGTTCAATTGAATGTGAAGTTGTCATTATGTTTCAAAATTCGCTATGTTGTTGGACCCTCTCGACCTACTTTCACGTTTGACATTTGCATTCATCCGTGAATATGACATTATGAAAAAAATTTGAATTTAGCTTCAAAACTTGCTCCATTACAAAACACTACCCGTCGACCAGCATCTTCAGGATAGAAAACATGGGTGATGTAAATTTTGAAAGGACGATATTTGTGTTTCCTTAGTATCCTGCACACCACTTGATGCGATATGCCAAGAATTGTTGCAACTTCCCGTGTGGAAATAGATGAATTATCTTGAACCTAAAAGAAAAAGATTCGAATCCTTGCTTATCTTTTAGTCGTATTTTATCCCATAAAATACATAATATTGCAGTGTATCGAAGGAAAGCAGTCAGGTGGGGGAGTAGTTTTTCCATCCGTTTTAGACTTCCTAGACAACGATTTTCGAAAATCTTTTCATGTTGATATATATATATATATACACCTATATATATATATATATATATATATATATATATATATATATATATATATATATATATATATATATATATATATATATATATATATATATATATATATATATATATATATGTCTCGCTACATATCGGCTCCTAGTCTAAGCAAAAGGTATTTTTTTTTGACATCGATTCCATCTGAAAACCAACTATGCCATCGTGAACAGGGTAATTCATAGATTAATTGTGTTATGTTTTGGACACGCAAATACCATTGTTTATTTTTTTATGAACAATTTTAACAAAAAAATCGTACTTTTATTACTTTTTCATTTATAACTAATAAACTGATGGAGTAATCTGGATAGTGTCAATAGCAAATTTGTAGATAATTAAATTACGAAGAGTATGAGACCTCGCCCGACTCAATCGGATGATTAGTAACGAAGATAACAATTGATAGCCAAAGAATTTTTTATTTATTTATTAATTTAATAATTTCGTTAATTTGCAACTTACAGATCTCTGCTTTTGCAAAAAGGTTGCAATGTTTAATTACTTAAAGTTAGTAAAAAGAACGAACGCTGTACGATAATTATTGTTAACGTAATTGCAATTTTATGTATTTAACAGGACTAATTGTAAAATAGCTACTATCGACTGAGGTACTCGGATTTCAATTTTGAAAAAAGATTAATTAACTAGACGTAAAGTGCAATAAAACGTTCATCTCGGATTTTTAAATAAATTTTGCAAAGTTAGTTAAAAAAGGGCGCAAAAATGGCTCCGAATGGCCGACCGGACGAATATGGTGCAGTAGTGGGGGAAGAAGGAGAAGAGGAGAACGCTTAATAGTAATACAATCTCGCGGCGCGCCGACGTTACTACTGCACCATATTCGTAGGGTCGGCCGTTCGGAGCCATTTTTGTGCCCTTTTTTAACTAACTTTGCAAAATTTATTTAAAAATCCGAGATGACCGTTTTATTGCACTTTACGTCTAGTTAATTAATCTTTTTTCGAAATTGAAATCCGAGTACCTCAGTCGATAGTAGCTATTTTACAATTACATAAAATTGCAATTACGCTAAAAACAATTATCGTACAGCGTTCGTTCTTTTTACTAACTTCAAGTAATTAAACATTGCAACCTTTTCGCAGAAGCAGGGACCTGTAAGTTGTAAATTAACGAAATTATTAAATTAATAAATAAATAGAAAATTCTTTGGCTATCAATTGTTATCTTCGTTACTAATCATCCGATTAAGTAGAGCGAGGTCTCATACTCTTCGTAATTTAATTATCTACAAATTTGCTATTGACACTATCCAGATTACTCTATTAGTTTATTAGTTATAAGTGAAAAAGTAATAAAAGTACGATTTTTTTTATTAAAATTGTTCATAAAAAAATAAATAATGGTATTTGCGTGTCCAAAACATAACACAATTAATCTATGATTTACCCTGATCACGATGGCATAGTTGGTTTTCAGATGGAATCGATGTCAAAAAACGACTTATATTGTGCTCTGTTGCTTGGACTATCCCATCGAGTCGAATGTGCTGAAATTTGGTACCTGGTATAGTTTTCATTGCAAAATTCAATAAAATTTTTCTAACCGCCACCATTTTTACATAGATATTCCTTTTTTCGTGGTTTTGACAAAATTGTCGAACTCCACTGCTCACTAATTTTTTCTGGTTACTCACCTTTTGCAAAACAGCTATCTCATTCACATTCCCTTTATAATTGTACCTTTATCTAGGCCTCATAAGTGAACCATAATCGGCTAGATTTCTATGCAGCAATAGAAAATAATTCTTAGCTGGTTGCGCCCTTTCTGGATACTGCTGGAGATTCTTTTCGGACGTAATTTGCGCATTTCGATGCGAGGCGTGATAAATCTGAAGCATATCATCCTTGTCTTCACTTAAAAATGGTATTCTTGTAGACAAACTTAGATAATTCTAAAGTGTCGCTCAAATTTTCAACTGAACTGTTGAAAATTTAGGATAAGGAAAAGAAAATAACTGAGATTGAATTCTCGCACATCACTTGGTGAAACATCATAAAGAATAAAGTATGAACTTTAAAATAAAAACACTGTTACAAATTTTGCTACTCAAATTAGGCAAAATTTGTGACAGTCTATCGAAAAATAACGTTAGAACAATTTGTACAAATAAAAGAAACTTGAAGTAATTCTTGGTCAATAATAAAGAAAAATCTAACATCGGAGAAAACAGTGGTATTTACAAAATATTTTGCGACGAATGTCCTGCTTTCCATATTGGACAGACAGGAAGGAATATAAATATTCGTGTTGAAGAACATAAAAAGTCAATTTTACAAAACAAAAATACCACTGGCTTCTCTGAACATTGTATAAAATTCAATCAGTTCCTGGATTTCAACAAAACCAAATTGTTACATTCAGGTAACAAAGGAAAACGCCTTTACCTTCTTGAAATTCTCGAAATAAGTTCCGCCCATAATAGTCAATTACCCCTTGTAAACGAACAAATTGATTTTCAGGTATCACCTTTGCTTTTGTCTGTTTTATAAATTAAGATGCAATACTCTCCTGTAGTCAGTCTTGATAATGAGTTCATAACTCGAAACATGTCGACTTTTCGTTACTGCTAAATACAGTATCTAAATATTTTTTATATTGCGAAACATAAGCCCAGTGTTTTTATTTTAAAGTTTATACTTTATTCTAAGGAAAAGAAATACTATTCAAAAATGCAAAAGTCTTATATGGCGACCTAAAGAAAACCAAAGTTGAGTGTTGTAACTCTGGCATCATGAGTGCCTTGGAGAATATGATTACAGATTCCCTGTAAAAAAGTGTCTCAAGAACGTCCTAGTTAAAAACGTCTTGCTTTTCGCATAAAAAAATGAAAACGAAAATTACCAATTTATATTGTCTTATAATAATTCAAAAACTAAAAATGACGCATCAAATTTTTTTTCAGATAATAATTGTTCATCATGAAATCACGCAACTTTGTCCTAATTCAACCAACCTCGTATCTCTTATAACAACTGAGATCCCCATGGTGTAGCTCGAAAAACGGGTAGTCAAAAACCACAAACTAATGACACTTAATCGGACACATCAAAAATGAAAACCACATTTTTGCCTTTGAAAATTTTGAAGAGAGAAAAATATCAAAAATGCCGGCAATTTTTATAAATATTACATATTCGAACAAATTTTACGTCATAATATATGGAACTGATAAGGTTCATTTTATTGACCTATAACTACAGATGAAAAACTTAATAAATTCTGTATTTTTAGTATTTTATAATGTCTTAAGTGTATATTTTGTCATTACTGATTCATGACTTCAGGTAAAAGTATTTTTTCTTATGGATTTAAATACAACTGTTAGCCAACGTATCGCAAACTGTATTGTGTTATAACTTAAACATATCATAAATGCAAAACTCCATGAAATGAAAACAAGTATTAAATTCACAATTTTTAAAATTATTCAAATGTGATAACGATGTCGAATTTTAGTGGAGTAACAATTTGCAAGTGGTTTTCAAAAGTCATCAATCACGTAGAGTGTTGATGAGAAAAGATTCGGAAAATGTCTTGATTGAAATATCACTTGACAACATTTTCAGTTAAAAATAATTCAATCAAATTCTTTTGCCTTTTTTTGAATATTTCTAGTTGGGAGTATATTTATAGCTCAATATCAAATATGTTTCATTGATTAAGTTTTAACAAAATACAGTACCTACTTTGACAGTTGTTGTTTGACTTATACCTCAATCTTTTAAACATCGGTAGAGAAAAAATATTTGCACATCCTAGAATACTAAACACGAGAGAATTTATCAAAATATCCATATTTTTTCATCACCTGGAGTGACTAACATTGGAAGGCGATTTCCATTGTGTTTTTTTTCTGAATCGCCCAAAGTAGATTCATTCATTCAGATCAGTCTCGCCTAGGGCTGGCCGACCTAATCTCTAAAATCTAAAAGTCGATATTAGGTGGAACAGCTCCAGGATCTTTTTTTTCAATCGAAACTTTGCTTCCTGTCTTTAGGGCAACAGCACCACTTCGGCAGGATTATTGTTTGCATTACTTCTGCTTGCAAATCACCCAAAGTATCAGGTGAGTTTTCTCATTCATAATTTCATTTGTTCTCAGATAAAATATACCTATAGATATATATATATATATATATATATATATATATATATATATATATATATATATATATATTTTTATATATATTTATATATATATATATATATATATATATATATATATATATATATATATATATATATATATATTTATAAATATATAAATATATATATAACAATATATATATATATATATATATATATAAATATAAATATATATATATATATATATATATATATATATATATATATATATATCTCCGGCAATGAATTATTCGCAGCTTTGGCTGCATTTTCTATGATATTCTTGGGTAAATTCATTTTCATTTTCATTATTTCTATAAGACTACACAAAGAAAGCAGCAATGACATTCACTGAATATGATGACAAAAATATTCACAAACGTCAAAATATCAACAAATGACATGCCTACTATGAGAAGGAAAATGGATAGGAGCAATGAAACGATTTCAAATAATATAATAATTTTTTCGTGAAAAATAAAATCTTGTATGCACCGCGTGCGTTACTAGATCCTTATCGGGCAACATTCATCCCTCGGGCCAGAGGCCGAATGTTTCCCTCAGGGCATAAGGATCTATATAACGCACATGGTACATAAATAACTATTATATTATACACAGAACGAAAAACGTACGTGAATATAATGAATAAAACCATTGTGGTAATGTATTCGGACATCGATTTTCAACCGATGCTCTAGTTCATTGATTCAATGTATTATTATTAATTGCTTGATGTTCAAGTGATTATACCAATCCCCGAGAGGCGTTAATTTCATCACCTGGATTTCAAAACAAAGTACATTCTACTAATGACCATTGTGTATCAGTCAATCAACGTCCAGCATGATATTAATGTTTTCTGTACATCAACCGATCAACTGCAGTCATTGAATTAAGGAACTCAGGACATTGACTCAATCACCGATACATTATTTCTAAGCCATGCGCACAATGACTTTCGAACATCGTTCAATGTTCGAAGACGTTAATATAATGTAAAAATACATCGATCTGAGCCTACAGGTTGCACCCCCTTAAAATTTTTATTTTCATGAATAAAATAGACTACACTTATATATATATATATATATATATATATATATATATATATATATATATATATATATATATATATATATATATATATATATATATATATATATATATATATATATATATATAAATATAAATATATATATATATATATATATATATATATATATTATATATATATATATATATATATATATATATATATATATATATATATATATATATATATATATATATATATATATATATATATACTATATATATATATATATATATATATATATATATATATATATATATATATATATATATATATATATATATATATATATATATATATATATATATATATATATATATATATATATATATATACATATATATATATACATATATATATATATATATATATATATATATATATATATATATATATATATATATATATCTATATATATATATATATATATATATATATATATATTTCTTTCTATATATATATATATATATATATATATATATATATATATATATATATATATATATATATATATATATATATATATATATATATATATATATATATATATATATATATATATATATATATATATATATATATATATATATATATATATATATATATATATATATATATATATATATATATATATATGTATATAGTGACAGGTATATAATTGCAAATAGGGAAAAAATGTCTATATATTATTGCTAATGCTCCAAGCAATTATGATGGCATTGTCGAACGAGAACGTTCCAAAGATAACTACAAACAGATAGAAAAGATTCATTGAATTGGAATAATACAGTTTATTCATAATTTTTCAAATATTGACATAAGATATGTGTTTTACTGTATACAATTCCTTGACGTTAAAAAAAAAAGTATTTGATAAACGACCGACACATAATACTTTCTGGAAGAAAAACTCAAATCGGAAACATATAAATAATTTTTAAACAACTAGGTATCAACAGCTCTTTATAACGTAGAAAACTTTATATTTATTTCCATCGAAGTATGTATACTTTTCTTGAATTTTTGTTATATCTTCGTCATTTGTGAAAGATTGAATTGAAGTTTTCTTAGAATTAAAAAGTATATCCATTCTTCAATTTCTTGTGGTGTTATTGTAAGATATACAAATGTGCTTGAAGTGAAAATTTTGTGTTATTCATTTTTCAAGTGATATTTTTCTTCACAACTTTGTTGGTGGCTGCCTCATCACGGTCTTATATCAATAAAAATATATTATGGTCGAGAATGGATAAGGTGACTTCCAGATATTCGATACTTGAGTTCCTTTTTTATAGGGGCTCTACTTTTTAATGAAATGAGTATCTTATGAACTTTAAATATGATGTTCAAGAAATATTTATCAAATTACTCTGAAGCTGTCATTTGATTTCATAACAAATGAAAAAATTGTTCTCTTTCAACCCTGACTAGAACAACCATCTGACATAGAATGATAATATCAAGCTCTTTTTGAACTACTAACATTAGCATCACGGGGTGAACACCATTCACTCAAAAACACAATCTACACAAGCAGATACCTACCTTCCTCAATATTTTCGATTTCCAATGGGCCTAGTAAAAACTCAATCGCCTTGTCTTTGACATTGCCATTGAACAGAAATGCAATGATTTTCGCACTTCTTTTTCACAGTTTATGAGAAAAAAAATTATCATTTTCGTTCTTCATGGTTGAGTCCATATCAATCTAGAAGTAAAGTTATAATAGTCAGTTGCAACTATAGCTATATTATATTGAATATTAGAGGTATTACATAAAATTATACAAAAATAAATTAAAAATCATGAAAAATATACCAGTTGACCATCGACAATTTAATATATTACATAAAGTGAACAAGGAAAATTCTTCAATAATTTTTAAAAAAACATACCTACGCCACAGTTGCAAAGTAGACATCTCATGTCAGGAAGTTTGTATTCTAGCGACGGGTTTCTGCATTTTCGATCTCAGCGGTGAATTGTTCGTTTCCAATATCTTTGGTGGATGGCGCTCTGGGTTGTTATACAGATAGTAGTCTGACCATGATTTGTATTGGGGAAAAGTAAATACTGAATAAATATGAAGGTGCATGGAATATTTCGGTTTCTACTTCAGATCCAGATCACACTCACAAGTATGGTCACAACCTGCAATAAGTGATTATTTTTCAAGATGATGTTGAAATAGTGTGGATCGTCAAAATTTAGTGAATAGTAGATTTTTTGTAAATACAATTTTTTCAGTAATATACTGAATTTAAAGGAGTATTTAGCAAAACAATGTATGAGCAAGTTCCATTATTGAGCATATCTATTTTTTATAGCAAAATTCATAGTAGTTCGCGAAATAATGTAAAAATTGTTCAAAATGCAATACATTTATATATTTTTACTACAAGTGCTCGAAAAACACCATGTTTTCATTCTTTCGTCTCTTTCAACAGTGTTCAGTGTAACTACTTATTTTTTTGAGATTGTATTCTGGCAAAAAATATGTTCGTAACTTTTATTCAAATGTTATAAAAAACTAACAAGATTAAAATAATACAGTTACTGTACTTACCACCTTCTAAAGAAACTGCTTCCACAAAAATTTACTTATACACAAATAATACTTCACCGTTTGGCTGTTAGCGTTAGATAGATACCCGTATAGTCGTATAGCGAATTAGGCGGACATTTGGCATATTTACGTTGAGACGGTGGGGGTGCAGCAAGAAATTCATCAATCCATGATCTTTATGCATTGTCCCAATGCTCTCGGACATTGAACGAATGACTTAAAACATTAGGTGATGAACGCAGTGCATTGCTATGATGAACTATACATAGGTTAATGTTTTCAATCATTAATGTTATGCCTATTGAACATAGCTTTATTAAAAGAGGGATTATGACAATGTGTCGTGATGATTAAATGTACATAGTATTGATCACTATGTAGTCATTAACTTGATGTATTTTTTACATTGTTCTGATGTAAATAACATTATAATGATGACTTTTTTCATTAGATTCATGATTCAATTACATTATCATAATGACATAGATTTCATTATAACAACCAAATCGTTGATTGATCAATCACAGAAATTCATTATTATCAATAAATTTTGGACATTGTCCTAATGAAAAATACGTTATGATAATGAATATGCGGTTAATCATTGGCAGTGATTGATATCAGGCTCATTATTTTTTTCTGTGTATATATATATATATATATATATATATATATATATATATATATAAATATATATGTATATATATATATAATAATAATAATAATAATAATTTATTAATCCTTTAAGACATAGGTACATATGTATAGGACAGGTCACAAAAATTACACTTCAGCTTGTTTCAAGAATATCACAGAAATAGTCGCTTACAGTGTAATAACATTTTCTTATCTATACATTTTCAAATCTATATATATATATATATATATATATATATATATATATATATATATATATATATATATATATATATATATATATATATGCATATACATAAATATATATATATATATAATTTTTTAAAAGTTTCTATGTTTTTGGGTACAATGAAAACTTCCTCAATATAAGTTTCAAGTCATATAATAAGACAGATAACGTTTCGGCTGGATTTTCAGCCTTTCTCAAATCTATATATTATATGAATTTTTTTTTTATTTCAAAATCATTGTCGCATCAACCATAACGGTTATTAGCGACGGTACAGTGAATTAAATACAATTGTAAAGCTTAGTTAATATTAGGAACCTAATAAAATTTACACCATTTTTACTATTGAGGATATTCGATAGCGAACCAGTTATGCCACATAGATTTCTTTCATTATTGAATTTTACACAATCTATTAATAAATGTATCACTGTTAGATTCTCATTACAAACTAGGCATCTGGGACTCGCTTCGCGTTTGATTAGATGTACATGGGTGATTCTGGTGTGTCCTAGACGCAGTCTCGACATTTTGACTTGAAATTGTCGATTTTCCGAAAAACACTCCCACTTTCCATAGTTTGGTTTCACTTCCCTTAATTTCGAGGTGTTTGTGCGCCATTCGGTCTGCCAGGACTGTATGATTCTCTGCTTGATTGTATACTGAAAGTCCGTAGATGTTATTAGGAGAGAAGTTTCTGCATTTGTATCTACAGTTGCAGCAGATCGGGCATAGGTGTCCGCTATTTCATTACCTTCGATGCCTATGTGTATATGAATTACAACTTACAAGTTTCCATTGTGTGCCCAACACCAAGTGCATAAAAGCATATAAACAAAATAATATAACAGAAACAAGGCCAACGAATTGATAATAATCAAAAAGAATATATATATATATATATATATAGATATATATATATATATATATATATATACATATATATATATATATCTATATATATATATTATATATATATATATATATATATATATATATATATATATATATATATATATTATATATATATATATATATATATATATATATATATATATATATATATATATATATATATACATATATATATATTTATATACGTATATTTAATTGTATATATAAAATTTTCACAAGTAGATAACTGTTCTCACCGGGAATTTGAATGGAAAGCTATATTTTTATTATGTTTTCAGATTCCTCATATTTTTTCAAATCTTTTCTTCAACTAATCCACCGTTTTGACGTATTCTCCATATATAAAAAATAAAATTCATTAAATCTCGATGTGAAAAATCTTTTTTTCATAATTTTTAATTGCATAACAATATTTTGATAATATGTTTATCGAATAAAATCATCACATTTGTCATTTAATGGCAAGGTATGAACAAATAGTTGAAGTAACTTTGAGTTAACTGATTTATTTCCATCTGTGTTAACAAGAAGTCATCATAACAGAAAAACTATGGATATGAGTACCTATAGAGAATATTGGTACAGATCAACATGGAATCAAATTGTCTTTCATTTGGTGAAAGAAAAAAGTATTTCATTTGGAAAGATAAACATAGGTACTTGATTTTCCTCCATCAAAAATATCTTTAAAAAAATATTATATTATTCAATTAGTAATCTTTTGAAAAGTGGACAATTTCAGAATGTATACTTAAAAATTGATTGGGTTAATGGGTCAGACAGCTGATGAAAATACTTCTTCTGAGGATATCCTATGGAAGTGTAAACCGCAGTATGTTTCTAAGCTTTCGAATTTATTGAACAAACTGAAATCACTCAAATCGTAATTTTCGAAAAGAATCTATAAGTAACAACAAAGAAAAGAATTTGTTTAATTGCTTAAATTTTATATAGTTATCAATTCATTAACTCAAGATTTATTTCTATGGAAAGGATGAAATCTATCAAGAAATAATGCAAGTCGTAGGATTTGATGAGTCTCCAACTTATGCTGATTTAACTAGTATGAGTGTTTTGGATCGTTTCCTCAAAGAATGTATGAGACTATTTCCACCAGCACCATTTATAGGTAGAAAAATCAATGAAGACATCATTACCAAAACTGGTTACAAAATACCAGCAGGGACCTCCGTGATGTTCCATATTTTCGACATACACAGGAGTCCTCATATTTTCGACAAACCTGAAGTGTTTGACCCCGATAGGTTTCTCCCGGAAAACGTGATGAAAAGACATCCTTTCTCATACATTCCTTTCAGTGCAGGTCCAAGAAATTGCATTGGTGAGTTAAGATGCTTCATTAATATTATTTCCGATAAATAAAAACTTCATTATGAAAAAATGCATCCAAATATCTTATAATATATTGACCAAAATTTTCAGATAATATAGAGGATTATTGCGAATAAATTTGTCCACGACTGTACTATAAATCATTCATTATACGTGTGCTTCCTGAAGTACAATTATACCTATTATTCACTTGTGTGTATAATGGTTTATTATACACTGCATGACGTCAGACTCGAAACGTATGTCCAAACTTGAGACTATCATTCACATTGTTAGGATAGTATTGTTATTAGATTTTTAGGTTTTATGTAACTAAGATAACTTTTAGGCAAATTATTAGACTAATATTGAATATAATGTCCAACTTATTGAATGTTTACTCTAATAAATTATCTATTTCATTTTTATCAGAGTGAAAGAAAGGAATGGAATCGATGTCAAGTGAAATAGTTGACGTTTACGTGAGTATGCAGTTTTCAGTGAACATAGAAAATGTTATGTCAACGCTTTTGATAACTATTTTTATTGTTGAAAATGCAGATTATTACTATTTTTTCGAGGAAGTCGTGGACAAAGTATAGTATTCTACTCGCACATAATTACAATTTGATTTTTTATTATAAAAAATAGCAATCATTTTGTGCTCGTTGAATAATATACTATTATTAATCGTTCATTAGACGAAAATTGATGCAATTTCCATTTATAACGTATAGCTTCATAGATTGGAAAAATGGGTAATTTTTGAGTTCTAATGCCTGAACTATGAGATTCTGATGAGGTTCATTTCACGTACCACTAACATATGAGCTGATGAACTTTTTGGCACATACGTAAACAGCACAGCATACGAGTATATAGTTGTGTTTCAGTAGCAAATTTTTTATAGCGAGACACCTGACACTCGATGTTTCATATTTTTTTGATTATTTTGCCATAATTATAGAATCATATATAGCAAACACGACAAATATATCTTCATTTTATCGGAATTTCGGCCGTACGCACCTCGGACTAGCGTATTTTTGACGTAGTTGTCAAAACGTCAAACCTTCAACGTTTGATTCTGACGAACCACCGATTGCCATAAAGCTGTCTTTTGTGTCCGAAACGGCTTCTCCTCGTCTCGACTCGAGATTTAGAACACAATTGCTTCAGTTTAGTTATTTAGTGCACCTTCGATCATGAAAGATTAATTAATATTAGATAAAATAATATGCTTTCTGTTTTTCAGCACAAAAGTTCGCTGTACTAGAAATAAAAGCAAGCATTTGCGAAATACTGAAAAGGTTCAAGTTAGAACCTATTACCCTGATGGAGGATATTATGTTCATAACGGACGTTACCCTAAGGACAAAGGAGAGTGTTAAAGTGAAACTTGTTAGTAGGTCATAAATCATTTTTTTTTAGATTTGTTGCATATGTATTATGGTAATGTAATCTGAATGAGAACTTACAAGAAGCAATATAATATACGATATATTGTTAGTTATTTTTTAATATGTAATGAAAAATATAATTTGCATCCTTCATTCGATAGTACTAAAGTGTAATATATATATATATATATATATATATATATATATATATATTTATATATATATATATATATATATATATATATATATATATATATATATATATATATATATATATATATATATATATATATATATATATATATACAGGGTGATTCCGGAGGAGACCGTCAGATTTTAGGTGAAGTTTACACTAGTCAAGGAAGTTTCGAAACAATGCTTGGTTTACGGTTGGGGGCCTTTATTGAGAGTCTACAGGCTGATTTGTCCGATTCGACCGATTTTTCTTTTATTCATAACTTTGGTATGGCTTGATCAATCTTGATGAAAGTGTAGAACAATATGATTGTGTACTTTCAATAATTCTAACACTTTTTCAAAATTACAGGGAGCAAATTATGAAAAGTTCAGATGAAATTTGCAGGTTGAAAAAACACCCTGTACATTCCGTTTTCAAAAATTTGTTACCTGCTTCAGATTCTACCATAAGCTTACATTACTGGAGAGTTTTTATTTTTTTTGGCACACGTCCAGTTTTCCTAGAAAACTTTTTCAAAGATGAACAATATCGTTATTTCTCTCCAAGGCAGTGAGGATATTCTGAACTCTGGATAGTCAAGCTGTATCGTCCAATGATACAAAACTCTTCCTGAGTCCTGAAGTAGTTTTTCCAAATTCGAAATTTATTTTTGATCGCTCATATATATATATATATATATATATATATATATATATATATATATATATATATATATATATATATATATTATATATATATATATATATATATATATATATATAATATATATATATATATATATATATATATATATATATATATATATATGTATATATATATATATATATATATATATATATATATATATATATATATATATATATATATGTATATATATATATATATACATATATACATATATATATATATATATATATATATATATATATATATATATATATATATATATATATATATATATGTATATATAGAGGATAGGAATTCGTTGCTGACCAGTATGAAGTAAAACGTAAATATTGGGGAATGCAGCTGGTACAATGAAAAACTCTTTAAAGTTGATCCAAGCTTTCGGAAATTTGATTGATTATTTCCATCTTCAGGGATTATCTTTGGTGAGGATATTTTGCAGGTTAGGAGACCTAACCTGCAAAATACGTTAACCGTTTGTCCTAGTTCACTCTTACTTAGTTGACATGATATAAATGATTTTTAGAAGTTTTTAAGTTAATTTGGATGTGTGACAACTATAATTTCACTACTGAGTGTGTAAGATTTTTTCCAATTTGCGTCAATGTATGTTTTGCTGATGTCACTGTATATGTGTGATGGTAGTAATGGTTTTTTAAAAAATGTTTAACATCCTTGTACTCATCCTCACCAAAGATAATCCCTGAAGATGGAAATAATCAATAAAATTTCCGAAAGCTTGGATCAACTACAAAGAGTTTTTCATTGTACCAGCTGCATTCCCCAATATTTACGTTTTACTATATATATATATATATATATATATATATATATATATATATATATATATATATATATATATATATATATAAATATATATATATATATATATATATATATATATATATATATATGTATATATATACAGGCCGTTTTTTTTTAGCTGAGCCAACTATTGCTATCTCGGAAACGAAGAGACCTACAAGGTCAGTTAAATAAAATAAAAGTTTTCAATTTTGGGGAGCAATAATAACTTTTTTTCAGATCTTAAATAACAATGTTTGTTCTTGAGATATTCGCCAAGAACTAAAATTGCAGAATTTCGTTTTTTAGCTCTACCGCCTCCATTTCGCATGATTTAAGAAAAAGTCAGGGAGTTTCAATAATGTTTCATACTCGTTATAATCTGATATGAACCAAATTTCAATGCGACTTTTCTTTCATTAGGTTCCATCATCAGCTTTATTTTTTTTTAAATGGGCCTCTAGATTCTTTCATCAATTTTAGTAGCCACTGTTGTAACAAATTCAGCTATTAATTACAATCGAATAAAAAAGCGTCAATTTCAGTATCACTACCTCTGTTATTTACTGTACAGCTCTTATTCGAGTGTTTTTCTAATGAACCATGAGTCCTCTCAATGCGTTGAAAATATCTTTCGGATGGCTGATACTTCTCGGGGTACAATTCCCTATACTTAGCTAGACATCTGGTAGCATTTTTCAAACATTTCGCGAATACGAGAAGCAAATCAACTTTCTCATCATTTGATAAATTCATGGTTTTCACCTCACAAATTCAGGAATCAAATAATTATTTATGTACTTGTGAATAGATTTGATATTGAGTTATTCTGTTAATTCATGGCTCATTTTGAAACAATAAATCCATTTCAGTTCTCTCAGAATTTATGCTCCATAAAAGTTGGCTTCTGAACAGTTCTTTCATATTCATACAAAAACCCTGGAAATGCATAGGCACGTTCAAAATTTCAAAAGATGTATGGAGTATCTTTGAGTTCTAAAATTTTCTACCTTTTTCAGACTACACTAACGGAAATTGTTTGACCCAATATTGATGATATTTTTTCGGAGGAAAACGTTGAGAAATACATGTATTATAATTAATAGCTAAATTTGTTACAACAATGGCTAACAAAATTGTTGGAAAAATTAGAGGCCCATATTTGAAAAAATAAAATTGATGATGGAATCTAATGAACGAAACGTCGCATTGAAAATAGGTTCATATCAGTTTATAAAGAATATGACACATTATTGAAACTCCTCTGACTTTTTCTAATAACATTCGAAATGGAGGCGCAAGAGCCAAAAAATGAAATTCGACTATTTTAGTTCTTGGCGAATATCTCAAAAACAGACATTGATTTTTAAGATCTTAAAAAAGCTTATTATTGCTCTCCAAAATTGGAAATATATATCTAATTCAACCGATCTTGTAGGTCTCTCTCTTTCCGACATAGCAATAGTGGAATCAGCTGCAAAAAACGGCCTGTATATATATATATATATATATATATATATATATATATATATATATATATATATATATATATATATATATATATAATCTCTTGATAATTATTAGCAATAACAGGCTGGTTGAATCTTAAAAAACTCGATTTTATTAAAAAGTTACGTAGGTAAAGGTTTCTGTGGTTTCCCTTGCCATCTAATGATAACAATTTTGAATGTTGATATTAGACTGAATAGCACGTAATAAATAACTACATTCGAAAAAAATTTTAGCGAGACAAAGTAGTCTTTGTCTATTCAAATTTTTTCAAATCAATAAATGTCAAAGAAATTTCAATTTTTTCAAAAGTTTTGAAAAACTACGAATGTCGTAGTGATACATCAAATTTTTTATAATATCGTGTTTTTTAAGATTCAACCAGCCTTTTATTGGTGATAAATATATAGAGATTGAAAATAGATCACAGGCAACAAAAATTCGAATAAATATATATATATATATATATATATATATATATATTAGTCAAGCAGTTAGTTCCGAGATTTTTTTTTCTTAATGAATATAGGTTTAAAGTCTGAAATATATGAATATGACAGCTTTGGTCTTCGAAATTTTCAGGAATTTCAAATAGATTTTTTGTTATGACCATTTATCAATATGTCTTCTGAGCACTTTACTTTTTATTGAAATGGGGCTTGCAATATACGTGAAAACGCAGTTGCATCAAAAACTACGTTTCTTTAACCGAACAAACACAAAAAAAATTATTTTTTTAGGAAAAAAAAGTGAAAAAGGTACAATACGTATACTTCCGGAACATTTTCACTATATGAACCATACATAGGATACACCGATGAAGTTATTGATTTATTCGACAGAATATAGAAAAAAAATATCTATTGAACATTCATCATCTTAAAATAATTATAATTTCCCTAAAAAAACAAATATTAAAACGTAACGTTTACTTCCGGGACGAACATTAATCAAAAGTAATTAATTTTTTATTGAAATGGGCTTGCGTATATACACGAAAACACGGGTTAATAAGCTTTTGCATTAGAAACTACGGTCCTTTAACCTAAACCGAAAAAGAAAGAGAAAACTTTTTCAGGAAAAAAAGTGAAAAAGGTACAAGGTACAATACGTATACTTCCGGAACATTTTTACTATATGAACCATACATAGGGTACACCTATGAAATTATTGGTTTATTCGACAAAATATTAAAAAAATATCTATTGAACATCCATCATCTTCAAATAATTATAATTTGCCTGAAAAAAACAAATATTAATACGCAACGTTTACTTCCGGGATGAACAGTTAGAAGTTATTTATTTTTTATTGGAATAGGGCTTGCATATAAAGGTGAAAACGCAGATTGATAAGCTGTTGCATACGAAACTTCGTTTCTTTGACCGAACAGAAAAATGGAACAAGAGATTTTTCTACGAAAAAAAGTGAAAAAATTACATTACGTATACTTCCGAAACATATTTATTACATGAAGCATGCATGATGGACATCAAAGCAATTATTGGTCCTTTCGATCAAATATGGAAAAAAAAATCTATTGAACATCCATGATCCTAAAATAATTATAATATACCTACCTGAAAAAACCAATTATTAGTACGTAATGTTTACTTCCGGGACGAACATTAATTCGATGTAATTTGTTTTTTATTGAAATCGGTCTTGCATATATACGTGAAAACACGGTTTAATAGTCTTTTGAATCAGAAACTACGTTCTTTTAACCGAACACAAAAAAAGAAAAAAAATGGTACCATACATATATCGACTAACTCCACTATTAAAATTATAGCATTTTTCCCTAGTGGAATTGTTTGTAGTAATATAATTTCTAACTTAAAGGAAGATTGAGATATTTTCAAAACATACAGTTAAATTGTAATATATTTTTGTATTTAAAGGAAAATTGAAAATAACACTCTGAATTTATTTTGTATCATGATATTTAAATAAGAATATTAATATAAGATGTATGTCATATCCGATATACATCATCAAGTTTGATTTTGTTCCTAAGCTAAAATGCAAAAGAAGAAATAAAATATAAAATACCCTTATTTTACTAAAATCCAACTTCACTTTCAAAATAACGAAAAACGAGACGAAAAATAACATTTTTCCTAAAATATATATCAAAAAACTTGTCGTTTGATAAAATTTTAAGTAACGCAAAATCGGGGAAGACCCCTTCTATCGATCGTTTTGAAATGAAATAATGTAAATAAGGAAAACACCTGATCATGTGGTAAAAATTGGCGGGATTATTGTTACTGCTACTTTAATTTGTAGATGACCGCATTAGTGTGACGTTAAGTTCCAGGACCTTGAATCGCAATAGACAAGGACAAAATATGCATTTGAAGGCCATTTTTTCTATGTAGTTACTGCGGCTTTATTTGGTATCTATCTTTGTTAACTTATGCGGCCACCTTCTTTTTTCCTTAATTATAATTTTTGAACATGTTCAAGTCAATATTCCATTTTTTCTCTATTAGCAATAAATTACAAATAGACTGAGATCAAAATATTACTTCCAGTGTGTGATAAACTTTTTGCTTGATTTAAATAATAATAAGTCCATGATGTTTTTTCATACCAAACAATGAACATTGAATCTGCATCGTTTCTAAATTCAATCAAATTCAATTATGATAATAATATAATAATAATAATAATTTTATTACATCCATTTTGACATTTTGTAGTGTATTGGACATGTCAGGTTAAACTAATATTACAAAATAAATTTATCAGCCAGGTACTCTCTAACACTGTAATATCCTTTCTTGAGAAGTACCGACTTTAAAACTTTCTTAAACCTGGTAAGGCCAAGACTCTTAAGCCCTAGCGGTAAGTGATTATACAATTTGATAATCTCTTTGTCTTTGTATTTTGATATAACGGATTGTGTATAATAAGAAGGAAGTTTTTGGTATGAAAATTCACAAGTGCATATTTTCAGAATCTCAGTATTGTATTTTCGTGGAAACAACACAATAGCAAACCTAAATGAAAATTTTGAAACAATTTATTTTATTGAAAATGAAAATTCGCGAATTGCATCGCGTACTGAAGAACCACACTTTGATAGCAAACCGTAATAAAATAATTCATTTCAATCGAAAAAAATAAATCTTTGCGAAGTGCATCGCGAAGCAGATCGAGATGCAATTCGAACGGAATAATCTCCGCCAAGTACGGAAAAGAGTTGAAGTCCACAAACTAACTATTGTTCTCGTATGGCATCCAAGAATTTTCAAACTATTGTTGTAGATATTGAAATTACATCTAATATTTGAATGCTGACCTGGAACTGACCACAAGACATAAAAAAAGCGTGAGCATCAGATCTTCGGCACTAAGGTCGTATTTTTCGCGCGATGTGCATCGCGTCGGGATGCGATTCGAACGGAATGGAATATGACTTGAAAAACCAAGCAAACCGAAATGGAAATCAGAAAATAATTTATCGAAAAAAAAACTGCCAGTTGCATCGCGTACTGATTGCGAAGCAGGTCGAGATGCGATTCGAAAGGAATAGTCTCCATGAGGAGAAGAGTTGGAATCTAGGAAGGAACGTATTTCAAGTTGAATTCAATCTGCGTACCAAATTTCCACTACCTAACTCAAACTGTAGAACCTGCGGAGTTACGCAAATTTCCAAAAACCACGAAAAAATAAGAAATTTTTTTGTAGAAATGAAGGCGATTGAAAAAATTCACCTAAAATTTGATTGCTCAGCTCTGCCTCGAAAAAAACCCCAGGTAAACAATTTCAGCTCAATTGGTTGGATGCGAGACGCTGGAGAGGTCAATATGTACCGGGAAAAATATATAAATGAAAACAGAAATATCTACTCAAAAGATTCGTTCTGCCTCAAAACAAATTGAATATACCAAATTAAAACTCATTTAAAAGATTTCAATGTGTACCAGGAAACATTGAATAGATATGTATGTCTCAGACATCAAAAAACAAATCGAAAATCTTTGACTGGAAGGTCTAAAATGGAAAAAAACGTACTCTCGCACGTAATTGCTGACTTTCCATACGCTGATATGATTCATTATTTCCGAATAAAAACTTCCGGCACCGTCCTGGAACTATGCTCAACTCGTTTTTCAAGTTTTGCACAGCTCTACAACTTGTGCTGATGAGAAAGAGGCGCTGATGTTAGGAAAAAGCACACTAGGCAATGCGTTTTACAATCAAAATTCTTATATCGAAATTTTTTGTACACCTTTATAGGTACTGAGGATATCATCAATCATGCCACGAACCATTATTCTCGAATAGCACTAATGAATATCCAATATTTTAGTGGCTCACTAATTTATTTTGTAACATTTCGATGCTATTCCTTCGAATAGCATCAAAATGTGCTATTGGGTATTCACCCAAAAGTTGTGTAGAAGGTGAAACTAGTGAAGTGAAGGATATTCAATGATTAAGTTACAGGCGAAATTATTTCAGGAGATGGAAATTCGACGAACTAGACTTTTTCATTGTATTGAACTATTGAGTACTTCCAGGTCCGATCGTTCCAGGACTGACCTGGAACTAACCACAAGACATAAAAAACTTCCAGGACTGACCTGGAACTAACCACAAGACAAAAAAACTCCAGGACTGTCCTGGAACTATGCAGAAGTCTTGGAACTCAACGCTATGTGTGTGTTTGTGCATATATGTTACTTGAAAATTATAGAAAAATTAAAATTTCAATGGCTTGTCACCACCTTTGAGAATTAAACTTGATGAAATTTAGCATTTAATCGTTCATTGAAAAATTATTCAAATTTTTAGTTGCTCTCGCAAGTTTAACTTAACAAGTTGTGGAATGACAACCAGATATCAGTTCATGTGTCAATATATTTCAATACTACGATTGCAGAGATCATAGTGGGAAAAGACCTGAGGCTGCCCGAGTCTGAAATTAAATATTACGTAGCAGCCCTAGATACTATTGCGCATATTATTGGCTATAAAAGTTCGGAGCCCATAATCAACGTAGTGTACAACCATTCTCACGATGGGGCAAGTGCTAAATAGTTCGATTCCTGATGTTTGAATGGTTTTTGAATTTTTGCAAATCTGAGCATACCTAACTTTCTTGTATTGTTATCCCTGATGATGTTCACGAGGATGTTTTAGAGGAAGGTGAGGCTATTGGTAAGGAAGCAGTTGAAGTTGAAAATAATGGGGAGTGTGTTCAGGAAGAGGCTAGGCATGTTCGTCACAGAAAATTACTGTCTCGTTACGATGACTATATTTTATTTGCAGGTTTCTGTTCAGCAGATCCCACATCTTATGAGGAAATTTCGGACAGGGATGATAGGGAGTGTTGGTTTGAGGCAATTAAGTCCTTGAATGATTGTGGTACTTGGGAATTAGTTGACATTCCAAAAGATAAAAAAATAATTGATGTAAAGTGGGTTTATAAGTTGAAGTCAAATGGTTTGTACAGGGCAAGATTGGTTGTTAGGGGTTACCAGCAGGAGAAAAGTTTATCTGATATTTACGCACCAGTTGCTCGTATTGGAACTCTCAGAACGTTGTTATCGGTCATGGTTACAAAGAGTTTCATTATTCATCAGATGGATGTCAAGACAGCTTTCTTGAACAGCGAAATTAGGTCAGAGGTCTACGTCAGACAACCTGATGGATTCAATGGTGGTCATTCAAAAGTCTTTCGTTTAAAGAAATCACTTTATGGGTTGAGGGAGTCGCCTAGAAATTGGTATGAGTGTTTTGATGATTTTATGTCGGAGTTGAATTTCACAAGAAGTGCTGCAGATATTTGCTTATTTGTGCGTAGTGATGAAGTTGTTTGTATCCTGTTTGTTAATGATCTGTTAATTTGTGGCTCGAACATGTCCATTATTGATCACATCAAAGATAAATTTAAGAGTAAATTTGAGATGACTGATTTAGGTGAAGTTAGCACTTATCTAGGAATAGATAGTTCGTATGATGGAAAAACTATGAAATTAAATCAAAGAAAATATATCAATAAATTAGCCCTTGATTATTTTGTTACTGAGTCGAATGTTAAATATACTCCAATGGAAGAAAATGTAAAATTAGAACATGGTTCTGAAGATAGTACATCTTATAGAAGTTTAATTGGTGCCTTGGCATACAGTGCACATGCTACTCGACCTGATATTGCTTTCTCTGTAAATTGTTTGAGTAGGTTTCAATCATACAGTTCACCATCTCAGTTTAGGTATGCTTTAAGAATTCTCATATATTTGTATCATAGTCAGGACTTGGAGTTGTGTTTTGAAAAGGGTTTTGAACCTCTGTATGCATATTCTGATTCGGATTGGGCTGCTGATTCTGTTGACTCTAAATCCGTTACAGGCTTTGTCATCTATGTGTATGGGAATCCTGTTGTATGGAAGTCTGTGAAACAAGAGATGTCCAGATCCTCAACATTCGCTGAATATTATGCATTGGCGGACTGTATTGATGAAGTACTATATGTTAGAGATATTTTCTTGGATCTGGGCTGTGACAAAAATGCTTTAAAAGGTATTAAGATTTTTGAGGACAATTCTGGTGCCATTTGTTTAGCCAGGAATGGTAATTTCACAAAGAAATCGTGTCATTTAAGAGTGGCTATGCATCTTGTTACGGACTTGATAAATAATGGTGAAGAAGATGTAATAAAAGTTCGAGAATAATGTATCCCATTTGAATTTTAATTAATCATAAAATGTTATATTAATAGAACAATATGAGTTTAAGAGAGGGTGTTAAGATATATGAACTAATATTGGCAAAACTGTGTATTTTTAGGTTGCCAACATTGACAGTGTCTGTCTGTCAATGTCAAATGACACAGACTTTTCTAGAATAATATATGATTCAATTATTATTCGATTGCTGGTGATAAATGGCGGTGCCACATGTAAATGTATGAAGATTATTCTATTATTCATTAAACTATAAAATATCAATCTACTGTGTTATTTATTCGAGTTCGATCCACACAATTCTAATACAGACATCAATATTCTGCTCATCAAATGATTCATTATCGTCATTTTGATATTCTGAACTTAAATCTGATGCATCATCATCCAGGCCATCTTCACTCTCCATCAGCCTTCCCAAGCGAGACTTTTGGTTTAACCACTGGTTCACCTTAGGTTCAGGCTATGACGTCACGGTTCGTTTAGTCGCTTGGATATGTTGGTTTAACCAAAAACGTAGAACATTTTGTTATTTTTTTTTTAAATTAATACCTTGGTTTTTAATAATTTTAATTACTACTGCTCTGTAGTTATATTAAAATTAAATTATTTTAATTTTTCCATAAAATCAGTTCTTTTTAGAACTAACTTTATTTTATCATATATTTAGGTAAGTGTTTATAAGCTTTACTTCTTGTTTTAGAAAGAATTTAAAAATTTAGAAATTTAAATAGTCAATAACCTAACAATTAACACATGGAATACACACAAACAACTGTCAACCAAAGTGTACCCAACTCCTGAGGTAGGTTCACTTCGGTTCAACCAGTGACGTCATTTGACATAAAATAATGACGTCACGGTTAGTACCAAAGCTCGCTTGGACAGCTTGGTTGGTATTTTGGTTCGTTTTGGTTAAACCAAACGTTCGCTTGGGAAGGCTTCATATCATCCCAGATATGTTCAGCAAACCACTCCAATTCAGGTACTGACAACTTCTTTTTCCTATTCATTCCAGAGCGCTTATTCACGCTTTGTAGCATATATGATACAACCTGAAACGAATGTGAATATTATCTTTACAAAGGTCTGCAAAATCTTATAAATATGTAAAAGAATTCCATAAACATATATCTTGGTTTTACTCACTTCTTTATTCCAACTGAGTAGCAGAGTAGGCTAATTAGTAAAAAAAATACGATCAATTCAGACACGTCTGCACAGGCGCCTCAACACGAAGATACTAACACCGATAAAAAGCGGCAAATGTTTATTGTCCTGCAATCAACTCTGACCCCTTATGTATACTCGCACTAGAGATGTAGCAGTATCGCTACAAAACATTTCCAGGTTAGATTTCTGGTTATCAAGTTGAATATCTTAATATTTATCGAGGTGTAGCAGATATGCTACATATATATATATATATATATATATATATATATATATATATATATATATATATATATATATATATATATATATATATATATATCTACATTGCGAAATGTAGCATATCTGCTACACCTCGATAAATATTAAGATATTCAACTTGATAACCAGAAATCTATTCTGGAAATGTTTTGTAGCGATATATAAATATATATATATATATATATATATATATATATATATATCATATATATATATATATATATATATATATATATATATATATATTTATGAATATATATTTATATATGTATATATACATATATTTATGTATATATATATATATATATATATATATATATATATATATATATATACATATATATATATATATATACATATATATATATATATATATATATATATATATATATATATATATGTGTGTGTGTGTGCGTATGTGTGTATATTTGAATTATTTTTGCCTGTATTGAATTTTTAGTTATCTCTCTTTCATAAATTCATCACAAAATTCATGGCTTTGTCAACACTTTCGAAATTTTTTAGATATTCAAAAAACAGGAGGTCATTTTCGGTTGCTAATTACATGCTATTTATTCTTACATCAGTGTCCAGTCTGGCCTGCTAATTTCAACCAGCTAAAGATCAAAGTAACTGATTTAGGTTAAACAAATTTATCCTAAATCCGCGCTAAGCCTTTAGCAAATTAGGTTAAATAAAACAATGGTTTATAAAATCAATTTACATATTTATTAAAAGAAATAATGCATGACGCACGTTTCGGTGAAACTTCACCATCTCCAGATGCTACATGCAAACTAAATATGTTTCTCCATTATATCGAATACAATAAATAAATAGATCTTTAGAAAGAGTAAGTAGAAGGATGGTTACAAATAATTAGTGGAAAAGGAAAAATCCTATCAATTCTAATTCTACACTGCTAGTCAGGTAATTTTGAAAAGATTCATAAGGGGCTTGTAGTATAATCAATTTGTCTATTGAGTTTAATTTCCTTACTTTCAGCATTTGAAATTTTAAAGACAAAATTGAATGTGTGATTTTCTTGAATTAAATGGTTTTCATAATGTGAATCCGGCTTTTGATTAACACAGCTACATTTGTGTTCTGAAATCCTGGTCTTAAAGCTTCTAAAAGTTCTACCAACTTGAAACTTATCACAACCACCACAATTAATTTTATAAACTACTGATTTGTTTTTTTTTGTGTACTTTTGATTTATTATTTTTTATATAATTTTTTTAATTATGTACGTCATGCGTTATTTCATTTAATGAATGTGCAAATAGTTTTTATAAACCATTGTTTTAATATGTTCATGAATTTGATTCATGTATCGGCTCAATCAATTCTTAAAAATTAGGCATGTCTATAGATTACAGGAGTAAACTTTGCAAATTTTATAATCATGAAATAAATAAGGATTTATGGGATTCATTTAATATGTGCTACATTTTTAAACTTAAAAATAAAACAACCCTTATACCGATCTCAAAGTGAATGGGAAGGAAATCGGTTTGATATAAAATTCAGTATTGAAAATTTCCAATATAGGTATTATTCGGAAATTTGATTTATTTATTGTATTTCAATGGATGAAACAGATTTTGAAATGATACCGATATTAGAAATTTGCAACACTGCATCTCATATTAATTTATATTTCTAAGGTGATCGTTTTATAAATTTCACTCTGATTTTCTCATCACTTGTAAGTATTCCATTGTGCACAAACTGCATCTTCTCAAATGGATCGACAGGTTCCACTTTGAATTTCCTCAATATTCCACAGACGCACGCTTTCATTTGAACGTTCAAATATTTTTGAGCTGAAAATGAAGTTTATCAATAAAAAATATAGTATATATATACAGGGTGATTCACGATTGATGGTACCTTACACGTTTGAAGAAAACAAGACATCATTCTGAAAATTTGGTTATATAGGTAATAGCTCCTCTCCATCAATTCAAAATATTTTCAGTACTTCGACGTTGCCGCTTATACCGAAAAGTCGTAACAACTTTTATTTCAAATGAGACACCATAGGTTTTATTGCTTTTATCGTAGCGCTTTATTATACTTCCCTAGACCTATATCAACGATTCTTGAGAAATTTATCAAATTCCTTATCTTTTGTTCAGATGAGCAGATTATTACGATAGACTTAGAAAGAAACGGAGCAACGATTGTCATTATAGGAGCATACGCTCCAAGTGACGAAGACGACTTTCATGGCATATTAAGGGATGTCCTGGTGAATGTAAATCATTCTGAAGAAATATGTCTTTGTGGAGATTTCAATGCCCGGGTAGGCAGAAGAGAGGAAAATGCGGTCCTGGAAAGATATGATGAAGAAGGAATGAATAACAACGAGAAACGACTCATAGAATTATTCGAAAGCCCGAACCTAAGAATAATGAACGGTTTTAATCAGCACAAGGACATTCATCAGTACACCTGGGAACAACCGACGACAAAAAAAAGATCCATAATTGACTATTTCATCCAACCTCAGAATATAAGACTTCAAACGAATGATGTGAGGGTCTATCGTAGCGCTTAATGCGGGTCTGTTGACTATATGGCGGTAGCAAAGATTATCATACACTACAGAAGAACGAGTAACCATAACGAGACGAAGGACGAGGAAGTTTCCGAAATATAAAATATAACATCGATAGTCTAAAACAAGAATCAGTACAGTTTCTGTATAAACTAAGACTAGCATCAAAACTGAATGGCTTAAATAGAAGGGTAAACAGCTGAAGCACAATATCAGAATGTTAAAGAATTCATTCAGCAGGGTGCGAAAGAAGCTCTAGGTTTTAAGGAAACAGCCCAAAATGAAAATCCGGTCTGATGGTTTAAAGAAATAGAAAGAGCGGTGAACGATAAGAAGAAAGCGTACCAAACATGGCTTACCACAAAAGACACAGACGACAGGAAACATTGAACTGAACAGAGAAACAAAGAGATTAGTTACTAAAAGAAAGGACGAAATGTGGGAGCAAAAATGTGAAGAGGTGGAAAGATATTTAGGAGGAACTAGAGTCAGTCAGGCTTGGAAATTTATAAAAAACCTAAGAAAAGAGAGGGAAGACGAAGGAAATATTAACTTGATATAAAACAAAAAAAGGTAAGAGTACTCTAAAACACTACTGACTGAAAACGGACCTCAATTTTTGGAGGAGCTAGAAAGTATTACGGAGGTAGAGAACATAGATATTCATGAAGTAAATAAGGAAGAAATGAGAAAAGAGCTGAAGGAAATGAAGAACGCAAAAGCTTCAGGGCCGGGAAACTTTCTCATCGAGTTGGTGAAATATGGGACAGACTCTCTATTGAAGGCACTAGCGGAGATTTTCAATAAGTGCCTGATTGAAGGCCCAGATATTCCGGGAGAATGGAGTATAGCCTACATTAGCTCGATATATAAAAAGGGAGATAGAAAATAGTGTAGAAATTATAGAGGTATCAGTGTAACCAGCTCATTGGGACGGCTGTATGGCCATTTAGTAAAGAAAAGAATTGAAGCTCAATATATTGAAATAAAAGAACAGCAACTAATAGAAAATCAGATAGCTCGAAACCTCTCAACACATTCCGTTTTTATAGACCTGGAAAAGGCGTACGATACCGTTCCTCTCAAACTTTTATTTAATGTTTTGACGAAGACGGACCTTAGTAAAACATATATAAGAGCATTGCATACTATGTACAAGAACCCGCAAAGCAGAGTTAAGACAGGAAATACTTTTTTAAAACCATAATGTCACGAAGGTTATAAAGCAAGGATGCTATCTTTCTCCTACCCTATTCAAAATATATATCCAAGAAGCACTGTGTAAGTGGAGACAGAAATGCTCAGGATTGAGTCTGAAAATCAATGATCACTGTTTGACGACGCTGTTCTTCGCAGATGACCTGATAATAATAGCTAGCTGCAGATAACATGCTTAGGAAACTACATGAGGAATACGAAAAATGGTGTATGAGCATGAACATGACAAAAACGGAATATATGCGAGTAGGAGAGGGGGACGAAGATCAAGATTTAGAATTGCAAAAATTGAAAAAGTGCGAAGAATATAAATATTTGAGAAGCTTAATCCCAAGCAAAGGATCTTCAGAACGTGACATGAAACACAAAGCACAACAGGGCCAGAGAACGATACATATTCTCAATTCATTACTTAGGTCCAAAAAATTTGTTTAAGAATTAAGAAGACAATCTACACAGCAGTTGTACAGCCTATCCTAACGTATGGGGCAGAATCCTGGCAAATGACAAAAAAGACGTGTGACAGAAGAAGTGTGGAGATGGACTACCTAAGAAGAGCCTTTCGCATATCAAGGAGAGAGCACATTCCAAATAATGAAATTAGACGGAGAACAAATAGAATTCAGAAAGAGTAGAAACTTGACAGTCAATTTGGTATGGGCACGTGCAGCGCAAGAACGAGAATAGTTGGTCCAAACGTGCTTTGCAATACATTCCAGAAGATAAGAGAAAACGTGGAAGACCAGCAACTACATGGATAAGCGGAGTTATGCAAACAATGAGAGATAGAGCAATCCAGGCAGATTTATGGAGAGATAAGAGAGTTTGGCGATCGAAATGCGGGATGCGGCAGAAGCTGTAGTAGCCCCGCTTATATATATATATATATATATATATATATATATATATATATATATATATATATATATATATATATATATATATATATATATATATGTGTGTAGGGAAAAGCACATGCTGGAATAAAATCAAATGAAAAGGTGGGCGAGATTACTAAAGTCGCGACTATTTTAGAGGTACAACATCTAAATTATTTTTATAGTGAAATTTTTTGTATTGCAAGAAAGTTATTCACAAAAAGTGGGAATATTATACAAATACAAAGGGTGTCTAATATAAAAACATAAATAAACACCCTACATCTGAAACCTGGTTGAAAAACATCGGAAACAGTCGAGAGTTCATCATATCAATCTCAAGGTTGAGAAGTGGTCATATCATTTGCCCAGTATACTTACACCGAATTAGAATTAAGGAGGGCCCTCTATGTGAATGTGGCGAGGTGGGTGATGCTAATCATATTTGACTTACTTGCGGACGTATGCGAGATGAATGAACACAACGTTGTAACTATATGAATCAACTTATATATTTACACCAGCTTTCAGTTAACACTACTTACTGGCATTAAATGATATAGACAATTATTGGGCCATATATGATGACATAAAATCATCAGGAAATCTCCCGTGTTTTTTCCTTATGTATACTAACCCACCTTCCAGTGGCTTATGTTATGTGCGAAAATGAAGAAAAATTCGTCTTGAAGAGCCCCTTGGCGTTATATGTCACAGTGTCCTCCCCTGAGATAATCTAGCTTCTTTGAATTTTCTCGTTAGCTTTGTATTTAAGGTATAGATTATATGATAGTTTTTGTGATTTCGGTTGACTGTACTTTCGAATTGAAAAATTTATTGTAGCGTATCGATTTATACTGATCCTGCCAGTGCCATTATCACATGGCGATCCTGCCAGTGCCGTTATAAGAGGCAACTGAAGTAACAAAAAAAGTTATGCTTCGGGGCATATGCGAGTAAAAAGTCTGATCATAGGTGTGGCATGAAAGAATCAGTCTATATGCAGATCAAACAACTTAACATCAAAATGAAAGATTAAAATGTCTTTTAGAGATTGTGTTTGTGCCAATTTTTTCCATACTAATTAAAAATATTTGTCCGTGTGTTTGTGACTGTTTTGTCGGATATATACATATATATATATAGGTATATATATATATATATATATATATATATATATATATATATATATATATATATATATATATATATAGATATATATATATATATATATATATATATATATATATATATATATATATATATTTATATTTTGAATATATATATATATATATATATGGCAGGAGCCATGGGGCTGCAACCCCCCCTCCTGAGAATTATAATAGTAACAAAAGAATTTGAGGAGTAAATGTTGTTTCTTACATATATTTTACATGTTGATTTAGCGAATTTCGTACAATAGTACAATAGGTAAATATATGTTTTGTTTCATATACAACATATATGTAAGTTTACATTTGAGGAATAAATTATTCAATTTCTTACTTGAATGTTACATTTTGATTCAGCCCACCCCATGCGCTGTTTATAGCAGAATTTAAAAAATTCATGACTATTTATTTTTTTTTATTTTGGAACTATGTAAATTATCAATAAAAACCTGAAGTAATGAATTTTTTGAATGTTTCAAACGAGAATCCATTCTGAAACTAGCTCCAAGAAAGAAAAAAAGTCTCAGATCTATCGTTTGGCAGTTATCACACTTGCAATGTTCATGTTCAAGCATAAAAAAACTATGAATGAATTATTGCATATCTTATTGAAAAAATGCGATAAAATTTTTCTGCCAACGAATAACTCTTCATTCAACTATCCATTATGTGCCAAATTCTTTTTATTTCTTAATTTTCATTTTTAATATGGTTAAATAATGTTTATTGTTAAGGCGCCCCTAAATGGTCGTGTTTTGCGAAAGCCAGATTAGCCGTTTTCAGGCGTGGTTTCAACCCTCTGAGAAAATTATAGATATTGATCGTACAGTATCGGGATTTAAAACTTTGTCATAGGAAATTTCCTCTTCTTTTCGAATCTTTTTTTATATATCAAAACTCTCAATTAGTTTTTGAGTTATTCGCAGAAACCCAAACTCCTCTTTTCATCTTTCAGTAAATTATTCATAACTTCTACAATTTTCGCGAGCATGTAGATATTCTTTTCAAAAAATATCTACATGCTATTCCGAATCGAATGACGCCTTGCTCATATTTTTTCGACACTGCTGAAAAAAGTTGAACAAAATAGTATATTATATTATAAGGATTAAAAGTGCATATTTTTTTTACGAGCAATATTTGCAGTTGCGAGGCGGAGCGCAGCGCAGCCGAGCGAATGCAAAATTGCGAGTAAAAATAGGCACTTTTAGTCCGTATGATATATACTATTTTTTCTCCAACCAAGTCAAAATTAAAATAATATTAGTTTTATTCAAAAATCGTTAATAATTTGGTAATAAATTTGAACACCTATTAATTATAACAGCGATAGCAAGTCGGTAGTCATGGATATCTGGTATTGTTGGTAAATATTGATTGTCAAGTAGACGTCAGTAGACGTACTAATCATAATTATAATTTTTGTAGTAGTTTTTACGCTGAACACGCTGAAAATATACCTGCAGATATATTGGAAAGTGCCGGAGCAGTATATCTAAATCTTTTGCCACCCAAATCTCGCCAAGTTTATGAACTTGCAAATCAGCGATTCATGGATTGGTGTAAAGAAAAAATGTGCAAAACTGTGCGGAGAGTTTTCTTATGGTGTATTTCTCAAATTTAACGAAGACCGTCAAGCCATCCACTCTTTGGTCACAGTATTCAATGTTGCGATCCACACTGGATATCAAAAATGGTGTGGATATTAGTAAATATTCAAAATTACGAGCATTGTTAAAAAGGCAAAGTGATGGATATATACCTAAAAAGGCTAGGGTTTTTACGAAGAAGGAAGTGGATCGGTTCCTGGATATGGCACCTAATAATGTATATTTGATGATAAAGGTTGTTCTAGTATTAGGAATTGGAGGTGCTATGCGTTGTGACATTAATGAAAATCTTTTGAATTGTTCGAAAATTTTTAGTGATAATTTCAGTGGTGCTTTGAGTTTTGGCAATAATTGTTCCAATTGTACATTCAATATCAATATAAATAACAAATAAATACCTATATATAGTTGCCCAATTAGTTTGTTTTACTAAGTTTGTAAGAGACAATGTTTTTTCTTCAAATTTCAATAATTAGAGAGCTCAAATGCAATTACTTTTGGTCCTAGGATTAAAAGTAGCGTTTTTAATCCTAGGATTAAAAGTGTTGCTAAGCAACGAGCAAATTTTTGTACGGTAAGGGAATTGATGGCTTTTGCACCTGAAAATAGTACAAAAATGTCAACATTTTTTGATGGTTGGAGAAAAAAGCACTTGTTGACTAGACTAGATCAGCAATTCCTGATTTCGATGTTTCGGCTCTTCGTGTGTGTATTTGACGTTCTCCGATCCTAACATTAAGAGTCCTCTTCGTTTCATCGATGTTTGCATCTCCACATTCACAGGGCACAAGGTATACGCAATTCTTGTTATACGGGGGTCCATCTGGTTCAGTTTTGGTCAGCCTGCTGCTTAAGGTGTTGTTCGACTTGAACGCTGTTTGGATGTACTGCTGAACAATTCGCCTTATCTTCTCGGATATTCTCTTTACATAAGGTATTGTTATCATCTTGCAAGTCGGGTTATCCTCTAGTTTGTTTCTGTTCCGTTGACATTCTGCGATAGTCCTTGTTATTATCTTCTTGTTGTAACCACTTTGTATCAGGTCCCTTTCGATGTTAGATATTCCCTTTTCCATGATTCGGGGGTTGCCGCAAATCGTTGTCGCCCTCCTGAACAGTGTCCTGATTATTCCTTTTTTCGTGCTCATTGAATAGTTCGAAGCGGAGTTGAGGTATTGACCTGTGTGTGTGTGGGTTTTCTGTAGACTGACGTACTGATGTGATTGTTGTTATGTGTAACCAGAACATCTGTAAAGGGTAGGCTGGAATCCTTTTGTTTCTCCATCGTGAATTTGATGGTGGTGCGAAAGCTATTTATATGGTTTAAAAACTCGTCCAACTCGGCAGCGGACCCTTTCCGAATCATGAAAGTATCGTCCACATATCTTAGCCACATCTTTAGTTTCACGAGAAATGATTCTATTCACGGGAAATGATTCTATATTACACTATAACTAGTGTTGAAGTGGAAAATGCGTGGCGACCAATCCTGGTGCATATCACCTGTCTCAAGCTCCTCCCCTCGCCCAATGGGAGAGACGTCCAACACGGCACGTCTGAAAACAACAATCAAGAGAGTGTATAAAGATCAATCCAAATTACCAAGCTAGTTAGTCGAGTACTTAGCGTACGCTGGCTAGTATTTGGGAGGGTTTAAATCCCGGGGCCGACTGGTCTGCCATGAGTTTTTTCAGAGGTATGTAAGTCACTGCTTGCGAACTTATAAGCCAAATGCTAGGCCAGTATTAATCCTCTGAACCCTACCCACACTTCCTATGTTCCATATATATCCTGTCTCACCTATCCTTAATGCACTTGTACATACAAGTGTACCCTCTGATCTAGCTGAAGGAGTTAATCCCAAACTAAAGCTGCCCGCGTCCCTGACACACACTTCAGGGAGGAATGAAACACGTGTGTTTCCTTTTCCTCTCCTGATAATCAGTTTACGCTTGAGAACGGTTGGAGATACCTAACTAACCAAAACGTCGTGTATACTGATTGTATAATTTTATATTTTTTCACTATTTTTCAACTTATTATTCACTACTGTCATTTTATTCCATTTCAGATATTTCCATTCACCCTACTAATTCATTGAATTTATTTTTTCAGCTCTTTTTGTTTAACTTGCCATTCACTAATCAATTTTATTTTTGTTTCAGATATTTTATAGACAATGGAAGTCCAGAATTCCACAAATACGGAAGAAACATTCAAACTAACAATATTCTGAAAATGTTATGTGGCAGAGTTAAATTAAACATTTATTTCTCAGTTTTTAGTGGCTATTACCTGGTATTCTGGATGATGTGCAAGTGCAAACATAATGTAGCATAAAGTTGTGGCGCTCCCATCATGTCCCTGACAGAATAATTTCATATAATACACGATATCAATTGATGAGGCTGACAATTGGCGGAAACAAACATTCCTAATGAATATTACTACCTACTTTTTTGTCAGATTCAAATCATCAAATCAAATTAAAATATGTCTTATTGCTTTTAAAACTTCACTATTCAATTCTCGCGAAGACTCCGAGCCGGTCGATTGTGATGAACATCTGTATTATTGATTTCTTATCGGATACGTATTTTAATTTTAATTTCAGTGCATCTCGTCAATTCTGTTCTATAAACAATATCGACAAATTATAAACAACAACATGGAGTCTACTGTCTACAGTAGTTCTCAAAATTCAAAGACTAATGAGGAAATACCATCTTCTTCCAAAAGCTACTTTCCAGTCGTCGCTCAACAGTTATTTCCTTCCTAAGAACAAGCAATTATTTTCAATGCAATCGAAAATACCCGTCTTCAAGATTACTTGATTCCATTAGGGTCCATTATACAACCAAAAAACATCATATTTTCATCTCGACTCTCAAATCAAAGAATTTGCATGTACTTGGCAAACAAAGGAATAGTCGATAATTTTATCAAAAACCCTGGAACGATTGAGGTCAATGGTCAAACAATACATGCAAGACGCTTGATAACACCAACAGAACGAATTGTCCTCTCAAATGTCAGCCCAACGATACCACATGGAATTCTCGAAACCGAACTACAGAGAATAGGCTTGAAACTAATGTCACCCATAACTTTTCTGAGAATAAATGCGACAGCACCCGAATATAACCACATTCTAAGTTTTAGACGGCAAGTCTACATCAACACCCATAATATCGAAATACCCGAATTCATCGATCTCACTTTCCACAACACATCCTACAGAATATTCATCTCACAGGATAACCTTGCATGTTTTACATGCAAAAAACCTGGAGACAAAGCTTCTCAATGCAAGATATCCTCCGAATCAGCGATTCAGGAAATAACCCCGAATGTTGAACATAATGCTGAAGGAAACAGAATGGAACTAAATCAAGATCCCAAACCTAGATCCATCCCACGGAAATTTGCGTAATAATAAATTTCACCCATACAAGGTGAGATTAGTTCAACAGTTGTCAGATGATGGAAATTTCAGAAAACGAAGTAAAAACTGCTACAGTAGATCCTCAAATTGTTGTCATGCGATCTTTAAAACTTCGCAATACATTCTGCATATATATGTGAGTCAAGATTTATAAAAATCGTGCAAGTCGTAAGTCGTTTCTGTTATAATTGAGGTGTTGCATAATTAGAACTCACTCTGTATATATATATATACAGGGCTATTCAAATTCGAGTATATGCATGGGGATTTCGATAACGGTAAGAGATAGAGCGATGGTTAAATGGGGGCAAAGTAGCATATTTCAGAGGTCAGTTATATGGATAAAAAAAATCTGATCTAGCTCCTTTAGTTCTGGAGTTATATAGGAAAATTCGAAAATTTCGAAATTGCATTTTTTTTAATGTCAAGAGTTATGTTTTATATTCACGTAGTATTTTTATCTGAATTACAGAGTGTTCTGGAAATATTGAACTATTACCAGTAAAATTTCAACATTTTTTAAAAAATGCAGCTCTAATTTAAAAAAATATCATAGAATAAGGTATAAAATGCCTAGGATTTGGAAGATAATCAACATTATTCGACGAAAAATGTCTTCTTCAAGAATTCAACCACATTTCAGTTCACGCAACCCATGATCAATGTGCGAAAATGTGAAATTCTTCCCAGTACGTACATGTATGTGCATATAATCAATGCCCAAACAAAATAATCTTCCAATAGAAATCTTCATACTCCAGACACCAATTTGGAAATATTTCATTGTTACTCAGTTTTCGAACTACCTATATATGTTTCATATTGGCGTTTTATTTTTATATAAATCATAAAGTGTTTTGGGAATATTGATATCTCATCATTTTTTAATTCCATAACAACTCTAATTGAATAATATCAGAGAATGAGAGGTGAATCAGAACAAATTGATTCCTTAAGAAAAATCAATTTCAGAATTTCCAGATTATCTAGTCTCACTACTTGTTCGGAATAACAATAGAATAAAATCAACATTCCCGAGAGATTTTATTTCTTTACCATAATGTAGCATTGGTAGAATAATTATTGATCCCAATGTCGATTCACCTCAGTAGGTATGAGGAAGATCTGTATGTATTCTGCTGAGAACAAAACATAATCTGTCACAAACATTATTGATCACATTGACACATATTATTGATCATATAGGTTTTTTCATATTTTATAACTTATCGCACAAGAAAATGTTTAGTTATTATCTAGAATTGAAATAAGTCATTATAAGTAATCATAATCGAAATGAATGGTTGAATTGACGATCTTCTCGTTTCAGACATTTACGGAGTCGTTTTTTTAAGTTATTATTCGCTCTGAACATATCCTTCGGCGTAGTGATGCGAAAGCGTTCATGAGATTTTAATTCTTAAATCTTCTATATTTCCCATTTCGTTTTGATATATTCTATTTTTTTAGTGTACCCCATAAAAAAAGTCAAGCGGAAAGACGCATGCTCCTATTATTTCTGTAGAAAACGTTAATCATATCTCTTTTCTGCTGTATGGGGAAACCCATTTTCAGTACTAACAGATTTTTCATTAAATACCAACGATAATTTTCAAGAAACTGTCAAAATAATGACAAGTGAGGTGAACTAAATATTTATTTTCCAAAGCATACTATGAGAATTCAAATAGTTTAATCATAATTGTTGTATATAGCAAGAGAATGCCCATGAATTTGCTGAAAAATGTAGGTAGTTCGGAAAGTGAGTATCAATGAAATATTTCCAAATTGGTGTCTGTAAGATAAAGATTGCCAGTAGAACGTTTTTTTGTTTGGGCAATGATTATATGCACATACACGTACTAGGAAGAATTTCGCATTTTCGTACATTGGTTATGGGTTGCGTGAACCGAAATGTGGATGAATTCTTGAAGAAGACATTCTTCGTCGAATAATGTTGATTATCTTCCAAATCCTAGGCATTGTATGATATTTTTTTAATTAGAGCTGGATTTTCAAAAAAATGTTGAAATTTTACTGGTAATAGTTCAATATTTCCAGAACACTCTGTAATTCAAATGAAAATACTACGGGAATATAAAACATGACTCTTGGCATTCAAAAAAATGCAATAAAAAATACAGGTCCGTATTTGAAAATTGAAAGTTGAGGGTGGCCCAATTTATACGACACCCTGTATAAAATTTTTATTCAGATATTTAGTTAGCCTATAAAAAGTGGCAATGGCAAAGTGACAATTGTTTTGAAAACAATTCATTAAATGTAAAGATATAGGCAAAAAAAGGATTTCGAAATTTTCGATTTTTCCTATATAACTCCAGAACTAAAAGAGCTAGATCAGATTTTTTTTATCCATATAACTGACCTTTGAAATATGCTACTTTGCCCCCATTTAACCATCGCTCTATCTCTTACCGTTATCGAAATCCCCATGCATATACTCGAATTTGAATAGCCCTGTATATATATATATATATATATATATATATATATAGTTATATATATATAGTTATATATATATATATATATTATATATATATATACATATATATATATATATATATATATATATATATATATATATATATATATATATATATATATATATATATAAATATATATATATATATATATATATATATATATATATATATATATATATATATATATGCATCTACAGCGGCTCCTATCAGACCAAATGAACTGACATTTGTCTGGGGTTGTTTTCGAGGCACAACGAAATTATCGAAATTTGGGCGAATTCAGTGAAAATTTCGGAATCTCCAAACATTGGGGAGAGGATGGGAGGAAATTGGCGAGTTGTGTAATTTATTCAATGAATGTATTGTTATCAGTATATATATATTTAATTATATATATATAATTAAATATATATATATATTTATTTATAAATATATATATATATAATATATATATATATATATATATATATATAAATATATATATATATATATATATATATATATATATATATATATATATATATATATATATATATATATCTATATATATATATATTATATATATATATATATATATATATATATATATATATATATATATATATATATATATATATATTTATGTTTTTGTGAACACTGAAATCTTTTAAAAACAATCTTTATTTCTACAACTTATTAGATACAATTATGCTAGTAAACGTAATTTCTAATGCCTCGGCATTAGTGTATCTGCTGAGTCGGCATTGACGTGTTGCGCATGATGCAATCTTGCGTCATCTTCTTTAGAATGGCTGAAGGTCCATCCCATGTAAATCCTCCCCTTTTTCAGTAAATGTGGCTGAGGGTATAATAAATTTCTTAGAGGGTAATAAATACTTCTTAAACACATATAGGAGTCCTGCAATAAATGCAACAGTACATATTAGTAGCAACATCACTGTAGATAGTGCTATTGTCGTTGGATGTGGTGCCCATTGGTATAGGTCTTCTAATGGTGGAATTTCTTCTTCCTTCATTTTATTTTCTTTATTTTCCTTAATAAGTGGAAAATCGATTGGTTGTAGGTCGATGCTCTGTTTGAGTTCGATGGTCATCTTGGGATAAATGTTTTTCATTTCATTGGATATCATGCAGGAACTTTTCACTCTGCTTAATAATGGTACTTTAATTCTTCTTGTAGTTTCTTCACAATGTTCGAAGATCCATGTGTTATTTTGACTAATTATCGAGTTATCCTCTAACTGGTATAAATCTGGAAGCATTGTGGTCTGCATTCGTGTGCTATTTTCTCCTAAATTCTTCATTAATAATTCAAGACATTTGGTACTGGGCTTCAAGTCTTCTTGTTTCGTAATAAAGAAATCTTCTATAGGGTATACTTCTTGTGTTTCCCATTTCATAGTTTCGTTAAATACAAGTGCATAAGGTTGTATTAATGGAATATAGGTATTTTGGAATGGTAGATTGTGTAAATGATAGAGGTCATATTCTGTGAATTCTATTATTGGTACAGATACTAAAAATATTATCTGATCATTTTTGATTATAACTTTGGTAGGACAGACTGTATAGTAATCAGTCATGTGCTTGAAAGGTTTCCAATTACTTTTTTCTAATATTTGTGTGAAATTACGTAATGGAATTATGTTTTCATGTAAAAGATGAAATCTTCCAAAACTAATAGCATTTTCTAATTTTGTTAAAATCATTTCGATTTCTTGTGATTGCAGAATAATTAAATGCAAACTTATAAGTTTGTGGTTATTTTTCATTGACTCTTGCATTTTTTCTATAAGGTGATTTATTGTGTCAACATACCGTTTCTGCATGTTGCTTACAATGTGCAATACTTTGTTTTGATTAATTTGAATAATTTTTTCATTTGTTTGTAAAGCTTTAAAATAATTTTGATATGTTTCTTCATCGTCCGCATCTAACGTGCCGAATAGAAATTTGGAAATTGTTCCGCCCATATTTATAAGTCCTCTTTTATACCTATTTTGATATATCACACTATTATAAGTGTCGTTATTTCTCTTAATGGCTCTCAATACTCATTTATTATAGTGTTTGACAGCTGCGGTTTTTCCATCTTTATTTATTTGAGTAAAAGAATCATTTTGCAATTGTTATAATTCTGGGATTCTTGAAATATCATAATGAAACATTAAATGTCTAGCGTGCGTCGTAACGTCTTTCCTAGATGTATTGGTATCAAATTGTGTCTCACTTCATTTACTTCTAGAGATAATAGATATGGTAGGTAAAGTACGATTATCCACTTCAATATTGTTGTCTGAAATGATAATTCAAGATTAGCATTTGCGTTGCTTTATTCTCGATTTGTGATACATATGCTTAGTTTGCGGATTTGTAACTTTGATGTCGCTTATTATATTAATTGGCGTCTTCCTAAACAAAGGATCCATTTTAGATTGTGTTGGTAATTTCAAATAAACACTTTTATCTTCGTCAATATGCTTATCGGGTTCTCTATTCACATTAAGTTTCTTAGTACGTTCGATAGCTTTGTCTTTGGATTTAGTTACAAGTTGGGTTATCTCTAACATGTTTTGCTGATAATCTTTTATGAAGTCCGCAATATTTTCTTTTGGCGTCTTCTCTAATGGTAAAGAGTAATGCAAATCTCCTTTGATTATTTGCATAGGTGTATAATTTGAAGATGAATGAATAGAATCATTATACGATAAAATAGCTCGTGTTATTCCCATTGTCAAGGGTAATTTTTCTTTTGATAAACAACATAATTGTTCGATGAGTGTTAAATGGAATCTTTCAATTAAGGCGTTCGAATTTGGATTATAATTTGTAATATAATGCATTGAAATTTTATGGATTTCCGCGAATTCTTGCAAAATTTTATTTTTGAATTCGGTTCCGTTGTCGCATGTTATTTTCTCAGTTATTCCATGGTCACTCATGAAATGTATTCATGATTTCAATTGCTGTTTTATGAATTAATAGATAGCATTGAGCGAATTTAGAAAATGAATCAATCACGGTCAAACATGTACATTTTTCAAATGTGAAAGTATCTATATAAAGATGTGCGAATGGTTTTTCACCTATAGGATTATTTTTTAATATTAACTTGTTAGGGGTACGCTCATATTTATTAATTTGGCAAATTTCGCATGAATTAATATAATGTTGTACTGACTCCTCTAATTTTGGCCAATAGAATTTTTTCTTGATCGCTTGAACGTTTTTGTTTATTCCTCTATGTCCTGATTTAGAAACATGATATAATTCTAATTTTTCTTGCTGCTTAGCTTCTTCGTACACGTCTTCCAAGAATGTGTTAGTTATCTTCAAATTGAAACTTTTCGCTTTGAAATTTGTTTGTAATACTTGAATAAATGCTTTTTCTAAATTTTGATGTTTAAAATGAATACAATACTTCGTTCGGGGCTTCAAATATTCTTCAATGAATTTAATGAAGTCGTCTCCGTTTGAAATTGCTACGGTATATCGTGTTCGATTATTGAACGGTTTGCTCCTTATAGTATAATATTGTTTTGTGGTTGGCGTGAAAATAATTTGATTACTGGCGCAATTTAAAGAACGCTCTGAAAGGAATCTCTAAAATTGGATTTTCTTGGTTACTATGAATTGTTGGTGTATCCGCTTCATTCGTGTCACTTTCTGATTGATTTTCATCCGAGGTTAATTTTTCGAATTCATCTAATTGCTTTTCATTGTATTCTAAGTCTCCACCGTCAACTTGAGGTATTAAAGAATAAATGTCGTCATCTATCATATTTAGGTCATTTTCTGGGATTAAAATACGTGATAAGGCATCTGCATTATTATTATTAAATTGTTTGAATTCTATTAATTGATTACGTGTTTTATGTTTTGAATCTACCGGATATTCATTTACTTTTTGAAAATATATAGGGTATCGGCAGTGTTCTCCTATCAAAAGACGTTTCTTTAAGTCAATAATAAAATCATGTTCTTTTAAAAATTCAGCTCCTATTAATCCGTCATACAATGTATGGAATTTGTATAAAACAAAGGGATGTTCTTCATCTATTCCGAAATCATTTAAAGGTATGCTTACTTTTTCGTTACTGGTGTCTGAACCATGTACTGTATTGAGACATGTGCCTTCTGAATAAATATTGTTTGGAAAATATTCATATGCTATGCTTGGATCTATAAGACAGACTGAACAACCGCTGTCAATTAAGATTTTGCGTTTGGGATTTTGTAACATTATATAGGGTAAATTTGTTAGTCTATCATTAATGCTATTTACTTCAACGTAATTTTGTTCATTATCTGATTGTTCATAAATTTCGTTAGTCTCGTTATCTGAAAATTCTAGCGTTTCATCTACTTGATGTATGTCTTGAATATTAGTTAATTCTTCCGATACGAAATTTGGTGGATGTCTACTAGATTGAAAATAATTATGTGATTTTTTCATTCTTGCATTTGGGTTTTGGTAAGTTTGGGATGACATGGCAAATTCTCGTTTTTCTGGGTAGTTTCGATGTGTCTGTGTGGACATCGGGGTTAGTTGATACGATGGTTTTTCGTTTCGTGGTCTAAAAACATTATGTTGATTTGGAGTATTTCCAAATGTTTGTTTATTTGTGTAAAATTTTGTCTGTGGTAAATTTTTTTTTCTTACGATATTCACTGGTTGTGAAGGAAAATTTCTATTAAAAGCTCTAGTATTATTCTGAGCTTGAATTTTACTTTGATTTTTACATTGGTGACAATATCTAATTGATCTTTCTGTATGGTATAATTTTCTACCATTTGAACAGCTAAGTCAAAATTAAGATTATTTGTGGTCAACATAGAAGTTTGTAAGTCTATGGGAATATTATTCATTAAAACATTTTTAGCTAGTCCATCGACTAATTGTTTGTGTAATAACTTGAGATGTGGGTCTAAAGTTACTTCAGAGTCTATTCTGTAATTAATGCGTATTTTGTAGGTTATAATTCTATCAATAAAATTGAATATGGTTCCATTATATAACTTTCTTAAAAATTGTAATTCGTTCTTAAGTACGTCAAGGTTCACTCTGTCTCCGAATGTCGTGATTAGAAAATCTTTTAAAGAATTCCAATTATCTGGTACGTCAGATGAATATAATTCATCTGCAGCTTTGTGGGTCAATTTGTTTCTGATAATTGCTAAACAATATGTTTTGACAATATTATCACCTGATTCAAATTGCGCTAAGAATTGCTGACAACTCTTAATGAATGAATTTAACTTTTTGCAATCTCCATCAAATTGTAATAAGAGAGCTCCAAATTTTGATGCTAAATCTATTGGATTTACACCTGTTGCGGCATTGTCATTTTTGATTTCTTTTTCTTTTCTAATTCTAAATTGGAAAATGCTTTTGCTAAAGGATCAATTTTGCTTTGCCTTGTTTGCCTGTTTGTTTGTTTTGTTTTGTTTTGTTTTGTGTGACATGCTATCACCTATTTTGGTGTAGGGAGTCTATGTTCTTGGTAACTAGGGAACTTTGAAAAAGTAGGAAGTTTAGCACTTGTACTTACAGTTGCTAGATTGCTCCAGACAGGATCGGGTTTGCTAGGCCTCAATATGCTGCGTGTTCGAATTTCTCCTCAGTGGGTGGTTGCTATGATACGGGGTAGTACTTCTTTTTCTGTTCGCACCGCTGTGTATGCAGAGCAAGCTTATGTGTTCTGTTCGGATATTCTTCCAAGAATTGAAATCCACTTAGTTTGGTTGCCCAAATATCACCGATAATATTTCACGTGTTTTAGGACTTAATCGCCGCACTAATAAGAATATCCCATCCTCGTCGCCATTTATGTTTTTGTGAAGAATGAAATTCATTTTAAAAACAATCTTTATTTCTACAACTTATAAGATACAATTATGCTAGTAAACTCAATTTCTAATGCCTCTACATGGTCTTATTATAAGCTCGGTACCACTGCTGAGTCGGCATTGACGTGTTACGCATGATGCAATCGGGCGTCATCTTCTTTAGAATGGCTGAAGGTGCATCCCATGTAAATATATATATATATATATATATATATATATATATATATATATATATATATATATATATATATATATATATATATATATATATATATATATATATATATATATATAAATATATCTATATACATTTTCGTATGAATATATTTATTTTTCTTGTGAAATATCAATTTAGTTATCAATATTTCACCAAGTGATTAACGAAAATTGATTAACGTTATTAAAGTTATTAAGAAGAAAATTATGCTCATTTGCACTTCGATTAATAATCGAACTATTATTATAGTTCTAATATAATGAAATAATCATTTCATGCGGAAGGTAGAAACGTAATATAGCTTCATTGTGTTAATTTAAGTCTTTCCTCACATTTTCATACTAGACAAATAAAGGCTGACACATAGTTTGTTAAACATTCTTCTTTATTCAATCAACATAATAATATAATTTGTTCTATGCAAATATGAAATTGAATTGGCATCAGTTCAATTTAAGACATTCGAGGCACAAACTTAACTTTTATATCTTCTTTGGTTTTCAAGATGCTATTAGGCACAAATACCATATCTCTGATCAGGCTGATAGGTTCCAGTTGGAAGTTCTTCAATATTCCACAAACGCAAGATTTCAACTTGAGCATGGAATATTTCTGAGCTGAAATAAAAATATAAAATCTTTCATTACTTAATTCCTTTCTTCATAAAGCATTCTCTTCAGTGCTTTTCATTAACATCATTTTTATTGAATATTCTACTTTTATTTTTGTTTATCAGTTAACCGAAATCTTTGTTGGAATTTGTAGAATAAATTGATGTTATTGTTATGTAGTATATACCAAATCTTATTATTTCATTACTCACATTAGAATATTTGTGCATTTTCTAAAATTTACAAAAAATTCAATTTCGAAAACTTTTGGCACATATGAGGAATTTGAAGTTCTATTTTGTCGCGAGGAAATTTGTGGTGCCTATTTATACAGTGAGTTCCTATACTAGATTATTTTCTTTTTCGATTTATAAGACAACATGTGGCCGATGTCTGCTATGAAAGTAGTTTATACAAAATATTGTTGAAAGAATTTTCGGGATGGAATGAGTTTTTGCAACAACAAAATAAAATACGCTTTGGTGTCAGCTGGTTTCGACGAGGTCGAAGGGCAATGCACATACGTCTACGAGATAGATAGTCGAGCTATGCAGTCGCGTGGTCGGCGCGATGAGTACCGCACATGTCCGGAGTTGTGTTAGTGCTGAAAAATAGCTACAAGAATTGAATAGCTAGCAGATATGGAATAGCTGCATTTCAATTTCCTTATTTTGGATTCTTACCAAGACAATTTCTAGGTCCAGCACTAAACGGAATATAACTGAAAGGATGTCTATCTCTCACGTTGTCCGCCAAAAACCTATCGGGATCAAATTTGTCCGCTTCTGGGAACACACTCTCATCTCTATGAACGTCAAAGATGTGAATAAGTAGAAGTGTTCCATTGGGCAACGTATATCCACTTTTTGTGACAACATCTGAGTTCAGTTGTCTGACAATATATGGCGCTGGTGGATAGAGCCTCATACATTCTTTGAGAAAACGGTCCAGAAAGTCCATGCTCATCAGTTCAGCGTAAGTCGGGTTTTCGATGTCGTCTATATTTTGCTTCATTTCTTGGTATATATCTTCCTGGAAGAGTTAAAATCGTTGCTGTCAGACTTCGTGTTACTACCTAATGCAAATTTTTTTACAGTATATAGATATCCAGTTTAATTTTTTTTTATTAGTGAAATGTTCAAAACTATATATCAGCGGTTCTCAACCTGTGCGGCGCATTCCTCTAGGAGGGCGCGAGCACACTAAAGGGGAGAGTGGGTTTATTGAACAGAAACTATTATTGAAAAAAATTAATAATTAATTGAGTGACTAAAAAGATAGTACACATAAATAATAATAAAGAATAGTAGCATATCCAAGAGATAATATTATCAAAGCAATTGATTAACTGACTGAAAGAAAAGTACACACAGAACGAAATACCTATTTTAGTCGTATTTTTCCATAAAATATATACTATTGCAGTGTATCGAAGGAAAGATGTCAGGAGCCGGAGTAGTTTTTGATCCGTTTAAGACTTCCTAGACCACTGATATATATATATATATATATATATATATATATATATATATATATATAAATAATTATATATATATATATATATATATATATATATATATATATATATATATATATATATATATATATATATATATATATATATATATATATATATACTATATATACATATATATATATATATATATATATATATATATATATATATATATATATATGTATATATATATATATATATATATATATATATATATATATATATATATATATAATAATAAAAGATAGTAGCATATCCAAGAGATACTATTATCAAAGCAATTAATTTACTGACTAAAAGGAAAGTACACACAGAACGAAATACCTATTTTAGTCGTATTTTTCCATAAAATATATACTATTGCAGTGTATCGAAGGAAAGCTGTCAGGTTGCCGGAGTAGTTTTCATCCGTTTAAGACATCCCAGATCACTGATATATATATATATATATATATATATATATATATATATATATATATATATTTATATATATATATATATATATATATATATATATATATATATATATATATATATATATATATATATATATATATATATATATATATATATATATATATATAGGTATATATATATGAATTTTGTTTTCACAGTGCATATTTGTATCTCCAGCTTCCATCGAGTTAAATGAGGTAATATCATAGAGATATTACAGATAGAGGCGACAAGCCAGCCTGAAACTTGTCAGCTCGGGTGAGGGAGAGAGAGAATCTGAAGGTTAGGTTAGACTCTGACAGTTACGTCTGTCTATGTTTACATCTGATAAGGACAGAAAAACCCTGCGATTATCTCTCTCTTTCGCTCCCACTGAGTTTCGAGACTGACGTTGCCACTTACAGAGCGGCCTATGGCTTGTCGCCTCTATCTGTAATATCTCTATGGGTAATATACCTGAGATTGTTTTCGTTGCAGAACAAAACTATCAAAATTAAATTTTTTCAACCGCTGCCATTTTTACTTAGATGTTTCTTTTTTTGTGGTTTTTGAAAAATTACCGAACTCCACAGCTTATACGAATTGAGTAAGAGGGTTGAGATTGGGTACGTACATTGAGTTTATATTGACTTGAAATCCTTTTTTTGGTTTAAACTCTTTTTCTCAACCGCGATGTATTTCGTGGAGACTATTCAGTTGGAATCGCATCTCGATCTGGCCACATATGCGATGCGAAATTCTCTTCGTTGGTTTCAACTTTTTTCTTCAACCACGATGCACCTCGCATATTTTTTCTTATAAAATGAATTATTTATTTTTAATTCTGTTTGCTATTTAAGCGAGATTTCTCAAAATATAATTCCATCCGTTAGAATCGCATCTCGACGTTAGGACCATCTCTGTGTATGAAAAAGTGTCCGTCAAAAATCGTCAAATTGGTGGCGCCACAATAGCAAGTGGGTACATTTCAAATGACGCGCTGTTTTCATATTGAAGTAGTTTTTACTTTTATTTACCTCATTAACAAATTCTTGTAGAAGACTAATAAATTATAAGAAGTGTTTAAATTGCGCTTCAGTTTCAGTTTTAACCCTCTCGGTCACGAATTAAAACTATTGGAGCGAAAAATCTGAAATTTACTGAGATGCAACTTATGATTTTTTGAAAATTTTTGATGTTAAATTCAGATTTTCATAATTGCTCCGTTTGGGCAATATGACATGTCCCCAATTAAGGACATCATGAGCTGATGGGCACTATGACATGTCCCCAATTGAGGACATCATGAGCTGATGGAAGACAAAAAAATTTCAGAAATATGTTCAGAGGGTAAAATATTAATATGTTTTATTAAAATAACATTACAGGGTATGGTATTTCATGAATGGTCCATTTTCGAAGTACTAAAATGTATAAAATTTAACTTTTGCAGAAATAAAATAAAAGTGCTGTATATTTACCTAGATGTTGCGTTTACCGCTAGCTCACAATGTCCTCAAATTAGGACACCACACTTTCAAAAATCGCTGATTACAATATGCACAAAAATCACCAAGCACAATAACTTTGGAACAAGTCTACACTTATTCTGAACGTGAACAAACAGTTTTCAAACACGTGGTCTAACGAATATAACTAACAAAAAAATAAACAGTAGAGCGCTACACTGCTGTCACAGTCACCCTACGGAAACCTATATTTCAAATGAATGAACTTTTTTTCCATCAGTTTGTAGATAGCAGCACATATATTCATTTGGAAGTCAATGATGTCCACAACTGAGAACAATGTGACAGAGAAGTAATAGCAAGCGGCACTTCATAGGAAAAAATCCAAAGTAGGTTGTCCTCAATTGAGGACAATGTGAGCGAGAGGGTTAAGAGTGCCATATTTGTTTTTAATACATGTAGGCAACGCATGACTCACGACTTCATCGTGACACAATTTTACTAACGCAATGTGTTGAAACTCTAGGTTGTGTTAGTGTCATTATTACGACACCCAATATTTCACTGTGTTACCCAGGCCTATTCCCGACACTTAAAAACCAACAGATTCATCGTACTCTGTAGATTTAGGTTCAATGTTATGCGCATCTTTTATGGCGATTTGAATATCACGATGAGTCGATTACAGTTTTACACATTTTAAACAGAAGAGCGGCATTTTTGGACTAGTAGGTATCTTGAAAAAATGTTGGAAGACGAACTGAGTTCTATGGAAAGAAAATAAAGTGACTCAAAAATAAACTAATTCAATAAACTAATGAATAAGATAATAAAAGCACCCATTCAAAAATGAACTAAGTACATAACCTAGCTTTCAAACTTCAAAATCCCAATTACAAAAGTTGGCAATAGCGCGGCATGGAATCCCTTCCTATTTCATGCTCTCTTGCTATTCTGGCGCCACTCTGGAGGGTTTTTGGAACTGCAATTTGCAGTTTACAACTGGACACTTTTGCGACTGTTTTCCAATATGAGATGGTCCTCCTTACCTCTAGCCTCCATAATTTCGCGCGAGCTCTGCTACTCACGCTTTTTTTTTTCTATGCGCGGTACAAATTATGTTCGAAAATTGGTCCGCGAATTCTGCAAAGTTGAAAAACTCTTCTCTGTATATATATTTTCGTGAAAATTTTGTGAATGTTTCAAAGTTGGGATCCGTTAGGTGATATGAATTATAATTATAATTAGAGAAGCAATGAAGAAACATATTTTCAAGGACTTACACTGAATTTTCATCACTATCAGAGCTTCTTCGGAAAATGTCCGATGAAGTCTTGGTATAGACGAAACGTGACTCAATATAAGTTATAAAATTTAATGTATATCCTTTAAATCACGTTGCTACAGAAGTCTAATTGTAATTTAGTAACTAATATACACTCAATTTATTCATACAATCATTTATTTTCTCACCTGGTATTCAGTAAAATTAGCAAGAGCCAGCAAAATATAACTTGAAGCAGTTGAACTTCCATCGTGGCCCTAAAACAAAATGCAAATATTTAAACAGAAATGAAGATGTTTCTAACCATACTTTCGATTAGAATTATATATTTGAATATATATATATATATATATATATATATATATATATATATATATATATATATATATGAATAGGTATTTATATTTATACATAGTAGCTGCTGAGTCCCGCGTTCAGCTAAAATTTTAATGCAAAATGGCGAATGAGCTAGACAGACCAGCTACCGGTCACTCATTATTCAGAGTTAAGCGATGTCATATATATATACACATATATATATATATATATATATATATATATATATATATATATATATATATATATATATATATATATATATATATATATATATATATATATATATATATATATATAGAGAGTGTCCCAGAATTTTTTAGACAGGCTATAACTCTGAGACGGCTAAAGATAACTTCATAAAGTTTGGTATGCAGCAATTGGACGGATTTTACAATATTGCGAATCCCTCATGACGTCAGCCAAATCATCACCGTAGCTATGACGTCATGTCATTATAAAATATCAAATGTAAAGGTGGTCGTGTGACCGCTCATATTAAAGGTCTTTTTATTCTGAATTCAACCAAGTGATACACTTAGTATGTTAAAATTTATTAGTTGTGTATTTTCGATCAAAAGGAGTTTAACAAAATGAATAAAAAAGTTGAATAAACAAATTTAATCACATAAAAATCAGGCTTGAGGCTTGTGTTCAAATTAATTGTAGAATAATGGTATTATTGTCTTGATTTTCATGTGATTAAATTTGTTTTCCGTCGACCTCTAAATAAAAGCTTACTTTAACGTACACGAAATTGATCACTAATGACCCATTTTAATGTGCAATTTCTCCTAATTTAATGTATGATTGTCATGGGCAACCAAACACAGAAGTATTCAGCACGGAATAGATGAATTATTCTGTGTCTGTACTGTTATTCCACAGAGAAAGAGAATTCATAATTCAAATCGAAAAATTTAACTCTATACAAAATAAAGTAGAAACTGCGAAAAAAATTTTATGCAATAATCTTTCGAAAGTAAATAACACTTCAGCTTCCACCAGTTCCACATATTCCTTATCGGATATTGTAGGTCATGTTAACTATTCAGAATGTCACATGTCTAATATTCCATCTATGAATTTCTCAAATTGTTCCATCGGGAGCATAAATATAAATATATCGAAATGAACATAGAAACTTATATTGTGTCAAGTGTATCTGTCATGCAAAATAAAAATTTATTTCAATCAAGAATTTATACTCAATTCATGATGAGGTCGACGAAAAAATCTTGTAATAAACTCGTTTATTAATGTAGCGATTAATGGTCTCGAACTATTAACGCGCTCGCTGCGCTCACGCGTTGAAATATCTCAACCATTAATTGCTGTCATTAATAAACTAGTTTATCAAATAACTATTATTAAACTTTTTTATTTATTTTGTTAAACTCCTTTTGATCAAAAATACACAACTAATACATTTTAACATACTAAGTGTATATATGGTTGAATTCAGAATAAAAAGACCTGTGTGAGCAGTCACACGATCACCTCTACATTTGATATTTTATAATGACATGACGTTATAGCTACGGTGATGATTTCGCTGACGTCATGAGGGATTCGCAATATTGTAAAATCCGTCCAATTGCTGCATACCAAATTTTATGGAGTTTTCTACAGCCGTTTCAAAGTTATAGCCTGTCTAAAAAATTCTGGGACACCCTATATATTTCTTCGATTTTTTAGCACAGTGGTTTTTATTTGAAATATATTATTTCTCAATTTGATTTTTAATCAAATTTGTTAATATTTCGCCACAAAATTCTTGACATTTCGTAGCAAAATTATAACGGCATTCATAAGCTTGCAATTAGACTTGAAATAATATGGCAGTTTACGCAGAAAAATTAAAGATACTACTCCGTCAAAAAAACTTACTCCAAGAAGAAATGTGTTCACTTCGTCCTTGATTTCTTGACCTTCGAATAGGTTTGGAGCTCCTAGTAGTAGATCTAGTAATTTCCAACTCTCTGCAGTATATTCAACTGGCTTTGTCAAATCTTTTCCTTCTAGAATTTTTGAAACTAAATTGTGTATATGTCGCAATGCTGTATCTACCTCATCTTTCATGCTAAAGTATCTATAAATCCAGCTCATATATGGTCTTGTGGAGTTATAATGTAGTATTTTGAGAACTGTCTCACTACCTTCAACATAATGCTCAATATCCTTATCTTCCACGTTCGTTGTTTCTCCCACAATTGATTCTAAAATTTGTTAATTCAGAGGTATAAATAAGGCTCTTGTTACTATTGGGTTACATAACGGCATTCAGACAAAACGTTTCCTCACTTTGTATATAATCTGATCTCGAAACGAATGCAAAATCTTTACTCTCCTGAACAACTTGAATTTTTTGGAGATTCAATAATCTATAAGTAATCGAAAATACACGAAAATAAGTGTAATACAGATACAATTAAGTGAGCATCAACTTCTGTTATCGTTATTTTTATATTTACTAGTTTTCATATAAGGTTGATTAATACAATGATACACAATAAATGATAATACAAAAACTGTATCAATTTCACTTCTTTTTTATTACACACGCCTTGTGGAGCAGAGGTAAAGTGAACGTCTGTGAAGTAGGTGTGCAGGATTCGAATCCTGGATTAGGTGAGGATGTTTGTGTATGTTTATTAGTTTCAGTGGATCTATCAAAAACTAGTCGTTGGGTAATATACAATTTTACAAGCCTATTGGCCATTCGAAACTGGCGTTATACTGTCCATAGGGTCAGTAATTTACGAAATGTCATAGTATTAGTAAGGTATTAAAAAATATTACCACAATTTCTCACCATTTACAATCCTCAACATCAAGATTTTCGAATGCATTAAAACATCTACAGGAAGATTAACTTCTTTTTTAAGGCGATTAACCGAGCGTTTGACTCCATTGTTGAAAATATTTACGTAATTACGTAATACAGAAAAGTGGAAACTCTTCGTAATCCATTTCCTCCTCTTGTGCCATATGTCTCCTGATGTTCAAATAGTGTTGAAATAAAAAACATAATTAGAGGCTAGATATGTAAATATATATTATATATTTATACAGAGTGTCCCAAAATTAGACGTCAATACTTCAACCACGTATTCTACTTCAAATAATAGGGATAAAAATTCATATAAACTAGGGTCCCACATTTCTCAGTTTTTAAGATACAGGGTTTTAAAGGTGAAGACCTGATGGTGGTTTTTTGTAAATATTTATTTTCGAAACCTGTGAAGGTAATTGGATACAATTTGGTACAGTTACGAAACTTTTTACGCTCTATTCAATGTACTAAAATTTGGTATTGCAATATTTTCAGGAGTGCGTAGTGCAGGGGAGTATTTGCGAAAAATTTGGCCCAAATTTTTTGGTGGTTAATTGTTAGTAATATTGACTTTAAAATTTGAAAATATGAAGCTTTTTGTACAAATAAGGTACTCTTCTTATACTTCACTAAAAAGTAGCATTTTCGAGAAAAATGCATTTGAATATTTCTTCACGAATTGATTGCTGTCCCGAAATTAGACGTCAATATTATAACCACGTATTCTACACCCAAAAATAGATTTGAATGTTCATATAAACTAGGGTACACAACTTCTTCATTTCAAAGGTAAAGACCCGATAACGGGTTTTCATGAATATCATATTTGAAATCACTATTCTAGTCTAACGCGAAGTGTGGTGCTGCATTTTCTCAACAAGGTCGGCAATTCTTGGTGTTATCTTTGAAAGTGCCTAACCAAATTATTCCTTTTTCATTGAAATTTGTCAAATATGAAATGTGTCATTTTAAAGCCCAAAATTTATAGGCTCTCGCCCCTCCCAATGCATTTCCCCCCAATTTGGAAACCACTGAACCAAACATTGAGGAACAATTATTTGAGGTTTATTTATTATAACATTTAGATAAGATACCCGAAAAGGTTGCGCTGCTCATGAAGGCATATTTGGGCTCTACGGGTAAACGCATGTGAAGCTTACGAAACTTCAAAATGGTTTTGCCGTATTTGATTCCTTGCCCCACGTATTCTTTAACACAACTCCTCCTCGTTGTCTACTTCTGTTGCGTATACTATATCTTTTATGCGGCCCCAAAAATAGTAGTCTAGTGGATTTAAATACGGCGATCGGGATGTCCACGGAATACACCTTTTCTAATCCATATACTCGGAAATTACTCGTCTAGCCAACTTCTAATATTCACACCATACTGAGCTGGCTCACCGTTGTGCTCTGCCTTTGCATAAACCACGTACAAAGTGGATACCTGCTAATTTTCTATTTGAAAACCTCTGCATTCCCACTAAATTTTACCTCTTTTTTTCCGGCAACAAGCAGCACAATTAAAAACTAGGCGACTAATAATTGACAGTTTATTTTCATTTTCCTTTACCTAACAAATCAAAAATTTAATTTGTTTTCAGATCTACTGATTATTTTCTCTTCGATTTGCACATTGAAAAACAAAAATCAATTCGTAGAGAAATATTCAATTGCATTTTTCTCGAAAATGCGGCTTCCTAGCGAAGTATAAGCAGTATACTTTATTTGTTCAAAAAGCTTCATGTTTTCAAATTTTGAAGTCAAAATCACGTAATATTAACCACCAAAAAATTTGGGCAAAATTGTTCACTAGTACTCCCCTGCACTACGCACTCCTGAAAAGATTGCAATACCAACTTTTAGTACATTGAATAGAGCATAAAAAAAATCGTAACTGTACCAAATTTCATCCAATTACCTTCACAGGTTTCGAAAATATTTACAAAAAACTACCATCAGGTATTCACCTTTGAAACCCTTTATCTTAAAAACTAATAAGTTGGGGACCCTAGTGAACTCGAAACAAAGTTTTGCGCAATGCACCAATTTTTATTGAATGAATAAACTTTTCCGACTAATGGCTAATAAAAAAGTTTTTCATATGGTGCAAATTTTATATATCTATATATATATATATATATATATATATATATATATATATATATATATATATATATATATATATATATATATATATATACTCTTTTGATAATTATTAGCAATAACAGGCTTGTTGAATCTCAAAAAACTCGATTTTATTAAAAAGTTGACGTTTCGCCACGACATTCGTGGCTTTATCAAAACTTTTGAAAAAATTGAATATTTAAATTGTTATTGCTAATAATTATCAAAAGATTAGAAATAGTTCACAGGCAACAACAATTCGAATGAATAATTATATATATATATATATATATATATATATATATATATATATATATATATATATATATATATATATATATATATATATATATATACAGGGTGATTCACGGTGGATGGCACATTAGACGTTTCTGGTGAACCATACTACGGATCCCTTTGAAAATTCAATGGAGGGCATAATCGGACATTCTCTACCCAACTAAAATATTTTCGGTAATGCGGTGTTGCCACTTCTATAAGAAAGTAGTAGCAACTTTTCACAGTTAAATGTCCGTTTTCCAATATTATGATATTAAATGTTTCATTACATATTATTTTCGTTGTCGGAGTTAGAGAGATCTTTTTTCTGTTTTAATTTTGAATTCTTATTCAATTTTACAGTTGCTACTCACTCACAATCCGTGTTTTGAAAGGTTCAAATTTCATTAAAATTCACAACAAATCTACTAATTTGAAAATTACTATCTAGTAATATCAGTTTCTTGATTTGAGATTCAAGATTCAATGAGCAACTTTGATATTGAGGCCTAAAAAGATAATTATATATTATATATTATTTATCAATATGGCGTGAAACACCAGTTCTGACACATATATAGCGAGAAATATATACGATGATTTGAAAATCATCGAATGGTTTATTTCACATTTCTCTTATTGTCGTTTTCCAGATTGAAATAATATAATCGAATCCGGTTTTTACTTTCACCAGTTTTAATATAAATTTAAAATAGATTGAAAAATTTTTGAATTAGATGAGAAAATAATTGTAGTTACCTTCGCTATTAACCAGACCATTTCCAGCTAGTTTTCTTAAAAAATCATGAATGTCCCCCTTAGATGTCTGTTTCAAGTCCCCTAATATCGTCTAAAAAATCCCAAAAAAATACTAAAGTATAACAATACGTTTTTTTTGGAAATTTATTCTTTCTGTGTGTTGATTATATAGAAGAGAAAAGTACAGGAAAAACACACATTTTCTTCAATATTTAATAGTCTGTAGGCGATCGATTTCGTTAAGACCATCATCAGGCTAGCTAAAATATATAAAAGACATCAGAAAAATGCACATATTTAGGTGCTACGAATTTATGTTGGTTTTAATTTTTTTGTTAGATTTTTGAAAGTACATACCCCTATCGCATTTTACAATTTCAACATGAAAATTAAAACTAACTTTAATTTGTAGAACCTAAATATATATATATATATATATATATATATATATATATATATATATATATATATATATATATATATATATGTATATATATATATATATATATATATATATATATATATATATATATATATATATATATATATATATATATATATGTTTCTGATATCTTGTAACCGAAATGGATCACCTACAGAATATTAAATAGTAAAGAAATTGTGTGTATTTGCTCTATTTTTCTCTCCTATATAACAATACTATGTTTTTAACTCACCTGTATATCATCAGGATGTAGAAGACATACTATATTAGAACCGAATACTTGGATTCTGTATATGGGATAAAATTTTCGTGCCCTTTCTCTACTCCTTTTCCACTGCTCAACTGAAAAAAGACGTTGTTTCCTTAAAATTATTTGATATATATAATTTTTGTATCTATTACTCTATCTATTAGTATTAGTTCTAATGAAAAGAAGTTTTTAATCACTTGAAAAAAAAGTTTGTATTTTGTACAAGTTTCTCGAAAGGATTTCTATTCTTGTTGTTATAATTATTTCATTTAACTAGGTACTGAACTCACTTTACTTTTTCGAATACAGCTCCAAAATTCTTTACAATCTTTTTACCCAGTATAAGGCTATGTCCTAAACATTTATGTGAATTGTTATTACATGTGCTTTTCTAATGATAAAGCTATGGATTCAAACCTTCATTACACACAAAAAATTAATAATAAGTTTCAACCAACCTTCGCTACAAAAAAAATCGCTGATATTTCCAGCAATAGGTATTCCACCAGCACGAGGAATATCAAGTAAGCCCTTAGATGTGCCTTTAGGTTTTTCCCACGAAATAAACCATTTCGATAGAAATATCAAAATGATAACAAATAAACTAATGAACACTAGCATCTTTGAACAATCTTGCTTGTACTAAATTAAAAAATTTCAATTTTGAATAAAGCGTGTGTAGCTAATATTATCTTAGAAAGATGAAGTCTCAATATTCAATTTATTGCATATAATGCGAAAATATTATCACGTCTTCAGTCCAAAGATCATTTAGGGTCATCAACAGCAACTGAATAGCAGCACTTTACATTCATGAATAATGAACATATTTTATTGAATGTTTCCTTCTCAGATTATTAATGTTTTGAAATCTGAAAATCATGATGTTATATACCATTATCGGTATCAACTATTAAAGCAATTTATTATTTTCCTTTACGGTAAAACTTCAATTTGAAACTAGCATTGAAATTCAATAGGAAATTTGATTTCCCGCCCGAAACTTGGATCGTGGAATACTGCTAAAATTATGAATTGCCGACTAAATTATAACACGAATATAGAGATTGGCTTGATTCCACTAAAGTCTTTCGAGATGATTCAGTTCCTGGGGCTGGTCGACGAAATTTCTAAAGCTTCTAAAAGGACTATAGCCGAGGGGTCAACCGCTGTGGCATTGTGGTGTACAAATCATTGGCATTACTGGCAATACTTGGCATTACTGCGTGTATTTATGGTATTGGTAATGACATTAAAGTGGCATTGGTTGGCATTAGTATGACATTAGTGTGGTATTAGTGTGGCATTAGTATGGCATTAGTACGGCATTAGTGTGGCATTAGTATGGCATTAGTTTGCCTAAGTGGGCATAAATGCACCTGAATTTTGAGAGCATTACACTCGGTATTACATTTAAAATGCATTAAAACTGTCAAAATTCAGGATTTTTCCCAGTTTTTTTGCTCTGTACCGTAGGTACTCACATAATCGAATCCTATTCAAGATGACAAATGCAAACCGGACTGATATCTTCTTCGCCGGCCTGGCGCTACTCCCTGACACCATCCTGATACCGTTTCGTTAAAAGAGGACAAGCGACAACGTAGCTTTCTTAGGATTCACCCAGACACAGCGCAAAGTTTTGTTCATGTTTGGTCCTCCTCGGTCCTGCTTGAATGAAGTGAATGCTGGTTACTAGGCGACTCAAATGGGCGCTTAAGTAATGACAGACTAAAAAGAATTAAAGTTAATAAAAGTTTTAAACCTACTCCAAAAAAAAAGATGAAAGCCCCACTCTATTTGAGTAAAACTCCTAAACTGAAGAACAAATCGAACCCGATCAGGATATATCAAGTAGTGACAGTAGTGTATGCTCCAGTGTACGTTTAAGTGATACAGACGAGGATACAGATTCAGATGAAGGTGAAAATATTGATGACAATTTAACAGAAAATAAATCAAATTCACATACTGAAGATTTTAAAAAACTTGACATTGGGCCAGAAAACCACTATGCAGTTGCCTACGACAAACAGTAGTTCATTGGAAAAGTTATTGACATTTCAAGGGGTGATACTTTTAAAGTAAGATTTTCGAAACAAAGTGGGGATCAGTTTGTTTGGCCTACAAGAGATGATATCGATACGGTAGAAAAAAATTATTTTTTTCACGGTCCAATTGCACCATTCACTTTGAAAAGACATGATCTTGTAAACATAAAAAGATTATATGAAAAAATTATGTGATTTCCCATTGAGATAAGGATTACATTTAAATATTATATACCTGAAGTGCTTTTTTGTTGCTAGGGCAAATTAAAGTTAGATTATTCAGCTCTTTCATTTCTGTCCTTTTTACCCGACACAACGGGTAAACATTTTTGGATAAAAACAGACAGTACTATGCTATACAGCCCTATGTACCGTATAGCTGTACTTATGTTTTATAGGCAGGATATCTCGTTTTTGTCCGAACGTTATTAAACGTTGCGTTGGGTAAAAAAAAATTAACGAGGTGAGTAGGGGCCTCGGTGGGGACTTTTACAGAATCAAAATTTCATTATTACTAATATTATTGTTATTGTTTGCATTTTTTTTAAAGAGGGTGAAAAATATGTTTTAGTTTTTTTATGTTTCGTACTTTGGCTCGAGTAATGTACCTACTTAAAAAGTAGACACCTTATAATAGTAAGTGGTGATTTCATTTTGTTGTTTTTTATTATTTTAGAGATTTGTTTTGCCTTTCACTGGAACTGGCGGTAATTGATAAAATTTTATCACTTTGTTTGTAACTTTTCTACTAGTAATGTAGAAGCAATAGATTGGGGCTCGGAATGGCTTTTTTTTGGTTATTATTAGGCTCGGACTTACAGAGAATAATGTCTTGGTATAATATAGGTATACTCAAAAGGTAGTCAGGTATTATAAGTTGATATAATTTTATTGTTTTTTATTGTCTATTTTGATTATATAGTTGTTATTACTTACAAAACCAATGTTGCTCTTTGGGGATTATCATTATTTTATGTTGATAAGAGTATATAATATATGTTCAGAACGCAAATGTGTGCTTTAATTCAACCGAAAATGTCAACTTTGCATCCGCGGGTGTTGTGGAAATAGTGCTCCAAGCATAATTTAAAATGAATACAATATTGGGTCATTAAAATTAGTATTTATAGAATATTTGGAGACATTTATTGCTATAATAAATTAGTTAACAACGATTGCTATTAATTGGAATTACTCTATAAATAAGTGGCATTAGTTGGCATAACTATACAAATAAGTGGCATTGGTTGGCATAAGTATGGCATTCATTGGCATTTGTGTACAATTTTTTTGGCTGCGGTTGCCCCCTCGACTATAGCTTTTCCTTTGTTCAGTCATATTTAAAATTATCAAACAATCTTGCAAGGGAGTTGGTTATATGCATTCCGCGACGATAAATCTGCACTCGCAATGGAACAGTGAATTATAGAAAATGTCTAGCCACCCCGACTCAAGATTTGCATACAACTATTTCGATCCTATTAGATCTCTTCAGTGGAGCATATCTAAGTCGGAGTGAATAGACATATTTCTTTACTGTTCCCTAATACAAATCACGGCAACACAATGTGGATAACAACCCATAGCTCCCTCTGAAAAAAAATGTGGAAACTAAAAATTCACCTTCTAGAATAAAAATGCAAAATACTGTATAGAGAAGTACCTAACATGAAGATCTACTCTGCAACAGTGACGTATGAGGGCAGCATGGGACTTTTTCCTTCGACGCTTTACGATCAAAAGATTTCCTCTCCAAAATCAAACCTATCTCGCGGTTTTGCAGTAAAACCCCTATGTCAATGAATGTGTGTACAACAAGGTTATAATATTACAGAAATATTGACATTATGACTAATTTCAAGTTGATTTTATTTTGCAACTTGCAATTTCCAGGCAATTATCACTCGCTGAATTTGTTAATAAATTTTTTGTATACCGGGTGGCTCAATTGAAAGTAATCACCTGTAATATTTTGAATAAAAGAGTGTTTTTTGAAAAACCCTGAGACAGATAAATTCTGATTTCGAGGAAGAGATATTTTGATCGTAAATTCATGTATCTAGAGTCATTCTCCGCAACATGAAGGCAACCTCTTTAAAAATTTTGAATTACACCGGGGAACAAGTGTCACATCATTATGTATTTATATTCTCTTTACGAGAATGCTGAAAATTTTTTATGCTGCTCTTAAATAAATGTAAAAACTTGAGTTGCTTGAGTTGTTAAATTTGGGTAGTCAGCGAAACAATGTCTGCCTTAAACTTATGTTTGAAACAGAGTTATTTCAAATTTAATAATATAATATACAAACAAGAAGACGGATTGCCCATGGGATCACCGTTATCGCCTTTGTTGAGTGAAATTTTCATGAATAACTTATAAGAAAAAATTTTCAATATTGATAATACTTTATTTACTAACGTTTTATTATGGAGACGTTATGTAGATGATATTTTTTGTATTTGGACCGGTACAGATAGGCAGTTAGATAATTTCCTTAAATATATAAATACTTTCTACAACTCGATTCAATTTACAAAAGAAGTAGAAAACGAAAACGGTACCTTGAATTTCTTAGACGTTCAGATTGCTAGGAATTTGAATTCTCTAACTTTCAACATTTATAGAAAACCAACCTTCACAGATACTTTAATTCACAGCGACAGTAACCAACACATTAAAATAAAACTCAGTGCTTTTCATTCGTTCATACATAGGTTGTTCACGATTCCATTATCGGAAACAAATTTCCAAACTGAAGTTAATACAATTAAATTATTAGCCATCAATAACGGTTACAATGAAAGTCTTATCGACAAGCTCATTGGGAAAAAACGAAGAAAGTATCTGTTGCATTCAATATACCCCACGCAAACTATTAATGAAGAACAAAAATACTTTCCAATAAATCATGTGCCTAATTTGAGTAGCAAAATTTGTAACAGACTATCGAAAAATAACGTTAAAACAATTTGTACAAATAAAAGAAACTTGAAGTCATTCTTGGTCAATAATAAAGAAAAATCTAACATCGTAGAAAACAGTGGTATTTACAAAATATTTTGCGACGAATGTCCTGCTTTCTATATTGGACAGACAGGAAGGAATATAAATATTCGTGTTGAAGAACATAAAAAGTCAATTTTACAAAACAAAAATACCACTGGCTTCTCTGAACATTGTATAAAATTCAATCACTTCCTGGATTTCAACAAAACCAAATTGTTACATTCAGGTAACAAGGGTAAACGTCTTGACCTTCTCGAAATTCTCGAAATAAGTTCCGCCCATAATAGTCAATTACCCCTTGTAAACGAACAAATTTATTTTCAGGTATCACCTTTGCTTTTGTCTGTTTTATAAATTACGATGCAATACTCTCCTGTAGTCAGTCTTGATAATGAGTTCATAGCTCGAAACATGTCGACTTTTTCTTTTTATTAGTGCTAAATACAGTATCTAAATATTTTTTATATTGTGAAACATAAGCCAAGTGTTTTTATTTTAAAGTTTATACTTTTTTCACTATACTGTAAATTTGACAAAGGATAGTAAAGAGAGAAAAAATGATAGAAATATAATAATTTTATTATATCAATTTGAGGTTAAGCATTTCCTAAATACTCTATGCAGACTTAACGTTAGGTTTTGCCTATCGTCCTTAGGCATTACTTAATGCGTGGTGAAACGCAAATTGCACTTAGGAACTCCTAAATCCGATTTAGGTATTGCCTAACTTTAGGAATTAGTTGGTGAAACCGGGCATTAGTGGTCGATCGGCTGCTCAAGACACCTTTTGGACTCTGCCCGGTTATTATATTTTTTTCGTAATAAGTTATTATTAAAATTTCTGTTTCTAAATTTATTTCTCAATTGAAATGTGCGTTTAAGTTTAATTTTCAGACAAATTCATTATGATAGTGAGTTTATGTTTTTTTTCGAGGACTTATTTCTCGAAGAAATCAAGAGAACCATCGTTGAAAATGGGATATCATCCTATTCAGATTTTACTATTACCTATGGAATATTTGAATCGGTTAGCCAAGAAAGGCAAAACATAATCCACCTCTCATGATGATAGAAATATTGCTAACGAAAGAGGTTATCACAAAAACAGGTTAAAGGTTGCCAGTCAAAACAACATTTTATTTTCAATTCTTGATAATTATACATCATAAACCCAATTTTTTTCTGAGTCGGAAATTTTTGATCCTGAGAGATTCTTATTGGACAACGTTGTGAAAATACTTTCTTTTTCTTACATACCATTCAGCGCTGGACCTGAAAATTATAACGGAGAGTTAGAGTGTTATGGTTCACTCATTTATCGAAGACGCTTTGCACATTTTACTACCAGAAGTGAATATAACATTGTTCATTTCATATATCAAATAAAGTACACATCCGTGCCGTGACGCAAACTAATTGAATTATAGAAAATGTCAAGTCACAGCGACTCATGGTCTGCATACAGATATTTCGGTCTTATTAGATCTCTTCAGTGCAGCTTACTTGCCTTGGAGTGATTCCCAATATAAATCGCGTCCGAACTACTATATGGATGATATCCCATAGCGCCCCCTGCCAAAGATATTAGCAACCAAAGATTCACTGTATAGACCAAAAATGCATTATCTCTGGCATATGAGATTACTACACTATCTTTGACGAAGTGCGCTATGGGTTATTATCCATTTAATAGTTCAGCTGCGATTTGTCGTCAGCCCGTGTCCATCCATTGTTGGATATAGGCCTCTTCCAGGTCCTTCCATGCCTCGCGATCTCCCGCTTATCTAATCCATTGTCTCCTTGCCGGCGTTCTGACATAGTTTTTTCTCTTTTTTTCGGTCGTCCCACGCTTCTTGTTGTTCTCCTTGGTCTCCAGAGTGCCGTTCTTTGGGCCCATCTATTTGGGTTCGGTTTCGCCACATGTCCGATCCATTGCCACTCTAGTCCTGCTACCAATTTCATAATATCCGTCACCTTTGTTTTATCACGTATCTGTTCGTTTCATATTTTGTCCCCTAAGATAACTCCCAGCATTTTGCTCTCCATGACTCTCTGTGCGACTCTTAGTTCGTCAGCTGCTCTCCGGCTCCGGAATACAGCTGTTTAAAAATAAAGTTCATGTTTCCAAATATCACCCATGCCAAATGGGTTCTGCGTTTAATTTCCACAGTTTGGTTTTCTTTGCCAGCTTGATGTTATGTCCTTTTTTTTTGTGGAGAGGTGAAAATCTGCAAACAGATTCTCTTAGATGGTTGCTCTGGGATATGTCGGGATGACGAATTGGAGTTTCCGACCGACTAAAAACCCCTCTCCGATGTTTTCCGCCTTTCAGGCTCGTCGTCCCAGCTCCTGGGATTAAACTTGGAGTTTTTACCATCAGAAGCTGTACGTGTATCCATCATCAATTACTCCGAGTTTCCAGAGTCTCTGTAATCCACGGTGGAAACTTGATTCTCTCGTGATCTATCTTCATTTTCTTTCTGGGAGACGATCAAAGTTACGATATCGTATATGTAGTTCCATACTTCCTTTCTTTCCAACATTACTTCTATTATTTCTTCAACAGCTGGCACGTACCCAAGATAACGGACAATACCAGCCCTGTACCTTTCCCATCTTACGCAATTCCAGACAACATGTTCTGGACTATCTGGCACATTGCATAAGCTACACCGGCTATCCGGAGTTTTCTCGATCCTGAGGATATTTATGGAATAGAGGAAGTGTGGGTAGGGTTCAGATGATTACTACTAGCCCAGCATTAGCCTTGTAAGTATGAAAGTAGTGACTTACTGAAACCTCTGAGAAAAACGCATGGCAGACCGGTCGACCCCGGGGTTCGAACCCGGGACCTCTCAAATACTGGCAAGCGTACCTTAGTAGTTGGCTAACTAGCTGGGTTATAATCAGAATCGATGTAGACTTATACGATCGTCCGACGAAGAGTTTGAATAATTTGAATAGAATGCAGCATCTGGCGATATAATAGGCAAATAATAACGATCAGTTCAATATTAAATTGAGTATAACATCAGCTGTAAAGATTTACTTTCGAAAATATTAAACTTAATAAATGAGAGTTTAATTAACAAGAACAAATATATTTTCAGTTCAGTTTTGGCACTTTGAAAACCTGCTTATTAAAATGGGTGCGATTAGCAAAGTTCGACCTAGGACAAAGATAGGTTTTATGATGCTTGGCAATATAAATATATATATATATATATATATATATATATATATATATATATATATATATATATATATATATATATATATATATATATATATATATATATATATATATATGTATATATATATATGTATATATATATATATATATATATATATATATATATATATATATATATATATATATATATATATATATATATATATATATATATATATATATATATATATATATATATATATTTATTTATTCATTTATTTATTATCATTATCATTAGCTACAAAGCTACTCATTAACAACAACAGAATACGAGTTAACTCTCTCACAAAAAAAAAACAAAATAGCAATACAATTTATAACATCATTAACATAATCTGTTTATTCTCCCAAGTACCACCCCTTAATTCTACGCATGAATAGCCTGACAGATTGTGCATTTTTTATTTCCAAGGGCAATGCGTTGAATAGTCTCAAACCATCGCTGAAAAGATATTTCTGCATTTGAGTTGTTCTAGCAAACTCAATATCAAAAAGGTCGCGTGATATATAAATATATATATATATATATATATATATATATATATATATATATATATATATATATATATATATATATATATATATATATATATATATATATATATATATATATATATATATATAGATATATATATATATATATATATATATATATATATATATATATATATATATATACTATTGAGAGTAATACTTTCAATGTACAGTAACCCCCTCAAAGTCAGCTGTATTCGTATATGCCAATTTATATCTATTATGGGTGGAGATCCATTCAACATGGGAGGCGTGCATAGTTTCAGAGACGAGTAAGTTAAACATGTGAATTGAAAACTGGGAAATATTTATCCTCTAAAGTATGATACGATTGTATGTTTTTGAAGTAGAAAATCATAGATCTCATTCAATCATATACAAATAAATGGATACATTCTTTAGAAAATACACCCTTTTCTGAAAATAATGAAGTTTTGAGAAAATAGTATTAGAATCATTAGAAGACCACTACATAAAACCAATCAACATTTCGAAAAAAGTAATACAATTACGGTTAAAAAAACCCGTTTACCAGCTTCCAAAATCCTACATATTTGTAACGTTGAGAATATCCACATGAATGTAATTCGGGCTTTTTATTCTTCAAATTTGAAGCAGTACTAACCGTATTGCTTCCTGTCAACTCTGAAGTCTCAACCTGCCTACTCTTCAGAGTCAACTGACGGGCCGATCGTCGCGTGGCCGTATTTGTAGGGGGGGGGGCTCATCAGTGCGGGATGCACTCTGATTGGGCGTTACATGGCGACCACTGAGAAGTGGTTTCCATGCTGATGGGAGTCTGTGACTGTCATGTCTGGTGTTCAAACAATTTCGATGATGGAGCAATAGTTCTTGTATTGGAGAAATCGATAATGTGGCCTGTTTGGGTGTGATGTTGGGAAAGGGCGTTGGAGATATCTGACTGTCTTACTGAAAGTGAATGTTCTTTGGCACGGACCTGAATTCGTCGGTTTGTTTGTCCTATATAAGAACGAGGACAATTGGAACAGGGAATCTCATAAACACCGTGATTTTCGTTAGTAATTTTATCATATATATATATATATATATATATATATATATATATATATATATATATATATATATATATATATATATATATATATATATATATATATATATATATATATATATATATATATATATATATATATATATATATATATATATATATATATATGTATATGTTTATATAAATATATATATATATATATGTATATATATATATATATTGCCAAGCAACATAAAGAGTCATGAAACTAAAAACTATTTTTGTCCTAGGTCGAACTTTGCTAATAGCACCCATTTTAATAGGCAGGTTCTCAGAGTGCTAAAACCGAACCGAAAATATAATTTTTCTTGTTATTTATGCTATCATGTATTAAGTTTATTATTTTCGAAAGAAAAACTGTACAGCTGATGTTGTACTCAATTTAATATTGAACTGATCGTTATTATTTGCTTATTGGATCGCAAGATTCTGCATTCTATTCAAATTATTCAAACTCTTCTTCGGACGATCATATAAGGCAACATCGATTCTGATTATAACCCAGCTAGTTAGCCAAGTACTAAGGTACGCTTGCCAGTATTTGAGAGGTCCCGAGTGCGAACCCCGGGGTCGACCGGTCTGCCATGCGTTTTTCTCAGAGGTTTCAGTAAGTCACTACTTTCATACTTACAAGGCTAATGCTGAGCTAGTATTAATCATCTGAACCCTACCCACACTTCCACTTTTCCATAAATATTCTGTCTCACCCATCCATAATGCACTTATACATACCAGTGTACCAAACCCGCGCAACTCATTTTTTTTCATATGATTAGCCCTTCAAAAACAATTCTGTGTACAAAATTTTATGATAATCGGGAGAGTAATTAAGTATGGAAGATTTATAAATGAACATACGCATTCATAATACGTTTGAAACATTGGGTTGGTTTTCACTTTCGTTGGATGGATGATACTGATGAGCCCCAAATAAGGGCGAAACAGTATGTCTATTATTTTTCATTGATTGTGATAAACAACATTATATTTCTAACATGTACTGTCTGAAGGTAGATGGAAATATTTCGATGTTTCGCGAACCCGTATAATATTAGTTTCCAATAAATGTACTAGTTTACTGCAATTTATATATATATATATATATATATATATATATATATATATATATATATATATATATATTTATATATATATATATATATATATATATATATATATATATATATATATATATATATATATATATATATATATATATTATATATATATATATGTGAGTTAGATTAATATATATAAAAATAATAAATATATATATATATATATATATATATATATATATATATATATATATATATATAATCACAGCATAAACCACCGTATGTTGAAATTCCCTCGAGTCGGTTGAGACGCGTTATAGGCTTTCGCTTTTCGCAATGTGAAAAATATTTTAAAATATACATTTAGGCTGTATCAGTATTCAAGGTTTAACGAATATAATCGAGTTTAAATACTATCATAACTTTGTTCTGGTAGACTTTATTTTGAATTTCAATTCACAAATAAATGGTTTGCTTATGTTAGAATTTCTGCCAAATCCGAAACGTAATTATTTATTACAGAAAATGTAAGAAATCGTAGATGCCGGAAAAACAAGGAATATTGGACTTTCTAATTTTAATTCCAAGCAAATATCCAAAATATTATATAAAGCAAGAATCAAACCAGCCAATTTACAAAGTGAAAATCACCCCTTCCTGCCGGATAACGAACTGGTAGAATTTTGTAAAGATAAAGGTATTTCCGTTGTAGCATCTTCACCTTTTGCTTCTCCAGGATTCAACACATTCATTCAAAAGAAAGGATTTCCGTGAGTAAAATTTCGATGAAATTAAACGAGTAGGGGTAGATTTTGTCAAAATCTACCGAGCAAGTCAGAATTCAGGATATCCCAGGTTTCAACCCTGGGGTCGACTGGTCTAATGATATGTCCTTAATTTCCTCTTGGCATGAATAAGTTGCTACTTGCAAATACAGAAATTCCGACCCTTTCCTGAAATAGGATAGCTCTCCAGAGGGTCAATTTCTTCCTGTTTTCGGCGGAATGCACCAGTAGGTGATTGCAGACCTAATAGATGGATCGAAAGTAGTGCGCTTGACACTTTTTTTATGTTTTTTATGTTTACTTTTCTGGAAAATGGTTTGACAGTACACAACACAGAGTTTTGAAAAATTGCTACACAGCAGTTCCTTATGCTAATATTTCGAAACTGAACATTTAACATTCTGTATGTATTTAATTCTCTATTTTATAAAGATTCTTAGTATTGCTCTAAATAGCATTATTAGGGCTAGAGTGTCTTTAGAAAAGTGCAAATGTCGACCGTCTGACTAGATTACTGATTATTAAGTAGTTGATGACTAGTCGGATATCCAATTCATCTCGGTAGGCATAAAGAACAGCCAAGTGGTTCAATCGCTTCTGTTCCATTGTTGATCGGAGATATAACTTCTAACATCTAAGGGCGAATGATGCTGTCGTGATTGAAACTAATTGGAGAAGCTTAATACACTTCACTATTTCACATAACATTTCTCCAACTCCACGCTCATTTTCAATATACTTTCTTACATCACCCATGTTTTTTAAGACCAGTTGTTTCTTAAAAGAGATATCGGCTAATATATTCAAGTACTGTAAGCAGTATCTCAATGTCTAGGTCATTTTTTTTGTAATTACATTTTCGAAGGTTTTTCATTATTATGTTGTATTATTAGTTGAGTAATTATGCTTCTCTCAATCAGTTTTAATGGCCAAAAACCTAAAATACAATATCACTTTATATATATATATATATATATATATATATATATATATATATATATATATATATATATGAAATGGTAAAATCCCTATGTGAGTACATATTTAATAAGTTAGGAATGAAAAACACAACTCTCACAACTCCAATTGGAGTTGTGAGAGTTGTATTTTTCATTCCTAACTTATTATTATATATATATATATATATATATATATGTATATGTATATATATATATATATATAAACATTTATGCGGCGCAACCCCACTAGGGTTGTTTAGCCATTGTTTATTTCCATATATATATTATATATATATATATATATATATATATATATATATATATATATATGTATATATATATATATATATTATATATATATATATATATATATATATATATATATATATATATATATATATATATGGAAATAATAAACAATGGCTAAACAACCCTAGTGGGGTTGCGCCGCATAAATGTTCCCTAGCTCCGCTTTCTGGGGTGGATCATTCCCCATCATTCCTATAATTTCTTGCTTATTTTTGTCCATATAGTCGAGTCCTTAGCTTTTTCTTTCTATCCAGCGACACCTGTTGTTTTTAAATCCTCCTCTACTTCTTTCAGCTACTTACATCTGAGTCTTCCTCTCCTTTTCCTACCTCCTGGTTCCCACTGCAGCACTGAGCAGACCATTGCATACTCTCCTCTTCTCCATACATGGCCGAGCCATTCTATCCTGCGCTTCTGTATTCTTCTTATTATATCTTCGCCGTTCATTTCTCTCAGTATTTCATAGTATTCATTGTCTTCAATTTTTATTGGTCCTAGGATTGTTCGAATTATTCTTTGTTCCACTATTCATAAATCCTCGTCTTCTCTTTTTGTCATTGTCACGTTTCTGCTACATAAATCATCACCGGTCGTTTCATTGTATTATAAATTTTGAGTTTAGTGGCCCTTGTTATTAATTTACTCTTTAGTAGTTTCTTATTGGCATGGAACGTCCTATTAACTGCCATTATTTTTTCTTCTATTTCTGATCTTCGTTCTCCGTTACTGCTGATCGTAATCCCAAGATATTTGAACTTTTCGACTTCCTCAAGTTCGTATTCACCCATTTTATAAGTTTGTTTCTACACTGCTTTTTAAATCGCATTATCTTTGTTTTGCTGCTGTTTATTTTTAATTCCATCCTCTCACCTTCTGTTATTATTTCTTATAGTTTCATTTTTTCTCGTCGTTTCGTTACTGCGACTATGTCGTCTGCATACGCGACCATTGGGCCTCCGCTCGCTTTCAAATTCCCTTTATTTACGTTTCTCATAACATACTCTAGGGCTCGATTGAACAATGTTGTTGAGAGGCCATCACTTTGTCTTAATCCTTTCATTGACTATAAAGTCTTCTGTTTCTCCTTGACTTGTAAGTATACTCGCTTTTGACTGGTTCATAGTCATTGAAATTAATTTTCTCAACTTAGCTTTTATCCTCTGCTTTTTCAGCCCTTCCATCAATTTGCTCCTTTCGACTGAATTGAATGCTTGTTGGAAGGCTATAAATAGCATTTCTATTTCAATTTTATATTCATAGGCTTTTTCCATTATTTGCTTAATTATATGGAGGGCATCGGTTGTGGACTTCCCTTGTATGAAAATACATATGTTGCGTACGTCTATCTTCTGTAATTAAACCACGTACACTTCAAATATTGTATACCGAATTGCTCACAAATATATGTGAATTAGTTTTATTTGTGGCAATTCATTACTCCGAACGTTAATCACCTAATCTCCCTTAACGGTAGCTTAGGAACAGTTCAACATCAAAAAGTGATTGCGAACTGTACATTAGTATTGACCTATTAAGCCTTCGGATCTTTTAGCTAAATGCTTATGCTTTATTGCTGACAATATTTTATATGCCACATTCAAAAGAGTTTTACCTCTATAGTTCTTGCACTTCTGTTGGTCCCCTTTTTTATGAATTGTTTCAATTTGTCCAACTTCCCATTCCTCAGCCATTCTCTCTTTACTCCATATTTTCCTTATCAGCTGGTAAAGTCTTTCCTCTCCACCGTACTTTATCAATTAAATATTTATCTCATATTTTCCTGGTGCTTTCCCATTCTTACTTTTTTTAATGATTTATATTACTTCACTTTTTGTTGGTTCTTCTGTTGCGTTCTTCTCCATTACTTTTTCATTTTCTTCCTCTATTGCTCTATTTGTAGCTGCCTCTGTTAACAGTTCTTCGAAATATTCTTTCTAGACAATTTTAAATTGCGTTTCTTCTCCTATCACTTCATCGTTTTTGTTTCTTATGCCTCTTACTTTGCCTTTATATGTTTTATTTTGTTCATTTATTTTTTTATGGAAGACCTTTTTGTTTCTACTATTTTTTTCGTTTTAAATGTTTCTTATTCTGTTGTCCGTCCATTCTCTTTCAGCTTTTCTTATTGCTTTGTAACAGTTTTTTTCTCAATTTCTCTTTCTTTTATCTTTCAATGTCTCCTGAGTTATTCGTGCTTATCCATTTCCTCCTAGCATCTCCTTTTGCTCTAGCTGTTTCTCGACATTTTTCATTGTACCATTTTTTTTTTTTCGTTATTTTCTTTCCCTAACTGACTTGCCGCTGAGCACAGTAGAAATTTTTTAATGTTGGACAATTCCAACTCAACATTATCCGATTCTTTACATTCTAATAGCGTTTTTTCCACTTGCTTCATATTCGTTTCTTATTTTTTCATGTTTGAGCTTTTCGATGTCCATTTAGTTCCGGTTGTTTTTATAGAGTTAATATTTTTTTAATTTTTTGCTTGATTGTCGCTGTTACCATGTAGTGATCCGAGTCGGTATTTGAACCTCTGTTTGTTCGTACATCTTTCACCGACAACTGCTTTTTTCTATTAATAAGCAGGTGCTCTGTTTGTGTACCGTATCTGTGATCTGGCGATTTCCATGTTATCTTGTGATCTCTTAGATGGGCGAATTTGGTACAACTTATTATCAAATCTAGCCTTTCCGCCAAATTGCATAGGCGTAGCCCATTGTTGTTAGTTTTCTCACGAACTGTGTGTTTTTCTGCCACTCTTCCTAAGTATTTCTCTTTTCCTATTTGGGCATTAAAGTCGCCAATTAACAAAATCAGTCTTTCCATTTGTTCTTCGATTTTTTCATATATATTATCCTACTCCTTGTCTGCACTTTCGATTGGTGCATATACATTTATTATCGATGTATTCATTGGTTTTGCTTGTATCCTCAGACATGCCACTCGTTCACTTATTGGTCTGATCTCCAATATATCATTTCGTAAATTACCCCTTATTATGAAACCTACCACATATTGTCCTTGATTTTTATTCCCCGAATAATAAAAACTAGAGTCATGTTTTTCTACTTTCCCTTAACCTTTCCATCTTATCTCCTGTAATGCAGCTATGTCTATTTTGTACTTTCTTAGTGCGTTCCCAATCTCCATTATTTTGCCAGGCAAAAACATGTTTCTGACGTTCCAAGTAAATACTTTCATTTCATTCCTTTTTTTTCGTTTATTTTATTCAGTCTACTGTTATCTTCATCCTTTTCATTATACTTATTGTTTTTGTTTTCATTTTCACAATTTTTTTTATTTAGTCTTTTCATTATATTTGTTTTGATAGTTTCCCTTATTAGCACTACAATCAGCACCACCCCTTTTATCCCCCAACAACCCTACTCTCATTACTAACATTATAAATGCATCTTCCACTTACAACCTTACTATCACTAATAGTACTATCGAATTTATATACCGGAAGTAGCTTCCAACTTCCTTATTTTAAATGGCAAACCTCATTTTTCATTCCACATTTAGATTGTTTTTTTAAAATTAACGTCAGTTTGTGAAACAATAACTATGGCCTTCTTTGACCGTTTTGAAGGTATTTTCATTTCGAAAATTCATTTTTTGACATTTAAGGGTGGTACTTTGACGCTTTATATTTCAGTGACTATTAGACATAAAGCAATGAAATTTCGGGGAAACCTTTAAAAATGTTGGTTATTCAAAAAGTTATAATCATTTGCTAGAATAATACACAAATTATAAACAATTTCTTTTTCAGTTTTTTTTAAATGGAATGTCCCTTTCTTTATTGCAGATATTAATTGTAGACAGAATTTCATTTCAATTGGTTTGGCATTGTCATATACCTATAATTTATCTTTTGGAAGTTATTTCAATTTTTCTCAATAAAGTTAACTTTTGATATAAATCATGCTTGACATGGAAATTAAAATTAATAAAACCTGTCAAATCAAGCGTAAGCATTCTGTTGAGTTTTCGCTTATTGTTAAATTTTCTAACGAAGATTATTTGAACCTAATAATGATTTATGGAGAATGCCATAAGAACATAAATCGCACTTTAAATTTGTTCAATGTGCATTTTCTCACAAAAACAATCCGAACCAGAAAAAATGTTACGGTATCCCTCCTGACTTTTTCAGGACTTCCAGAAGTTCAGCTATTCTTCAAAACAGCATTCAAATTTTTCTTGGTTGGCCTTCTTCTTGTTAGAAAACGTACATTGAACAAATCTAAAGTGCATCAACAGAATGCTAACGCTTGGTTTGACAGGTATTATTAATTGCAATTTCCATGTTAAACATGATTTAAATCAAAACAAAACTTCATTAAGACAAATTAAAATGACTTGAAACCTATCAATTTTAGGTATAGGACAATGCCATCTCAATCAAAATGAAATTTTGTCTACAATTATTGTAGACAAAATTTCATTTTGATTTTTCAGAGGTTTCCCCGAAATTCCATTGTCTTATGTCTAATAGTCACTGAGATATAAAGAGGTCAAAGAGGGCCATAGATATTGTTCTATAAACTGACGTTAATGTTCAAAAAGGAATCTGAATGAGAAATGAAAAATGAGGGTTGCCGTTTGAAATAAGGAAGTTGGTAGCTACTTTCGGTATAACTGGAAGTGGTAAAAAACTGCCACTATTTTAAAAAAGTAGCTCAACCTCCGTGTGTAAATTTTCATAAGCGTATCATTTTTGCTTTTCCAAATAAGGCAAATTGTCCCTTTAAAAGAAAGACCCTATATATATATATATATATATATATATATATATATATATATATATATATATATATATATATATATATATATATATATATGTATATATGTATGTATATATATATATATATATATATATATATATATATATATATTGCTTTTCATGCATACATATGTGTATATAGAAATAGTTATTATTAACATTTTTTCACTCAATGAAAATATTGATATCCTATTTTTTAGAGATGATCTGGATATTTGAAGTGGCTGTTTTTAAGTAAACTTGTGCTTCATAATTCCAGATCCAAAGAATCACCTCGACTACTGGAAGATGCCGTCATAATATCAATAGCTGAAAAACATGCAAAAAATCCTGCGAATATAATACTACGTTGGGCTATTTAGAGAGGACTTGCCGCAATTCCGAAGAGTATAACTCCTTCTAGAATAAAGCAGAACATTGAAATTTTCAATTTTGAGTTGGATAAAAATGATATGACCGCATTGGCCAAGCTGGATAAGGGAAAGGACGGAAGGGTATGTGGAATACCTTTCAAAGGGTGAGAAAACGAGTATAAATTCGAATGTATCCTATTGAATCCTATTTCTTTCAGATTAGTGGATCACCCAGAATACCCACATAAAAAGAACTGATCGATAATTATTGGATTACAACTAATAAAGTGTTGTCAGCTGAATTTGTTTATTGAGAAAGATCCCGATACCTACTAGTGTCTTAGGCATACTCAGATTGAAGTTCAGCTTATGTGTATTAATGGCCATGAATGAAAAGTTTTTTTTCTGTTGAGGTGAATTTAACGAACAATGTGAAATAGGTACATCCTCTCGTCATTTATCCAAAAAAAAAATTTTTGACTTTAATATCCCTAAACAAATATCGCTGTTCATTGTACGTGTAACAAAATTTCGATTCTCAATAAATTATGAAGATATGAATCAATATATGACGAGATCTGACAGTAGTTGAATGAATCTACTTTTTGTAAGTAAGTAAGTTTTATTTAGCAATTTGCTAGTAATTACAGTAAATAAATGCATACACTTAATACTAAGATTTAATTATTGCGTAAATAATTGAACAATTTATTATAAAAAACATTAAGGTTTGACACGCTCTTAATGCTATCTGGTAATACATTAAAATTTCTCCATCATGAAAAAGAGTCTTTTGTAACAAAGCTGATTTAACCGTTTGAATATAAAAATTCCACCCCGATCTAACATCATGAACATGATAATCCGACCGTCTTTCCAAATAAGCACTTTTTGGAAGGAAACCATGTTCGATCTTGTAAATTATCATTATATTGGCCTCCTTTATACACTGCTCAACATATAGCCAATTCAACGTATGCAACATATTCTCAATAGGAGTGTACCTATTACAGCTTAGGATCATCACTTTATTTTGTTGTAATTGCAATCTACATATATATCTTCTTTAGTACATCATATAAACAAAGAACAACAATAATTGAAATGGGGTATAATTATGGTTTTATAAATCAACATTTCTGTCCAGTATAAAAAATTATATGATATCCTAGAAAAAAATTAAATTTTTTCACCCATTTTTTTACATAAATAATCAATATGATAAGAAAAACTCAGTTTCTGATCCAGAATAACATCCAAGTACTTAATTTCTGCTACAAATCCAACAGGGGAATTGTTAACCTTCACAGATAAATTTTAGTCCAAATATTTCTTACAGTTTACTTTTGATCCGATAACCATACACTGTGTTTTTGTATTATTTAGTTTCAATCGATTTTGACATAACCAATCACACAGAATATCAAGCTCACTGTTCAAAATATCCGTAATCTCATAATGGTTTTTCCCTGACACGAATATAAGTGTGTCGTCCGCAAATAAATTTACAAAACACCTTTTCAAATTTTTGAATATATCATTTATGTAAACAATAAACAATAGCGGGCCAAGCACACTTCCCTGTGGGACACCTAACAAATTCAGTTTACTTTCTGATGTATCAGTATTAACCTTAGTTTTTTGATATATTTTCGTTAAATAATATTCAATCCACATTAGAGCAATTCCTCCCGTTCCACAAGAAACTAATTTTTTAAATAAAACCCTACGGCCTATTGAGTCAAATGCACGTTTTAAGTCGACAAATACACACAGCACAATCTCATCATTGTTCACTCTTTTTTCACTTGCATCTATTATATGTTTTCTATTCAGTTCTGGACTTGCTACGTCATTTTGAGTATTGAAGTGTATTCATCTGTGTTATAGTTATAATTCTAGCTATTTGTTTTTATCGATTTCATACAAGCATAAGAGATCATGAAAATATTTGAAATGAACTGAAAGTTATATTTTCGAACTCGCATTCAACTTTAAACGAATTATCTCCAATTGTTTGAAAAGTGAGCTCGATTTATTGAAATGCAATGTTGTTGAATAATATTTTATTTTAATAGTAAGTCAGTAATTTCGTTTAATGGACAACAGGTGGATTATATTGATAAATCTTCTGATTGTTCTCACATATCCATATTGTTCGGATGCTTTTTCTTTGATTATTGCTACTAAAGCCTTCGCCACAAATTCAGCTCTGGAAGAATGAGGAATTATATTTAGTATTGAGGAAAATGAAACTTATTTTAATATGCTGATACTGATTTACCGCTTATCATGAATTATGTTATTCAGTCGTGGAAATAACTTTTAAACGAAAATATAACATTAAATAATTCAAAGAGAGATCTGACAAAACTAGTGTGCAGCACAAAATTTCATGTAGAATCAACTTAAACTTAAAGTTACAACCATTCGTTTTTATGAAGAGGTTTATCTAAATGAAATATGATAACATAATGAAAGTTCAGCCATGATCAATAAGTAAATACAAATATTCTATTATAGAGCTAATAATGATAATGGAATGGATTAATTCGAAAAAAGTTATTCATATAGAAATATTAGGACAATGATAATAATTGATCAAACAGCATATAAGTTAATGAGATTAAATGACTTATTGATAATGGAATTATGAATCGTAAATACTTGACTTATGTGAACATAAGTAATATTATATTAAAATTAAAATAAGCAATTCGAATAACGTTTCAAGATATATTGAAAAATAATTAAAAGGTCTCATTTCAATTATGGTTATTTTCTTGTTATTCTCAATAACAGTTTTCTGGATAATAATTAGCCGAAACATAGACTTCTTCTATGTCCGCTGACATCCTGCGTCATAACGAAGTCCTGGTATGAAGATAATATAGTCCGGGAGACTAATAGATTTACGTGACCAATTTCTTCCCAAACGATATTTAGTGGAATGCATCAGAGAGTTATATCATAAAGCTTAGTAAACGTCAGCTACGGTTTCGTGGGTGGAATGAGCGGTGGAAGCCTCCGACGCACGAAGAAAAAACATATTTATTTAATCAATTCCTCCTTAGTGAAATACGATTGAAGGGTCTGAGTTATATCGATGATCTGGCTACAAAGGCCCTATTGTGTTATACGGTTGTAATTTTGAGTAGAATACTAATAAATTTAGTACTTTTCGATTCAATTTAGTAGCCTAGTATTCTCAATGAAAATCAAGTATTCTCAACCTATATACGCAATTTTGTTTTGTGCGATGCGATCAGCTCTGTGTTTTGTGTTTTCCTTACTCTATTCATTTTTTGACGTTTCATTTAGACATTTTATAATAAATCAACAAATAGCTTCCTTTCAAATTTTGCCTCTTATCCCACCCACGAAACCGGAGCAGACATTCATGAACTTTAATAATACTATTTCCTGATCATCATCATCATCATCAAACAGCTCATGTTGTCCACTGCTGAACGTAAGCCTCCCTTAACATTTTCCATCTTGTTCGGTCTTATGCTGCGCTCAAACAGTTACTCTCTATTCTCTTGAGGTCATCTGTCCAACGAGTTGGAGGTCTTCCTCGACTTCTTAATGCCTCATGTCGGGGACGCCACCCAATCATTCTTTTTGTCCATCTCTCGTCTTTTGTTCTGGCTATGTGACCTGCCCAAGTCCACTTCATACTAGCTATTCTTTCGACTACGTCTACGATTTTGGTTCTTTGTCTTATTATTTTATTGGGTATTCTATCTCTCAAGCTTACTCCCAGCATGGAATGCTCCATAGCTCTTCGGGCAACTCGGAGCCTTTCGGCAGATTTTTGTGTGAGCGTTAGTGTTTCAGCAGCATATGTCATAACTGGGAGTAAACACTGCTCAAACGCATCAGGAAATACACTCTTTGAGCAGTGTATTTCCTGATGCGTCTCACCAATTACCGTTCGAGAGGAAATAATTCACCAAATTTTTACCTGGCTCCCGGGCTAATAGGTATAATTTGGTTCAACAATCACATCATATTAAGTAAAGTGAACAAGAAAAATTTTTAAATAATCAAAAAATTATCTAACAATCTTCCAAGGGTTGTCTAGTCAACAAGTGCTTTCTGTTCAACTTTTTTCAACAGTCTTGGAAAAACAAGAACGATATGTCATTCGATTCGGAATAAAACGTAGATGTTTATTGAAAAAATTGCAGTACCGCTCGCGAAATTTGTAAAAGTTATAAACAATTTACCGAAACAGAAGAAGAGGGGTTTGGCTTTCTGCGAATAATTCAAAAACTAATTGCGATTTTTGGAAAAGAGGAGTAAATTTCCTATCATGAAGTCTCTCAACTCCCGAAACTGTAGGATCAACATTTATAATTTTCTCAGAGGGGTAAAAATACGGCCGAAAACGGATAATCTGGCTTGCGCAAGCCAAGCCCATTTTGGACACTTCAACAATAAACTTTATTTAACCATATTAAATAAAAAAATTAATGAATGAAAAAATTCAGGCACTTACTGGATAGGTGAATAAGCAATAATCCGTTGGCAAAAAAATTTTATCGCGATTTTTCAATTAGTTATGCAATAGTAAATTCATAATTTTTAGCTTCTTGAACATGAACATTGCAAGTGTGGTAACTGTTAAACTATAGATCTGAGATTTTTTTCTTAATTGGAGCTAGTTTTGAAAGGTTTCAAAATAGAATTCTCGTTGAAAAAATTTAGAAAATTTCATTTTTAAGTTTTTCATTGATAATTTACGTAGTTTCAAAATAAAAGAAATTAAAAAAATCATAAATTTTTTCTTCAATTATTTTATCAACAACGCATTTGTTCATAGTAATTTTTCATACAATAAGAGATGAAAATTTGAAAAAAACTTCATTCATACAGCTTGCAATGATAAAAATCGTATTTATTGAAATTGTTATAAAAAAATTTGTTTTCATTTTGCAACTACGTAAATTGTTGATAAAAAACCGAAAAATCAAAATTTTCGAATTTTTTCAAGAAAGATCTATTCTGAAGCCTTTCAAAAATAGTCCCAAGAAAGAAAAATAAATCTCAGATCTATAGTTGGACAGTTATAAGACTTAAAATTCTCATGTTCAAGCCCAAAACAATTGATACCTAAACAACTATTGCATAACTAAATGAAAACTCATGATAACATTTTTTTGCCACCGGATTATAGTTCACTCACCTTTTCTAAGTGCCAGTTACATACCCATAAAGTGCAGCGTATACATAATAAACTGCAAGGTTGCTCTGTTATTCTTAGAAACCTATTTTTAGATTATAGATAAGAAGTTTACATCATAACCTATTGCATTAGCCTTCAATCACTTCTAAGCTTGCTCTTGTAGAGAACACATCTCTCTGTTAATTCATTTAGTATAGTAACTTTACCATTATTGTAATAATTCAAATAGACAGTTTTTAAAAACCCTCTTGATGTCTCACGATATATATCTTGCCTGAATTTTTTCATTCATTAATTATCCTATTTAATATGTATGTATTAATTTATTGTTGAAGTGTCCAAAATGGGCGTGGCTTGCGCAAGCCAGGTTACCCGTTTTCGGCCGTATTTTTACCCATCTGAGGAAATTATAAATATTGATCCTACAGTTTCGAGAGTTGCGACTTCATGATAGGAAATTTCCTCTTCATTTCGAATCTGTTTTCAGATATCAAAAATCTCAATTAGTTTTTGAAGTATTCGCAGAAAACCAAACCCCTCTTTTGTTCTTTCAGTAAATTGTTTATAACTTTTACAATTTTCGCGAGCATCTAGATATTTTTTTCAAAAATATCTAGATGCTATTCCGAATCGCATGACACATGGCTCATATTCTCCGAGACTGCTGAAAACAGTTGAACAAAAAAGCACTGACTAGACTAGGGAGCTGGTTATACATATATATATATATATATATATATATATATATATATATATATATATATATATATATATATTATATATATATATATATATATATATATATATATATATATATATATATGTATATTATATATATATATATATATATATATATAATATATATATATTATATATATATATATATATATATTATATATATATATGTATATATATATATATATATATATATATATATATATATATGTAAATCTGCATTCACAATCTAACATTGAACTATAGAAAATGTCAAGTCACCCCGACTTAACAAATTAGATCTCTTCAGTTCAGCGTACTTGAATCGGAGTGAATAAACATATTTCACAACGCCCCTGTAGACATCTTCATGTCTTGAAGTATCTGTTCTCGTGACTGAATTCTGCATTTTCAATCTAAACAGTGAATTGTTGGTTACCAATATCTTTGGCGGAGGGCGCTATGGGTTGTTATCCAAATAGTATTTCGGCCGCGATTTATATTGGGGAACAATAAGGAATATGTCAAATCACTCCGAGTCAAGTATACCTACTCTATTGAAGAGATATTATAACATCGAAACATCTCTATGTAGATTTTGAGTCAGGGTTACAAGACGTTTTCTATAATTCACTGTTCGATTGTGAGTGTAGATTTCACATTGCGAAATACATATAAGCAGCTCCCTTTAAAAGTGGTTTGATAATTTTTGAATTATTGATGAATTGTTCTTGTTCACGTTATGTGATTTTTTTGATTCTAAGCCCATCCAAATCAACTACATTAGACAATCTTATTTATTTTATTGATTAAACTATATGAAAAGGAAGTATAAAATAGTCTGTTTAAGTCGCACGAGAGTTAATTCAAATTCGCAATTTTCAATAATAATATATAGGTATTGAAAAAACTCACGACTGAAGAAGATCTTTTTCACTTTCTTGCATCAATATTTCTCCATACATACTACTTCGTAGTTGGCAGTCAAGATTAGTTGAAGTCATTTCAGGAGCTATTGCAAGGATCTTAATTTTTGATTTTTCGTAATGTAGCTTGTTGCCCAATCCGATCGTCAAATTATTGATTGCACTCTTGGTTGCTCCGTAAAGTGGAGCACCATAAACGAAATGGCAAACGGGAGCAACATGACAACCAGCTGTAGATGCAGTATTTATTATTACTCCTTCGGGCCCACTTTTATGATTAATAATATATTCCTCGAGTACCAACATTGTACCATGGATTGTTCCAGTCTGAAATCACAGAAGATATATTATTCTTCTAGGGCGGCGGAACTTTCGGCCCCATATTGGGTCAGGTACCTGCTAGGAACTATAGGGGACACACGAATTGCGGTCAAAATTTGAAGCAGGTAGAAGGGTACTTAGGTGGTTGTTTGGAGACACACGAATTGCGGTCAAAATTTGAATCAGGTAGAAGGGTACTTAGGTGGTTGTTTTCGACGACTGAATTGCTTGGATGGTTAATCTCTTTTTATCTTAAATCTCTATACATATCATGTATTAGGCGGTTAACCAGAAATATGGTAAAAATTGGCCTAACGATGTTGTTGACAAAAATTCAAATTATTTTTTTTCATATTATGATGTATACTTATGAAATAATTATTGTTTTGAATTATTATTAGGTGGCGCAAAATACAAAATCTTGGTTTAAGTTCAGAATATAAGAACATAGATTCCGAAATAGGACAATGGCTAAAACACGTCTTTGGATAACTTTCCTTTCACCAGAGGAAGTGGGAGATTGTTTTGTAGAAGATTTTATGTCAGATAAACCTACTGGAGACGACAGAATTGACAAATTTGTCGATTATTTAGTGGAAACTTACATCGATGAAGATTCGAAAGTTTAGCAGAACCTGCAGCTCTCCGCACCCCAACATCAATCTTTTTATAGAAACGTTAAAAAGCATTCAAACAGATACTTATTATATTGAAATAAATTCTGTTATTGATAATAAAACGAGATTTGTGCGAAAAAATGTATTAGATAAACAATAGTTCATTAACAACAAAATTGGTCAGTACAATAAAAAAGATATTAGTAGGTATTATTTTGTGAAATGTGTTAGTTATAAGTTTAGTGAAGTATTTTTATGATGTATATGCATGTATATGTAGTCTGTAGTATTGTATAATTTCTATGTTTTGTATATTATATATATCTTTTTAAAAATTAGAATTTTTACTCTCAATTTACCCTCTTGCCCCTAAATAAAATTCTGACCGCAGTTCGGTTGGAGATTAGGACTCCTCAGGTAGGCACAAAAATTTTGACCGCAATTCAGTCCCTCTCGCAAAATCGACCGCAATTCGTGTGCACCGGAATTATAGGTCATTTGCCGACCCGGTACTTTAGGTATGATTAAGCGATGGTGTTAAATTGTAAAATTGTTATAACAATGACATGAAGGGTATTTATTCATGTTTAGAGACAGATTCATTCTACTCCAGTTTTTCATATGTAATCTATTAAAAATGAGTTTAATAAAGAGTTCCCGTAACCAAGATTTACTTCTTGCAGAAAACTATTCGTTTTGCAAAAGCAAAGAATTAAAAAACACTATCGCAGTAAGCTGCATTAAAAAAGCAGGTTTTCAAAACGTAACTAGTTAATAAAATGTATTCATCGTGTAAACACTATTTATTTCCTCCTCCGGAGTTTCAACTCTATGGTCCCAAAATTGCGCCTTCTATCTTCTAAACATTATTTATTTCCTCTCCTGGGGGATCAACTTCCCAAGCAATTTGTACCAAAACCAATCCCATCCAATATATCATACGAAACTACCTACTCAAACTTTCAATCCTATTGCTCCAAAATTACGCCCCTCATTATGTAAACATGATTTATTTCTTCCCCCAGGGGATCAACCCCCAACAAGTTTGCACCATAACCAATCCCATCTAAGATATCTTTCGAAAATACCTACTTACAAACTTTCAACGCTATTTTTCCAAAATTGCGACCTTTATCGTGTGAACAAGATTTATTTCCTCCGCCGGGGGCCAACCTCCTAACTAATTTCAACCCTATTGCTACAAAACTGCGCCTTATGTGGTGTAAATAAGATTAATTTTCCCTCAGGCGGGTCAACCCCTCAACTAATTCGAACCAAAATCAATCCCATTCAAGATATCATACGAAACTACCTGGATACTAACTCCCAACCCTATTGCTACAAAATTGCGTCGTTTATCGTGTAAGCAAGATTTATTCCTCCACCAGGGGGGTCAACCCCCCAACCAATTTGAACCAAAACCAATCTCATTCAAGATATCATACAAAACTACCTATTTACAAACTTTTAACCCTATTGCTTTAAAATTGCGCCCTAAAATACATAAGCTTATACAAATGAACATATATGTATATATATATATATATATATATATATATATATATATATATATATATATATATATATATATATATATATATATATATATATATATATATATATATATATATATATATATATATTTATATATATATATATTGTCAAATATATATCTAATAAGCCAATAAATTATTTTAATTTAAATTATTCTATTAAATCGAATGGAATAATTCGCGAAGTAAATTCAGCTTTGGCGTCTGGCTCGCTTCCGCTCTGGAAGCAAGTCAGCATTTTCTTTGATCAAATAGTCACGTACGCCAAACAGATAAATATCGCGACAAATTCAAAATCAAATCAGTTTTCAGTTTTCTTTCCTTTGGCCTGTGCAAGCATAGTTACCAATTTCTTGGGTGAATCACCAACTATCCAACCATGTTGAATAGGACGATCTTCATCATATTCATCATCATTATCATCTCGAATCGACTTAACTTCAATTAAATCCTGCATCTCATCTTCACTAGAGCTTGACCAATGGTACAGTGGATGAGCAGCAGCTCTTTTCCTTCTGTTAACTTGAGCTATAGACTGAGAAACACCAGAAGAAGTTGCAGTTTGCATATATGAACTTTTCTTTTTACTGGGTATAGACTTTTTACTCTTAATTTTAGTATCTTTATCATTCATATAAATTTTACCAGCACAAGTTTTTCCAACTGGATTTTCTTCTTCAATTTTAGGTTCATTTTGATTATGACATTCATTTGGTTGCTCTGGTAAAACCGTTCTTGTAGAGAGTTCTTGTAAATGACTTTCAAGAAATGCTTCAAATGCAGATTCATCTGAACTCCAATATTCAACTAACACATTTTGTTTACCACTAGTACATTTCCTCTGGCTCTTTCTACTAGCTACACCAATGCATTCTTTCAGTTCTTGTTCCAAATTTATGCTGTTGTCCTCTTCCTTTGCATTTTTTCTACTTGGTCTTTTCTTGACTATCTTACTCAATCCAAATTCATCATCTGTGGAATCCGAATTTGATCGATGTCGTTTTTTGCATTTAATTTTCAGTTTTTTTTTCAACCCTGGAGTTTTCAAATCAATTTTACTTGGAACAATCTGTTTTTTCGATGTGTCTACTGGTTTATCTAGGAGTTTATCAAAAAGATAATTCATTTCCTCTTCTGTCATTTTAGGTTTCTTAAATTCTTCATCAACCTTTGGGGTGCAACTGAGGACATAATTTTCTACTAATTCATTATGATCAATGTTTGGTATATCCCTGATGTCTTCATCTGCTTTGGGTTTGAGTGCATTTTTGAAAATTCGACCCATGATCATGTGCTTTTTCTTTGTAATACATTCATTAGTTTTAGTCTTTTTGTAGAGTGAATTGGTAGACGAGGAAGAACTGGATAAAGTGTGTCCTTCATAATTATTTTCGAATATATTCTCATTCCTAGGTTCTTCCACTCCCTTAACTCTAAATGTTTTAAAATCTGGTTTGACAAATACATCAGTATTGTCCTGAGTTTCTTCAAAATCATAAACATCCGGAATTTTATTGGAAGCTTCTTTAGTTAAATCTAACTTCGCTTTTTCACATTCTTTATTTGTAGATTTCTTATTAACTTTAAAAATGAATCTATCATCTAACTGCTGCTTATTTTTTACTGGTTTTGATTTTCTTGAACTTCTTGGGGTCTTCAGTGATGAAAATGGTTTTTCAAGTATATCGTCTTCAGGGTTACCTATGTGCGTCTTTTTAATAGGTGGACTATTATTAAGTACTTCTTCCAAGTTCAATTCTACTGTTGAAATGGACACTTTCAAGCCTTCAAAAACCTTCAATGCACCTTTCGTTGGCATTTTTGATGAAGAATCAGGCTCTACCTCTTCTTCTTCTTGAACCTTTAAAGGATATGTCTGCTTTCTGATTTGCATTATTTTGGAGGCATCCTTGAAAGGCCTTTCAATGGTATAAGAATCCAATTTGTTGAATTTGGATGAATAAAAAGATTCATTAGTGCTGAGATTATTCTCTGTAAAATTGAAGTAGTTCTCTTCCTTTGCATCAATATTTTGTTCTTTATTCAATGTCCAATTTGATAATACTGTATTAGAATTGGAAGTGTCTCCAAAATTATCTCCCAAAGGAGTTGCAATTCTTGAATACTCAGAACTTTCTTCTGTTATTTTGTCAATTAAAACTTTGGATTCAAAGATGTCTGGTTCATCTGAAGTTTTCAACGCTATATTAGTTAACACAGTTCTGTTGGACTTCTTTGCAAAATTCGAAACTTCTGATCCACTTTTCAATAAACTGCAACATTCTAAGAAGAGTTCTTCATCTCGATTCAATACTTTTCTTGATTTTACATCTTCGGAACTCTTAAGATTGACACTATCTTCGGATATATCATCTACTTGAGGAGGCTTTAGAAAACTTTCAACTTCACTTTTCTTTGATGACAGGCATCCTGCATTTCTGGGAAATATAAAGTTTCTTGAAACTTCGACCTTCGAATTTATTACACTTACAGGACTGGCTCTAATATTGCTATTTTCTAAGGAAGGATATGATGATATTGACATATCGTCTATATAGTCTAATCCTCTATTTTCAATTATATTCTGTAGTAAAGTTATTTGTTTTTCCAGAATTACACCAGCATTGTTAGGTGTATGTGGCTCATATGGATTGGTCATATTGATATTATCAGAGATATTCGAACTTCCCTGATCGGATTCAAAACTCTTACGCTCTCCTAAACTTTTGTACCTCCGATATTCAGAAACCGGAGGCACCATTTTAGAAAAACTTTTATCTGAACTTAAACCTGGTTTTTCAAATGAGTTAGTTATTATTTCTGCTATTTTCAATGCATCGTTTCCTGTTGTAGGAGAATAGGAATACAATGACTCTAATTCATTAGTTCTTGTTATTCCCGCTTCATCAATCAACTGGTTGCATTTGGAGGTATTTTCAGAAACTTGTTCAATTTGTTTCGCCTTATCTTCAGCTTGTTTTGCTTCAATTTCCGATAACTTAGAAATGTGGGTAAGGGTTGTTCTGTGTTTAATTAAATTATCAATTCTTTTGAATGATTTTTTGCAAATCTCACAAAACAATTCTTCTGTATCCTCTGATTTACTTATATCATTTTGATTCATAGATTGTCCAGAGAGTTTTATCTCTTCTGTAAAATAGCTTTCTAAAGACTTTCGCCTAGAATCTTTTTTCTTGGTAACATCTTTGAAACATTGAATATTATCAGATGTGTCATTGGGCCTACAACTATCAGCCGATTCATGTAGAATTTCGTTTCTCGATTTTTCTCCAAACAGTGCTTGGGATTTTTTCAAAATATCATCAAAGACAACATCAAAATTATCATCAGTGAAATTATTTTGTATATCATTATTAATGGCATCAGAAAAAATTTGTTCAGAAGGTTTAACAAGGTTTTCTGTTGATGTTTCTTTAAGCATATCAAATATTGCATCACTATTCTTTACATTTTCTAAAGTTTTTGAATTTTTTTTCTCATTCTTCTTGATTAAAGGGGAACAGTACTGAATAGTTGCATCTAACCTCTTCTTTTTACATTTCTCCTTTTCTTTTTGCAGAGATGCTTGCATAAATATTGCTTCAGCCAAGTCATTTTCATTGTAAGTATTGACTTTGCAAGCTCTCCTACCCCTTTTATTTCCAGATTCATTCAATTCTGCACCATAAAACTTTGTCGCAGCTTCACCCTTAATTATTGCATCTTTGTGAAAGTCTTCAGTAATTTTTTTGTCAGGAAGAGGATCTTCAAAAGTTTCAATGTGTCCCTTATTTGAAAGGCTATCATTTTCTCTTGATGATTTTACTGTTTCAGATTTCCTTACTAAGGATTTATTCAATATAGTTTCCTCAGTATCAATCAAATATTTTGCTAGTACCAAATTGTCATCAGATGCCGATGTTGCTGTATTCGATATTTTGTGTTTTTGTTTTTCTACAGAATTTTTTTTGTTATATTTCATTTTATCATGTGTTTCTATTTGATCGTCCTTCAGAATTTCATTCGCAGCGGTCTCTAGTACAGAGGATATTTCAAATGAATCTGTGTGTTCATATTCAGAATCAACTTTTTGGGGTGATGAAATAATACCCTGTTCTATTTCTGTCAAATTAGGTTCACTTTGATTAGTATTCAATTCATCCTCTTCTGTAGTAGAGACATGACTATATACTTTTTTCTTAGTGCGTAAAACTTTAGATTTATTGGTTTTATTTTTCACTGTCGAAAATACTATTGGCTCATTTTGTTCTAAATTATCATCTTCATCTACTTTACTAATATCATAGCAATCTGTCACTTTTTCACTTTTGTCCAAAACTTGAATAATAATTTCTTGCTTACAAGAGACGATATTTTCGGGATTTTTTTCATGAGACTTTTCTGAAAATTCTTTTGAAATCTTTTCATGAGATAATTTAGAGTTGTCCGATTTAGGATTTTGTTTAAGTTTCTTGCTATTTGTCTGAATTTTATCAGAATTATTTTTGCTTCCAACAATATTCGACTTGAAGTCCATATTATCAGTTTTCTTCTTAAAATCATTTATATTTTCAAAAGCATTCGACTTTGCGATACGACATTTTCTGATGGGAGCAATATGTTCCACACAGATTGTGCGATTTTCGGTTTTTTTTGTTTTAGATAATGATAAATTATTCGCTAAGTTAACATCAATCGAAACACTTTGCTTTTCATTCTGAAAGGAAGTATCGTCTTTGGTGAATGATTCAATATAACGTTCATTGGTTTCAGTTAAATCAGGTTTAACTTTAACAATGGTTTCATCTGAGGTGATTATATCATCATATTGATTCAATAAGGCTTCATTATTCATTTGCGTCTGGCTAGTTTCAACAATGAAGCTTTCTTTTTCATCAATTCTAATAGGTTGTATCTGGGCAGACATATTCACTTTACCGCCCAATGTTGTTGAGGTACATTTATTATTTTGTTTATTCAGATTGTCTAAAACTTGGTTATTCATTTCTTCTTGAGATAGAGTAGTTTCAAATCGTTTTAACTCATCATGATGTGTGTCATTATGTCCCAATAAATTCGAAACTTTTTCTACAACGTCAGAAGACAATAATTCAGCATTGACCTTGGATATTAAAAAGAGTGAATCGTTATTCAAATTTTCGACTCCATCTTCTGCGAGTCTATCTTCATCGCGATTATTATTAGCTATCTTTTCAAAGCTGCAAATATTTTCTAGTGCTTTAGCTTTAGCTGTTCTGTTTCTTCTTGGAGTAATGTTAATTGCTGCATTATTTTTCACTTGTTTCCAATTTCCGGATACTTTTGGACTTTTCTTTTTCTTTGATATTATTTCGTTCCCATAATATCCTGTATCTTGCGGAACATATGATTCAACCACTTTATCAAAATTTCTCTCTAGAGTATTTATATTTTCTAAGGCTTTCACCTTTGCAGTCCTCGACCTTCTTATAGAAGTGACATCTGTTAATTTTGATTCAACAGAAACTTCATGCACATTACCTGGGGACAAATCAGATGACTCCCCTTTAAGTTCATCTGTTATTTCATGCTCTGGCAAAACAGACCATGGAAAATTACTCTTCACATTAACTTCTTCAATTTTTGTATCTTTATCTTTCCTAAATTTACAACAAGATTCTTCTGTAGGTATCAAATCGTCACTAAATTCAGAAACATCACTAACTTGGTTTGAAAGACCTTGATCACTTGAACCATTTTTCTTTTTATCGATTTCACTATTATATTTTCTCAAAAGATCTTTTATCTCTGTCTCTGAGTCATTAATTTTCTTGCTAGTTAACATTTTGATACTTTCAGTTATAAACCCTATATTCTCATTTTCTTCGATTTCATTTGAAGAATTTTCATTGTTGACCAAAACCTTAAATTCAGCAACTTCCTCCTTGTTTTTAGTTTCAGATTTTTGTTTGTATTGTTTTTCAGCTGATAGAGAATTTTTACATATATTTATTATGTCTGTTGGTTCTAATACAAATTGTGTCGTATTTCCAGCCAATTGATTTTTATCTTTCACATTATTTGAAACATTCAATTCCAAATGACATAAATTATCATTACATACTGTTACAGAAGGGGAATTCTTCGTAATTTTTCTATTTTTAAGTTTCTTTTTTTTGTGAGAAATCGAGATATTATTTTTGTTTGAAACCTTTAGATCAATTTTATTGTTAAAACTTTCAAGATCCAATGTCTGTAATTGTGCAAGACTTAGATCGTCCAATTCTATTATTCCATTCATTTTAAATTTTTTAATTTTACTCGATTTTTTCTGTGGTATATCCTTAACGTCTTCCAAAAGTTTTTTTGTAAACTCTTCTTGGGGTTGTAAATCCATGTGATTCACATTGTTTTCATTTTCTAATATCAGAGGATGCAAATTAGCAACATTTAAATCATTAATTTTTTCATCTTGAGAAGGTAGTCCTTTTTCATTGAATGATACTATAGCAACTTCTGATGAGGGTGGTATATTGGAAACATTTGTCCTTTTTGCATCCCTAATACTTGATGAAATTATTTCAGTATCTGAAGTGAGTGTGTTCTTTGAAGTTTCAAGCAGATAGTTCTCCACACTTGTGATTTGATCATCTCCAAGTATTTCAGAATTACCAGCTGGAGCTAAAGATTCTGAATATAACTCAAAAATATTAGATGTGTTTATAATGTTATCTGCTTTTTCAACTTCACCATGTTTAGATATTTTATTCTTTTTGTGTATCTTAGTATCAACTTCTAACAGTAGTTGTTCATCCTTTTGAATTACAGTTTCTTCATTTTGGGGATTGTTCAGTGAAACAATTACTTGTTCGTCAAATTTAGTATCGATAAATGAACCTAGGCACTCATGAGATAGCTCTGTAGTATTATTTCCATTCAGATAACTGTTTTTGATTTTCTCATTTTCTATTTCTATATGTTCCTGTACAGTTTCATCGTGGCATATATGCTTGATGCTGTTAGTTTTTTTATTATTAATGCCAATTTTACTTAATTCAGATACTCCTTGAATATTATCGGTTGGACCATATTTCGATTTTTCTGTTAATTTGAGATCAATGATTTCTCTGTTTTCCATCTGCAGGGCAAATATATTGGATTGTTTGTATGTTATTTTTACAGTAGATCTCAGACTTCTGACTGGTTTCGAGATATTAGGTTCTTTTTTTGCGTCAACTTCATAATGAGTACTGATCTTTTTTGGTTCGTTCTTAGTATCAAAACGCTCAAGAGATGAATAGCCAATAGAGGTTAATTCTGTGATACTGCTGAAACTGTCATTCCCTTCACAATCAAATTGAGTTACTGAAGTTTTCGTTCTATTTTCATTCACACTTGATGTTGAATTTTTGGTGGCATTTATGTTTTTCATATTTTTCAACAGTATAGTGACATTGGCATTAGATTCGCTGCAATTATATTTCATGTCTGATTCAATAGTTTCTACTGCTGTTTGGGATTGTTGAGATAATACACTGGTAACTATGTTACTACATGCCTGAGTATCACTGGCTGAAGGCATAATATATTGATTTGTCTTATTAACAGACTCAGTCTCCAGATTATTTCTTGATATATCAATGTCAGATTCTGACAGATCAGATGAGTTGAATAGGCTGGACTTATTGGTTTTTATTTTAGGTTTCTTTGGTTTCCTCTTTATTTTGTTTTTATGATTATTGTCAATTTTGTTGAGATAATCACAAGGAGATGAATCACTTGAAGATATTTTGTCAATTTTTGAAGAGTCAGTGATTTTATAAGTCTCGACGCACTTGCTCTCAGTAATTTGGGATTCAACATATTGAATATTCATGTCACTATCAACAACTGAACTTTTAATAGTGCTTTCTGATGGAACTGGAAATAGAGGGATACTTTCAGAGTTTTTTTGTGCAGCTTTTTTCTTTTTGTCGCTAGTTCTTTTCTGTTTGTAACGATTAGAAGATTTTAATTTAGATGCTGAAATAAGCGAATCATGAGAAATCATTGTCTGTGTCGAATTTTCGAATTCATTCAAATCTGGTTTATCACTTGCAAGGTCTGAAACATCTTTCAGAACGATATTTGTCGCAGGAATCGGCAAGTCAAGCTTTATGCTGGAATCATTACGTACCTTTAAAATATCGGGTAGTACAACTGATGCTTCACCTAATTCAGAGAGGAGCGTCGAGGTGTTTTTTCTATCATTCATACTCTGAGGACAAGGAAATAGTTTTTTTTTATATTTATTACTTCTTTTCTTCATTTTTGTTTTAAGTCTCAATGTGATTCCAGTTCTGTCTGGTTCGTCAATTAACTCTTGAGAATCACTAGATTCATTAATTCCTTGAAAAACCTCACTTAGTGAACCTTGTTTTTTCTTAATGTCCGGGCTTTTAACTTCCTTATTGATTTCATTTTTGTTTAATTCTTTTTGTAAAACATTTTCTACAAATGGTAATTTGAGTGTTGGTTCCTTTAAAACAATTTTTGGCAATTTCAAAATTAACTTCGCTTTGTTAGTTTTGTTTTTAACTTTGCTTTTACTATCTAATTTCGTTTTAGAAATTTTCAATATTGGAATGGAACACGCATTAAATGTTTCACTATTTTTATATTCTATTTCTACATGTCCAGGTTTATATTTTTTCGAATCATCTTCCGTACAGATTTTTTCTTCTACTTGTCCATCTTTGGGGGTTAACTCTTCTTTAGATATTGCATGTTTTATAAATAACCTTTCTGTAACTTTTCCCTCATCTGAAACATCCTCATTAGAGCATAAAGAAACTTTATCCTTGACAACTTCTTTTGATAATTTAACAAAGGTTTTCTCGTTATAATCAACATCTGCGTTATCTCTTTCTATATCACGGCCTAATTGTTTTTTGATAGAATATTTAGATTTTCCACATTTACTTGATTTAGTTTCCTTCATTTTATTGGTACTAGTCTCAGGACTCTCATCTGTAGCAGTAGTTTTCCTGGCAGATTTTCTTCTGTCAAATTTTTGGCGTGATTCTTTTAGTGCTACATTTTTCTTGTCACATCTAATGTCAGAAAGATGTTCACTTACTTCTTTATACTTAATCTGATCCACAGTAGATTCCTTTACTATAGTTAAAGGAAATCCTGCTGTAATCAATGTCTTTATAGGGCTGTTGTCACAAAGTGCAGTTGATACTCCATTTTCTCCGTTATTCAATCCTGCATCCAAGGAATCTTTTACACTTACATCTGAATTATGGTCAAGTTTTGTAGTGACAAAACTAATTGGTTCTTCTTTAGAGAACTTATGAACATCATTATTCACGGCAGAAAAGAGAGGTGTAGTTGAAACAATTTGACTCTTAGCTTTCAGAATGACCAAAGGCAATTCATCTTCAGAGTCAGTTGAGGCATATTTTTTTGAATCTTCAAAAACAGATTTTTCTTCAAGGATTATGGGCTCATTTTCAGGTGTAGAATATGACTCACATTGAACAGTATTGGCACGGCCATTAATATTATGGATATTTTCAGAAAGTGCCCTGTTCAAAACAATTGTTTTGTTCTCAGTCTCTTCAGCGACATTTTCTTTTGTTTTTACCTTTACATTCATGACTTTAGGTTGATTTTCAGCAACTTGATATTCAGATAATTGAATTGCAGATTTTGCAGAACAAATATCTTTACTTATTGATAAGTCAGATATAGTTTCATGTTCTTTGGGTGAAGTCGTAACTCTTTCAGTATGCATCTCTTTAATCAGATTTGTCTGAACTACTTCTATATTTTCAGTATTTAATTCAATGTCGGTTTTCATTTCACCCTCTATTCTCAAATATGCCTCCAATTTATTTGAACTCTTTCCAACTTGGTCATTTTTTTCATTTGAAGCCTTTACTGGCACCACTTCAGTGAATCCTGTATTAGACTCTTGGCTTTCATTGTTACTTGAACCTATAGATGTTGCTGTTACTCTAGATGAAATATCTGCTTTCTGTGAATCTATTAATATTTTTATTCCTTCTGATACAGGATATTCCTTTTTTTCTTCTGATACAACAGTAGATTCAATAGAATTAGGATCTTCCTGCAGGTTTAAACTTATGGAATCGCCGGAAGTGCATGTGAGCTTGGTTGAAGTAGATAAATCATTTTCCTCAGGTTGAGGTCCATGTATTTTTGGTGATGCGTTACTTTCATTGTCGGCCAAATTATTCACATTTTCAAACGTCTTTGAGGGAGTCATGAAAATAATTTTATCTTCAATACCTGGCATATTATCCTTCTTCGTAAGTTTTCGGGATTTTTGCTTACTAGTAGTATTTGATATTTTATTAGGTTTCTGTACATTTTCAACTATAGTACCTAATCCTTTGTTATTCACACTGAAGTCTTTATGTGAATAGGCTATGTTTCCTTTAACAACTTCTTCAATAATTTCATCTACAGAATTTGCAACAATAACTGATGGAATTTTCAATTGAGATTTTTCTTTTTCTAATGTACTTCTACTAATACTGGATTCGCAGCGGTTTTCTACAACACTCTGAATAATGTCATCTACAGTAGTCCAAGTTGTCTCAACAATTTTAGGTATTTTGAGGATAGCTTTTTCAGAAATACTGTTTGGAATAACTTTTTGCATTGCATTATACAGAGGTTTCCAGAAATCATCTAATGTTGGAATAGATGATATACTTCTGTTTCTATTTTGAACAAAATGATTTCTCTTACCACTCTGTTCCAAAAATGACATCTTTAAAGGTGATAAATCCATGGCACCATCCTTCAAACCTCCCATTTCTTCATCCGTCTTCTTTTTTGGTTTTGATAAATCCAAAACTTCATTCTGAAAGTTTTTATTGGATTCTGTTTCAAATACAGGAATTTTTAGAATACATTCATTAGGTCTCAGAAACTTATGAGCGACAATTTTGTTATCTAGAATTGGTTTAATCTCTTGTAGTTGTATGAAAGACTCATTTAGAGAAGTATCAGCGTTATATGTTTTAACTTCAGATGCTTTTTTTGTTAACATAGCAATGCAATCATTTAAACCTCTGCTAGGCTTTCTCAATTTACCTTTTATTTTTGGCGAGAGTGCTGATGGACTCAAAACTGGACTGAGCAGAGGACTTCCGTCAGATTTAACAACTGTTTCAATACTCAAAAAAGACATGTCTTTTGAAGAACTTTCCATAACAGAAACATTTGGGGCAGAATTTGTAACTTCTACATCCACAGTAACCACTTTGGTATCCACAGATATTTTCTGCTTTATGTCACTCTCAATTTCACACTCTTTCATATTTGCTAAAGTTACAAAGGCGTCCTTAGCTTCATTATTTCTCAACTCATTCAAAGGATCTTCTAATGGACTTTTAGCTTGAAGTAAATTTTCTGAATTATGCTCCAGATTGAAAATATTTTCAGGTATTAATGATTCTTCTGTCGGTGAATTACTATTTATTACATTCTGTACAAATGCAGGAGTGGATGGTGGATTTTCTTTTGGTTCTTCTACTGATGGTACCAAAATTTTCGGTAATTTCTCTTTTTCTTTTGTGCCTTGCCCTAAAAAAGAATTCAAAGGTTTAACAGTTGCAGTTTTGCTTTTCTCACTTGAAAGTGATGAACTGGTATTGTCTAGTTTTAATTTCTTAACTTTATCTATTACTTTACGAAAGCTACTCCTTAATTTTCTTTTGTTGGCTGGAGATTTTGTTAAAGAAGGTACTGGATTTGTAGTATTTTGTTCTGATTGCTGCAATTTTTCTATTACAACAATAGGATCAGAACCTCCTTCCAATTTTTCAACATCATCAAATTCTTGAGATATTTTATTCCGGCAGTTAAAGGCTTTCCTTATTAATTTTTTCATGCTGCCTCTCGTTTTTTTTCCATCTGATAAAGTTTTCTCAATTAAATCATCAGAACACTGAGGTTGACCTGTATTATTCACAAGATGATTATTCCTAGTTAGCTTCCGCTTAGAAACTGGAAAAAAACTTTTGATGTTTATTTTTTCTTGCAGAATATTTTTGACTCGATTTTCACTTTTGATTTTTCCACTTTTTGCGATCCTTTTTATATTACTGGTATTAGATGCCTTCAAAGGTTCATCTTCAATAATCTTCTTGTCATCACATGTTGTTGACTCTTTTGTGGTAATTCGAGGAGTTGTTCTTCTGTTCATGTTTTTCATTAATTGCCTCTTAACTCTCAATTTATTACTAGTATCTAATATTTTACTCGATAGTGTTCTATTCAAACTTCTCAACGTCCTCTTAGCAGACACATTTTTATGGTTAGATGTACTCTTGGCCACTTTAGACTCTGTAGAACTGTAAGTTGATTTGTTCATTACAATTTTTCCGCATTTCATAACTTGTTTTTTCTTATTTTGTTTTTTATTGAGATTCCTTGGAAAGCCATCTTTCATACATATACTTTTGCGTGATGATCTCTTGGGAGGAAGATTAGCCAGCATTCTTTGAATTGTATCAGCTAGAATGAAATAAGCTGTTAAATCTAACTAGATTTGATATGTTGAAGATATATTCACAAAACAAGTTATTATTTTTGATAATCTTAAATTAAGCAATATCTTACCATCACTTGGTCGTTGCCTGGGACCCTCAAAACGTTTCTTATGTTTTTTCTTTTCAGTTTGTTCAGTCTTTTGATTATTGATTCGTTCTCTTATACGTTTAACCAAACCTGAAATGAAAATATAGCCAATACAAATATGATGAATCTATTTTCAATGAAAAAATAATAAGTATATATTAATACTTAGCAATCATTTCAGAATATGTATATAAATATATATATATATATATATATATATATTTATATATATATATATATTTATATATATATATATATATAGTTAGATATATACTAGCTGACCCGGCATTCGTTGTTCTGCCATATAAATTATTTTTATCTATTCATCTATCTGCCGATGTATGTCTACCTATCTAACTATACATCTATCTATCTAGATAGTTATCTATCTATCTATCTAACTATCTATCTATCATTCTATCAATCTATCTATCTGTCTATCTATCTGCATATCTATCTACCAATTTATTCGACCGGGCAAACGTTCTGCCATATAAATTATTTTTATGTATCTATCTTTCTATCTATTCATCTATCTGCCGATGTATATCTACCTATCTATCTATCTAGTTATCTATCTATCTAACTATCTATCTATCAATCTATCTGACCCGGTAAACGTTGTTTAAATTATTAAAATGGCTATTGAAAAATATAGGTTGTTGATAGAAGGGTGAAAATTTAGAGTTGTATGTATTTTTTAAAGCAACACCATAAAAAAATTTAAATAAAAAATTTTGTTCAAAACATTCATAAAAATGTTAATCATTAGGAGTATGAAAAATATATTACGGCCTATTCTCAAACTGACTATTGTTATTTTCGATTGCCATCTTGCAGCCCTATTGCGGATCTGTGGATAAAATTTAAAAAAATGAAAATCGAGATGCAAAAATAGGGGTTGATCGTAGAAGGGTAAACAATTGAGAGTAATATGTATTTTTTCATTCTAAGTCATGACAAAATAAAAATGACAATCTTGCCAAAAAAATTGAAGTTTATAATTAACAAATAAAAAATAGGGGTTGATCGTAAAGGGAAGAAAATTTAGGGTTGTATGTAATTTTGAATGTTGTAATCATAAAAAAAATAGAACAAAAAATTTTGCCTGAAAAATAAAAATAAAAAATTAAGGATTGGACCTCCCTTAACATTTAGGGGGATGAAAAATAGATTTTGTCGGATTCTCAGACCTAACCGATATGCACACAAAATTTCATGAGAATCGGTCGAGTCATTTCGAAGGAGTTTAACAAATAAAAAATAGGGGTTGATCGTAGAGGGGTGAAAATTTAGGGTTGTACGTATTTTCGAATGTTGTATCATCAAAAAATATAACAAAAAATTTTGTCTGAAAAATAAAAAACAAATTTTAGGGGTCCACCCTCAATATTTAGGGGGATTAATAATAGATGTTGGCCGATTGTCAGACCTACCCGATATGCACACACAATTTCATGAGAATCGGTCAAGCCGTTTCGGAGGAGTATGGTAACTAACATTGTGACACGAGAAATTTATATATATATATATATATATATATATATATATATATATATATATATATATATATATTATATATATATATATATATATATATATATATATATATATATATATATATATATATATATATATATATATATATATATATATATATATATATATATATATATATATATATATATATATATATATATATATATACATACATAAGTATATATTATTAACGAATATCAGGGACTTTAATTTATGTATTATAGAAACCATACACATATATCAAATCATAAATTTACAAATGAATAAATCACAAAATAATCCTATATACACCTACAAAAGAATAATAAATGAGGATACCATCAAAAACCTATGCAATAGATTAGACAAATAAGATTGGAATACAATATATGACTTGGAGGAAATCTAAGTTGAGAAGCAATGGGACTTCATTCTTTCACAGACGCATATAAACCTCGATATAAACACACGAAAAAAGCATTTGATATGCTACTAAGAAAAAAAAAAGTGAGAAATAAAACGGAAAATATTACTTAATTCTGGTAATAAAACAAATTGGTCATGGTAAGCTGTAAAAGAAAAAAAGGTAAAGACAATACAAAACATATTCAAATTGAAGATCATATTAAAGATATTGCTAATGATTTTTTTTTCAGGGAAAGCCACAAACCTAATAAAATAATTAGAAGGAAAAATAAAAAAAGTCCAACATTCAATACCATTGCAGAAGAACAAACCAAAAATACATGTTCATTATTAAAAAACAACTACAGTAGTGGTTTAGATGAAATACCACCAACAACCATCGTCAAAGCTACCATAACTATTACAAAGTACCGACTAACATACATTATCAACAGTTGCCTTTAGTATGGAATACATCCAAGATATCATACGAAAGTACCTACTTACAAACTTTCGACCCTATTGCTACAAAATTGCGGCCTTAATCGTGTAAATAAGATTTATTTCCTCCCCGGGGGCTCAACCCCCCAACTAATTCGTACCAAAAGCAATCCCATCCAAGATATCATACGAAACTACCTACTTACAAACTTTCACCCTATTGCTAAAAATTGCGCCCTTTAATGTGCAAACAAGTGTAAAATACATAAGTTCTTACATACATATATACAGATATATTTTATATATATATATATATATATATATATATATATATATATATATATATATATATATATATATATATATATATATATATATATATATATATATATATATATATATATATATATATATATATATATATATATATATATATATATATATATATATATATAATATATATATATATATATATATATATATATATAAATATATATATATATATAATATATATATATATATATATATATATATATATATATATATATATATATATATATATATATATTAACAAGCAGGTTTCAAAGTGAAAACGTGCTAAAAACTAAAGAAAGCAATAGTTAACCTTATTTTTAAGAAACGTGATCTGAATGAGTATCAGAACAACAGGCCAATAAGCCTTTTACCAGCATTTTCTAAGATATTTGGGATGGTGATTGGCAAACAACTATGCTCTTTCTAAACCAATTCTAAATTTATTCATATAATCAACACGAATACAAAGGTAGATCGACTGATAAGGCCATTTATTAATTTATAACAAAAATATTACTAGCTAAAGAAGACTGCTATCGAAAGCCTTTGATAACGTGAGCCATGGCCTATGTCTTGGCAAAAATGGAACAAATACATACAAGAGGTAAGGCATTAAAACTCATACATATCTGAAAGAAAGAACACAAAGAACATACTTAACAATGGCATAAATGAATGCTTATCAGAACCCAACTCCATAACATTAGGAGTACCACAAGGAAATATACTAGTGCCAATTATCTTCACTCTTTTCATAAATGATTTACACACTGGCTCGGATGAAAACGAAAAATCTAAAATTGTAAATTAAGCAGAAGTTACAAACATCTTATTAAAAGCACATTACAACTTTTCCTGAAATGACCATCATGGTAGAAACGGTACTGAACAATACAGATGATTTATCAAATACAAATTAAGTATGAACGTAGACAAGACAAGCATCATCCTTTTCAAAACCAATCATGATGATACCCCTGAATATCTTAAGATATCAAACTCTAAGATGTAATTCAATAAATCTACAACATTCCTGGGATTGGAGATAAACAAAAATTTAAGCTGGACGGGATATTCAAGAATTATCAAAAAAAAAACTCTCAACAACTTATCATCTTTTAAGAGTAATAAAACAATATCTGGGCATGAAAGCCTTAAAAATAATCTATCAAATAACTTTTGAATCAAAATTAAGATATGGAATTCTTATTTTATGGAGCAAGCTCTAATATTAATAGTGTATTTTCAAAATACAAGAAAGAGCACTACGAATAATTTTGGGAATGAAGGCAAAGGATTCATGTGTACATTGAAACAGGAAGGCCTATTAACATCGACTGCAATATATACAAGAAAGCCTACTTTAACTTATAAAAAAAAAACATTATTATAAAGAAAACAGAACTCATCACTACAATACAAGAACATCACAGATATTATATCCAGCACACAGTCTCACAATAACGGAAAAAGGACCACAATACCAATCAATAAATTATTTCAACCACTGCCCAATGGAAATACGAACAAAACCCAATATTAACAAATACAAAAAAAAATCTACAAGATACTATTGGGTATGGAACCCTAAAGTATCGAGGAATATTTAAAACCTAACTCTCCTGGAAAAATATTTTAGTTGACACAGTTTCATTTCGAATTGTTTACTAACAATATAATGTAACAGCCAGAATTGAAATAAAGGGTATTATTATTATCATCAGAAGTAGACAGAAATCTGATGAAACTAACCCAATACACAATATGTCACTACAGTTAGTTTTACTAGTCGTATTTCACATGTCATGTAAAAAGTTAGTGTTGTGAGTTGTCAACTCCTTGTCTTCTCGATTCTTGGACATTTCAATCATGATTTCAATGATGTAGCAGATATTGTAACCTCTGAGATACCATTCCTAGTGTAGACCACTCAGTTTGATAGGAAGTTCAATAGTTTAGCACATCTTTTCTTGTTCAGTTTTAAGCTGTGGCCTCTTAGGCAAGAAAGTAAATACACGTCAAAGAATTCTAGGGCAACAGAATAATAACCATGAAGGATTTTATATGTCTCTATCAGGTCACCCTGCTTTAGTCTTTCCTTAAGCGAAGTGAGATTGTTAGTTTTTCAATGTATGGTAGATTTCTGATCTAGGCTGGAATCTTAGTGTCCTTCCGTAAAAACCCCTCCAGTAGATATATGATGAAGTAGGAAGATCAAACACCATGAGTCTACTCAAGCCCTGGACGTACATATGCCTTGTAGAGTTTTGCAATCATCTCGATGGAATGATCAACTAAAGGATTTCGATTCAAAAAAAGAATGTTTTGCCTGCTTGAGTGAAATGTGCGTTTCCCATCAATGGTCACTCTAAGATCCATCCGCTGCATCATTGGGTGGTTTGGTTGTTGTTGAATTAATACTGTAGAAGGGAATTATTTCTACCAACATGAAGAGTTGTGCTTTTTTAATCTCATACAGTTCAGGTTACCATTTTTGTCTATTTTTTGGGAATTTTAAGATCTTCTATTGGAGTATCGTAGAATGTCAGTGGGTTAGCAAATATCTTGGTATAATCTGCAAATAATGATATTAATACTCCTACTCAAGTCAGCCTAATACAGCAAAACTCAAGAACCCAAGAACGGAGCCTAGCGGAACGCCACTGGCGAATATGTATGGATTTGAAAGTTCACCCTCAACCCTAGAGAGAAAGGCTAACAGCACCAAAATACATTGAGTTTAGACGAAGAGCGGGAGCCGCCACGTCTCGCAAAATGGGAGCCTGCACCTCGAGCCGGCGAGCCTCGTCACCTGCATTTCGTGCTTTCCACTTTACAAGCTCAAGGAGCCAGTAACTAAAATGGCTTCCTGTGTGAATGGGCGGTAGGTAGAAGCGATAAACGCTCCCACATAGGAGCGAGAGACGTGAAGCTCCCCGTGTGAAAGGAGCGTTACTCTACATATTACATTTTTCAGAAATTGTTCTATTCATCTCAGCAGTCTACCATGAACTCCAAAGTGATGCAGTTTTAAAAGCAATATATTGTGATGGGGTGGATCTGTTGCAGTTATAATGGTGTAATCTCTCGTATTATGATTTTTTAATATACTTATATATAAATATAGATTTATATATATATATATATATATATATATATATATATATATATATATATATATATATATATATATATATATATACTTTCGTCCAAAAATAAGGTTAACCCTATATTTTGAATTATATTCCAAACAGTTTTGATTTAGAAGTTCATATTATAGGAGTGGTTATAAGACATTAAGTAGTATAATTCATTCCATGTCACTACCTCCCAATCGAAATGAATAGTAGAATGGTAACTGAGGTTTATTATGTAACATTTTTTATTTTCAGTCAAAGTTTTTTTCATTTAAAAAAAGGTATACCTACTATATAAATATATAGTATATAGTATATATATATATATATATATATATATATATATATATATATATATATATATAGATATATATATATATATATATATATATATATATATATATATATATATATATATAGATATATATATATATATATATATATATATAAATATATATATATATATATATATATATAGATATATATATATATATATATATATATATATATATATATAGAAAACAGAATTCTTCGTGCTAACGACACACGTTCGTGGCAATAAAATGAAGTGAACTAGGACATTTATTTGAAACTAATCAAACAAACCTCCTAGCGGAGCTGGTTATACGAGTTCACGAAACATCGAAATGCCTCCATATACCTTAGAATGGTGTATGTTAGAAACATTAAGTTGTTTATCACAATCAATGGAAATGATAGACAGTCTGTTTCGCCCTTATTTGGGGCTCATCAGTATCATCTATCCATCGAAAGTGATAACCAACCAAATATTTCTAACGACGTTATATTTTCCTTCCAGTGACTATATGGCATATAAATATGACACAGAGCCACCAGTCGAAAACAAATGGTATATGGAGGCATTTCGATGTTTCGTGAACTTGTATAACCAGCTCCGCTAGGAGGTTTGTTTGATTAGTTTCAAATAAATGTCCTAGTTCACTTCATTTTATATATATATATATATATATATATATATATATATATATATATATATATATATATATATAGATATATATATATACCTATATATATATATATTATATATATATATATATATATATATATATATATATATATATATATATATATATATATATATATATATATATATATATATACATATATATATATATATATATACCTATATATATATATATATATATATATATATATATATAGTATATATAATAATAATAATAAAATGACTTTATTTCACAAATGTGTATACACAGCATTTGCCCAGGCAGGCGAAGATTAGCTTAAAGCTACTCTTTAACTCTTAACCTACCTGGTTAACACGTAAATTAGCTATAAAATAAAATAAACATCATAAGAACACTACAAGAAAAATAAATACTAAAAACCAACAGGAGATAAAACTCCAACATGTACAGAGATAGTAACATACATATCATCATCATTTTCATTTTTATTGCCTGGCCAAGAGTAAGTCCCTAAGAGTATGCCGATATCTAGACAATGAAGAAATAGACATAGTGAACATAAAAGAATTGTAGTACTTTACTAAATTATAAGTAAAGCAGCGCTCGAACATGGCAGAGGAATGCTGTGGCATTGTCACAGTATTATGTCGGGTGTTGACATTATGAACTGATTTTTTAAAAACGATTTTTTTTTACAAGTAAGAAGGAGCTTTAGACCTGATCAAACGATATATGAAGACAAGAAAATTCAACTCAAAGGCGTGATTAATTTTCAACCATCCAATTTGCGAGAAACAAGGTGTAATGTGATCATATCTCCCTCGGTCGAAAATAAATCTACAACATGTATTTTAAATGCGTTGCAATTGACTTCGGGATTCCTGGTCGAGACAAGGGTAGTAAACAATGCTACAATAATTCAAAACTGAAAGAACCAAAGTTTCGGTTAGCTTTTTACGCATTTTGAAATTCAGTATGTGCTTGTTGACATAAAGCATACGCATTCTCATGTAACACTTCTGAAGAAGTGAACTAATGTGACCTTTAAATCTTAGGTTCTGGTCTATAATCAGTCCTAAATTTTTTGCTTGGTCTGACAAGTTGATCTCAACGCCATCCAACTCAAGCCGTATCAAATTCTGAGTATCTGGTCTCTTATACCTGCTACAAAACAGAAGTGCGGTTGTCTTTGATGGATTTATGGTTAAATTGTGTGCTCTCGAGAATTGAGATATCGAACTTAGATCCTTATTTATGGAATCGTTTGCAGCCGGAACATTGTATGGGTCGAAGCAATGAATCAATTGGGTGTCATCAGCATACAACTGCATTGTACAATCAGATACAACATTCGGTAGATCTGAAGTATATAATAGAAACAATAAAGGGCCTAGAATAGATCCTTGTGGTACACCCGATACAATAGGTCTAGATTTAGATAAGTTATTGTTAACGCGAACACGCTGGCTACACTTCCACAAATAAGATTTGAAAAAAGATAGAGCAATAATATCCGAACCAAAATACCCGAGTTTAGCACACAGTAGCTCATGATCAATTAGGTCGAATGCCTTAGAAAAATCTAAAGCAACCAAAAGAACTCCCATTTTCTTATCAATAGCCCTAACAATATATATATATATATATATATATATATATATATATATATATGTATATATATATATATATATATATATATATATATATATATATATATATATATATATATATATATATATATATATATATATATATATATATATATATATATATATATATATACAGGGTGATTCCGGAGGAAACCGTCAGATTTTAGGTGAAGTTTACACTAGTTAAGGCAGTTTCAAAACAATGTTTGGTTTATGGTTGGGGACCTTTACTGAGAGTCTACAGGGTGATTTTTCCGATTCGACCGATTTTTATTTTATTCATAACTTTGGTATGGCTTGATCAATCTTGATGAAATTTTCAGTGTAGAACAATATGATTATCTACTTTCAATAATTCCAACACTTTTTCAAAAATACACGGGGGGAATTATGATAAGTTCAGATTAAATTTGCAGGTTGAAAAAACACCCTGTACATTCCGTTTTCAAAAATTCGCTACCTGCTTCAGATTCTACCATAAGTTTACATTACCGGAGCGTTTTCATTTTTTTTGGCACACGTCCAGTTTTCCTTTAAATTTTTTTAAAATATGAACAATATCGTAATTTCGCTCCAAGGCAGTGAGGATATTCTGAACTAGAAAATATCTTTATACGTACCTACCTAAACCAAAAAATCTACAACTAATACAGAATAAAAATTCGGAACATATTATGAAAGGCAAAACTAAGGATTAACACAAAATTTACATAGAATGTTCGAAATGATTTCCTCTTTTTAGAATACATATTCGCGACCTTTTTATTAAATTACCAATTGACCTTCTAATGAGGGATTGATTTTGCTTTAAGATATTACATTCCTCGAAAATTCTTTCAACTAGGTGTTCTCTACTTCTAATTTCAACCTTACAAACTCTTGTTTTCAGATGTCCCCACACAAAATAATCTAAAGGGTTCAAATCAGGCGATCTTTGTGGCCAAGCAATAGGGCCTCCACGACCAATCCATCTGTTCAGATAATTTATATCCAGGTGATTTCTCACATTCAATGCAGAGTGAGGTGGTGCTCCGTCATGCTGAAAGTACAAAGAGCGGATATGTTCATTTTCCAATAGATTTGGTAAAATATTTTCCAAAAAGTTTAGGTAAATTTCACCATGTAATCTTTCCACAAAAATGTGAAGGCCAACTAAATTTCCGTCTTTTGTTCCAAGCCAAATATTGGTAGAAAATCTGTGTTGTGTATTATGACTTTTCTTCAAATGCGGGTTGTCTCTTGCCCATTCGTGGGAATTGTGGATATTAAAAATTCCATTCTTAGTGAACATAGCCTCGTCGCTGAATAGAATACGAAAAATAAATCGTTGGCGACTAATAACCCAGCGACAAAATTGTAATCGTTGGGGCAGATCTTGTGGCAACAGTTCTTGAACCTTTTGGTACTGGTATGGATGGAATTTTTCTTTCTTCGAAGTCTTGCACACTTTGCTCTGCGAAATTCCTAATTCGGTACTAATTTGACGAGTACTAATAGACGGTTCCTCCTACACCCGTTCAACAATTTGATTGGAAATTTCATTTTGAGTAGGCCTATCAATGTGCTCTGCCTTACTAGGAAATTGCCCATGTTCTTTAGAATAATGGAATACTCCAAAAGTACCTTTATTTGGTTGACGTAGGTTGGGAAATCGTCTTTGATATTCCATTTTGGCTTCATTTCCATTTCCATCACAAAAACCATAAACAAAAATCATATCTGCATATTCCGCATGAGTAAATAATTGTGGCATGTTGAAATACACTTCTTGTGGCAGATTATTTATTTAATATTCTGCGGTTCACTGTGATCGTAATCATGGATCTCAACGAACTTGATTTAAATTGAGATTTAAGTTTCAAGGAAAACTTTCAATTTGATAATAACTATTTTTCGTACATTCGTGAATAAATATTTTACCTACATTTTCAAGACAATAAGTGAGTTCATTTTTGAACGAAATCACTTTATGTTTTAGGAATATTCTCTTCATAGAAAACCGGAAGTGTGCTGAAAAACACCTGAATAATGACTCAATTTTGTGTTAATCCTTAGTTTTGCCTTTCATATGTTTCGAATGTTTATTCTGTATTAGTAGTAGGTAGTAGTAGATTTTTTTGGTTCACGTACGTATAAAGAAATTTTCTGAATTAAATGATTTTATACATATGAATAATGAGAATAATGAGCGATCAAAAATGAATTTCGAATTTGCAAAAACTACTTTAGGACTTAGGAAGAGAGTATCATTGGACGATACAGCTATACTATCTAGTTCAGAATATCCTCACTGCCTTGGAGCGAAGTTACGATATTGTTCATCTTAAAAAAAAATTTCTAGGAAAACTGGAGGTGTGCCAAAAAAAGTAAAAACGCTTCAGTAATGTAAACTTATGGTAGAATCTGAAGCAGGTAGCGAATTTTTGAAAACGGAATGTACAGGGTGTTTTTTCAACCTGCAAATTTAATCTGAACTTATCATAATTCCCACCCTGTATTTTCGAAAAAGTGTTGGAATTATTGAAAGTAGACAATCATATTGTTCTACACTGAAAATTTCATCAAGATTGATCAAGTCATACCAAAGTTATGAATAAAAGAAAAATCGGTCGAATCGGACAAATCACCCTGTAGACTCTCAATAAAGGCCCCCAACCATAAACCAAACATTGTTTCGAAACTATCTTGACTAGTGTAAACTTCACCTAAAATCTGACGGTCTCCTTCGGAATCACCCTGTATATATATATATATATATATATATATATATATATATATATATATATATATATATATATATATTTTTTTTTAATTGCGATTTTCATTATGTTTATTTTTCATCCAATCAATTATCAAAATTCAATCGTAAAGGTTAATCTCTAGGCAATAAATTTTGAACGGCTGTAAAGTTGTAAGGTCGAAGCTGTTATTTTTTCAGTACACGAAAAAATTAAGAGTGGCTTACTCCAGTAATTGCTGATAAACGTCGAGTGCTTAATTCAGGATTATTAGCAATTCACACAAAAAAATACCATGTTCTTGATCAACAGTTAATATGAAATGTGCTTTTCGATATAATAGTATTAAAATTGTTTAGATTTATAACAATTTGTTTCTAAATGTTGAATACATCTATTTGTTTTAATAAATTACACTTAATAAACAAGTTATTTTTTTGGTTAATACTGATTTAAGTTTAATTTGTATAATAAATACAATTCTATGACCCACAAACACCGACATAATACAAAATATAATCGAAACAACTATGCAGCTTTATGTTTAACTTTAAATATCTCAAAAATAATGATTTTATCGTTACGAAGAAAGAGTATGTTATTTACATAGAAAGTATTGGAGAATCGAAAAATTGTACTAAAATGGAAATTCCGCCAGTGGCGTAGAATTTGGGAATGGTCAACCAATCACAATAAATAAATATATATATATATATATATATATATATATATATATATATATATATATATATATATATATATATATATATATATATATATATATATATATATATATATATATATATATATATATATATATATATATATATATATATATAAATATATATAAAATAAGTTTTCAGGCAAACTGAAGGTGGTCGATTTTCTCACATGGATAGAAACAAAACATTGAGACATGCCAGGCACAGTTGTCATTGAAATAAAAATTTCAGGGGAGATAAATAGAGAGCTTATGCTCAAAAATAAATTAATAAGTGAATCAAATAGTATTAGTTAAATTTGGTGTAGGGAGCAATCAAAACACAGATAAATGAACTTCAATGAATTCTGTTTTCTGTGTGAATGGGACCTTTATATCGATAAGTGTTTTGGACCTTCTGGTATGGCTTTTCTTTTGGTCTTCATATGAGAGCAACTAGTTGGTTTTTCTGAAATTTTCACAGAGTGTACACTATTGATACTTAATTCTTGCTAATAACAATACTCCTTTCTAAAAAATAATGAATTTAGTTAGCCAACAATTATTTTTTTTCAATTTTTAAATCACTTAATCTTAAAAAGTTTTAGATTAGAAAATCTAATTATTTTACACTCAAATGTAATAAATAAAACCCATGAAAAATGCTACATAACCAAGTACTATCAAGAAACAAAAAAAAACTCCAATACACGATTTTACAAGAAAACAATAACAAATTAAACAAACATTTCCAGCAAGTTCAAGGCAATTCTTAACCACAAAAAAGCTTTACTAACCTCTCCTCTTTTTCCTTGCTCCAAACGGCCTGTATTTGCATTTTTTCCTAGCCAACATCCAAGTCCAATCTCCTCCACACTCTAAAATGTGTCTATGTAATTCAGCGAGAGCATTACATACTTTTCCACATTTAGTGCACATCCTAGCTTCACTTCTGCGCCAAAGTTTACACTGCACTGTGTCTTCAACATGCCCTACTTTTCCTAAACCTGGTATACACAAGTGCCTATATAGTTTACTCTGATTCCCAACAAATTCATAGTGTTGCACCCATGCATTCTGATGATACAAACTTTTATGTTCTAAGAGAAGCTTCACATTTGAAAGCTTCAAACCACAAGCTGCACACACATATATACGGGACCTAGCCCACTCTCCAGATAATTCCACCATTTCATTCTTAGCTCTAACTGTATTTGTAGGTAACTCATAATTTTCAGTTTCTTGAGATGAACAAATTAACGCTATTTTATCAGATTTATCAATTACCTCTTCATTGAGAACTACAGATGTTCTCCGAAGTTCCAAATAGTCGGGAAATTCTGAAATATCTACTTTATCTAGAAAGCTTTCCACCTTTTCTAATTTGATTATATTGTCTTTATCTTCTCCAGTTTCTGAACTGATTTTTATAACTTCATTCAGTAGGTCTTCCATCAATGACCTTACTTCCTTGAAACATTCTTCACTTATCTGGTTGGTAGATTCAGAGTTCAACTTATCTAGAGCTGCTTTTTTAGTAGCTTCTTTTTTAAGATCTTCGAAAGGACCTCTGCGATCCAATATTCTATTCAGTTCATTCCTTTGAACTTTCAATTTGTACTCTTCACAGGTAGTATATTCTAACATCTCCTTGGCACTTTTTTGATCATTCATAACCTTCTGCTGGCGATCTTTGATAATTAATTGGGTCCACATATCTAATTTACTGAGATCACGATTTTCTTTATGTTCAAGGATACTTGCTTGATACTTTCTTCTAGTTACATACTTATGTCTAACAGGGTCTTGTCTAGGCTGTAATTTTTTCTTTGAAGGCTTTGACCCATACTCGATTTGGGATTCCAAATCTTCCCCAAAATGTGGAGTCAAAATCGAAGTGACTGGAGTTAGGGCATTCAAAGTTAAATCACAACCAAAATTTTCTGAACTAGTACTTGTAACATCCTGTGGTGGTGGGTTTTTCTCAAAGTTTGATATTCTATTTTCTGATTCTTCATTTTTGAACAGTTTTCCATCAAGGTGATACATTAAATTTTCCTGAATATTGCACTTAATCCGACTAAAGAAAGCCTTATCAAAAACATCATCAAATGTGAGAGAACTTATTTTTAGATTATCAATTGAGTGATCGGTTATCTTTTTGACCCGATAATAGTTATCAAATTCTGGATAAGGATTCACAGAGCTGCTTTTATTCTTTTCTGAAGATTTAGATGAAGTGGTTTCATCTGGTTTGACTGACTCAAATGATGCTGTTCGTTTTTTACGAACAGGAACTTTAGCTTGAGCCGCTTGTAGTCTCTTGCTTCTCTTCAAACCGATTTTGGAAGCTTTTATAGTTATTTTCTTATTACGGAGTTGACGGTGGCCTGCTTTGATTTTAGAGTGAAAAGCTTTTTCCTTAGCCATACTTCTGGTCAATTTCGGATTGGACTCTTTGATATCTTCATCAGTATTTTCGGATATTCCTTTCGTTTCAGTATTTTTCTCAATATCCTTTTGAATTTCGACCAAGCGAGAAGTTTTCTGCCGTTTCTGTATAGATAAATCGGGATGAACCTTTGTATTGTGATCGTTTAAAAGTGACAGATTTAAAAATCTTTCTTCGCAAGATAGGCATCCAAAATATTTTTCCGAATGATCGGAGATAAGATGTTCCAAAAGCTGACTTAGAGAATGTTCAACAGGCAGCTTATCACAATGACAACAAGCTGTTGTAGTAAACTGACTCTGCAATTTACGAGAACTTAAGCGCCTACTCTGTTTTTCCGAATGACAACGTTCCACATGCTTCTGCCTCAGATTTGAACTAACAAATGTCCGGTCACAGTAAAGACACAATAGTTTCCGAGATATCTGTTTAATCTTCATGCCAGAAGTCTCCGGCGCTTCAATTTTGTTGCTATTATGCCCCCATACTGAGCTAATTCTATTAAGAGGAACACTACAAAATAGGCTTGCTTTCGATGACGTAGCTGAGATATTCTGAACGGCATCCTCATCCCCTATATTACTGGTGTTTGATATCACTGATGAGCTGGAATTGCAGGAAGATTTTCTAGGCGATGACGAAAAAGATTCGGAACCAGAACAATTGAACTCTGACTTAAATGTATCTTTTTCCTCTTCATCTTGTGTATGGGTGGTATTGCAGCTGAGTGAATCCACATCACTGTCCACCATGGCGATTCCAATTCTGGAAAGATAATTTCAAATTTTATAATACATATCATACAAAAATACGGTTTACTATGAAGAAATTTGTTATGGTGAAAATAGTGCATAAAGAGAAAACGAGATACCTCCATGAATCGGTACACGCTAAGATACCAAAGTTAATTAACTTGTGCTGAACTACTTGTTAATATTCGACAATTGAACGTCGAAGTCCTTTTTGTTGCTGGACTAGCTCATTTAGCCAACTAAGTCAACACTAACATTTCTATATTTTTCCGGCAAAGATACTAACAAAATTTTTCTCTTATATATTATATAAGTGAGAGTGAAATTGTTCACAGTGTACCTTAATAGCTCCGCTGAATTAATTTAGAATTAGTCAAGCACCATCCGCATGTTAAAATTGATAACAATAAAAGGTTGATTTACAACATCGTTAATAAAAATCGATGAAAGGACTATTGAAGTTTTTATAAATCAATGTAGTGACCATCTTCTGAGCAATGCAGCGTTTGTTTCAAAAATGAATTATACTACACACCTAATTAAAATCGACAAATCAAATATTGCCTCAACCGATTTTTCGAACATGTTTCGATAACATACTCATATACAATTTTTATTATATAAAAAAAAATAAATATATATATATATATATATATATATATATATATATATATATATATATATATATATATATATATATATATATATATATATATATATATATATATATATATATATATATATATATATATATATATATATATATATATATATATATATATATATATATATATATATATATATATATATATATATATATATATATATATATTTATATATTAAAGTATATTGCGCGCAAAGGGATTGTAAAAGTTGGCAAAAAGTGAGAGGAGTGCAGAAAGCTAGAATTTATATATGTCACAAAATTTTTTTATGTAATCGTTGTTTAAGCTCATACAGCCAATTTCAAACACAAAATATACAAATTTAAATCTTTAATGAAAACAATGGTCGAATTATTTCAATATTGGAGTCCACAGTCTGTATATTGAATTCCTCGACTGTAAGGTACATGTGCGAATATTAGTCAAAAGAAAACCAAGATCATCGAAAAATCGATATCACATCAGAGGAAAAGAATCGCCGAGGTGGAGCTGGCTGTATGAGTTTCGACACCATGATATTCTCATATATCCTTTAACATATTCGCTGCCTATCGGCGTTATCCGTATCCTCGCCGACAGTGCGGGTAACAATTTTGGAGTAATAGGGTTGAAAGTTTGTAAGTAGGTATTTTCGACAGATATCTTGGATGATGTTTGGTTTTGGTTCGAATTGGTTGGGGCGGTGACCCCCCTGGGGGAAGAAATAAATCTTGTTCACATGATAAAGGCTTAATTTTGAAGCAATAGAATTGAAAGTTTATGAGTAGGTAGTTTCTTATGATATATTGGATGGAATTGGTTTTGGTGCGAATTGGTTGGGGGTTGACCCCCCTAGGGGAGGAAATAAATCTTATTTACACGATAAAAGGCGCAATTTTGGGACCATAGGGTAGAAACTTTGTAGGTAGGTAGTTTCGTATGATATCTTGTATAGTATTCATTTCGATGTGAATTGGTTGGAGGGTTGACCCCCCGGAGGAGGAAATAAATCTTGTTCACGCGATAAAGGGCGCAATTTTGCAGCAATAGGGTTGAAAGTTCGTAAGTACGTAGTTTCGTATATCTTGGATGCAATTGGGTTTGGAATTGGTTGAAGGGTTGATCCCCCGGGGAGGAAGTAAGTATTGTTAACACATTAGAGGGCAATATTTTTTTGTATTTGGAACAAAAATCATGAATGAATAGAATTTTCAAACTGGATACGTTGTGAAAACCTGCTTTTCTAATGCAGCTCGCTGCGAGAGTTTTTGACATATTCTGCTGTACTTAAAAACTCGATAAATATGGATAGTGAGACTGGACCCTCAGGATAAAAACCTTTTAAGTTGTGTGTCAAAAATGCCATAAAGGTTTTTAACTTCGAAATGGAAATTAAGCTAAATTGTAGCGACAAAAAGTGTGCCACAAAAAAATTAGGAAAGATGGAAGTGAACAGCGCTAGGTTTGTCCAGAACAGCATGGTTCGTGTGGTCTTCAACAAACTACTAACTTTTTGGACTTAATCAAATCATTATTGTCTACCAATCGAGTGTGACGACCATGCCTCATTAACTAGACAAAACTTTCAGACGAAACATGACACATAGTAGGTATGTTGATATAATACAACATCTGCCATCAGATTTATCTGCTAAATCAAAATTAATAGGTTATGTCTAACGCTAGCCCAGAACCTTTTTGTGGTATAGAAAAATACGCCTGTAAGAGTGAGTTTCGGAAGGAGGAAACTGAAAGAGAAACACTCTGGCGGAATCTTCCAGGGATGGATCACTCCAAAAAGTTCCACCGGAACTCTAAAAGTGCAAGATCCAAAGGATATCTGGATCTCAGTAAGAATAAACTACACGTCCTCACTTGCTTCCTTACAGGACACTGCCGCCTTAGAAAGCATCTGATGAGAATAGGTTCATCAGAAACTGACGAGTGTAGGGAGGAGGAAACTCCTATTCACCTGGCTACAGAATGCCTCGCCATTGCAAGCCAACGAAATGGTTTGGTCAAGAAACTTGTAGGAGTGAGGACATAACCTCCTTGAAGCCTTCCCAGATATTGAAGTTTATTAATACTCCGGAACTAGAAGGCGAGCTATAGGTAGATGGCATAGTACAGAAAACAGCTCTGATGGGGGGTACAATAGACCATAAGGTCGCAGTACAACACAACCCCAAACTAAATAAATAACGCTAGTTTCTTGATGTAAATAATATTTCATGATATATTGTCTATTAATAAGGAATATCGAGAATAATTAAACTACAATCGAATAAGATAACCGTGAAATTTGTTTGAAAATAGTTTAATTCCTGTAGTTCCGGTAGACATGATTTTTAACACTAAGGGAAAATGATGAAATCTGAGATCCAATGACTTCCCAACAAAATGTTGTCGGAAATAGCAAATTTACCCAGATCATAATCGACATTTTTTTAGATCTTTATGGCTTCCCCGTATAAATACAACAAAATGAATTGAAAGTAAATAGAATTTGAAGTGAAAAAACTTAAAAATCGTTAATTTCACAAATTTTTCAGATAAATAAATTCGTATCGATTATGAATGAGTTAATTGAAATAATCAAATTATAGACACCATAACAAATAGTATATAATGGTATTCACAATAATATGCTTTTCGTGATTTCTCACTGAAAACTCATATTACCTACATCGTTTATTTAACTTTAACAAATTGTTTTAGTGAAAAACTAAATGTTTTAGTGATAAAAAAAAAATTATTTTTCATTACTTAATAATTATCTCAGTTTTGCTAATGAAAGAATTCGATTTTATTTATTTTCATCAACAAAAAAAATTTCCATTTTGAAATTCGTATTACGAGCACTTTCAGAGATGCAACAGTGTGATGAGAAACATATTCACATAATCATTTCAGAACTTTTCGGTAGTTTGAACAACACAGCATAGTACATAACTTTTCTTTGTTTTTCACATAATAATCGTCGAAATGTAATATCATTTTCAATAACTTACAACTCATGTCAGCACTAAAATGTTCACTTGACTACACTTTAAAATTGAGGATATTTAAATAAATTAAAAGCCACAAGCAGTTACAAATATTTCAGAACTAATTTTGCTGCAAATTCTTATTCAACGATTTATGACCGAAATATTTATTTTTCGAAAAATATAAACTGATTTGGAATTAGATATGTCCCTTAGATCTAAATCAGATGTTTACATTAAGCCCATCATTCAACATACTATTTATAACCTCACAAAAATGATAGCCTGCAATTACGAATTGATTCTGAGCATTCTTATATCAAATTAAGTACAACTTTCATAGCGAGTTTTAGGGTAATATAAACTCTATTGATATTCTTTTACTCACCATAGTATGATTAACTGATTTTCTTATAAAAAATATTCAGAATTTTCAATGCCACCATATTTAACATGAAATACGTACTTTATCTTCAACTTTTACACGTTGGTTTTTTATAATGAATATCTGCAAACACGAATTTGAATCTAATTTTAAACACAAAGTTTCAGAAGAAAACCTACTATGCATTGCAATAGGCATTTTTACCTGCTTACTAGTGCTTACCCCCACACAACAAAACGATTGTACCTCTTCGCAATCGGCAATCTGTACAATGTCAACCTAATGCGCAGGAAAGGCATATTTCTAGAAATTTTAGGTAAAATAATTCTACAGTTTTTACCTGGTTACTTACTTCAATTCCCCTTAACAAATAATGCAAATTTTAACAGTAGTCAATTGGTCATGATTATAATATAATTATAAGTGATCAATTTTACTATATCGGAACTGATTTACTAAATTCACACGGATACATACACACATATGTGTGCGTGCATATATATATATATATATATATATATATATATATATATATATATATATATATATATATATATATATATATATATATATATATATATATATATATGAAAAACTTGGTTCGCGGAATGAACCGCGTAAAAGATTTTTCAAATCTTTTACGCGGTTCATTCCTTAACCAAGTTTTTCAAATACTTCCGACCGCGGAAATCTTTCTGAATATATATATATATATATATATATATATATATATATATATATATATATATATATATATATATATATATATATATATATATATATATATATATATATATATATATATATATATATATATATATATATATATATATATATATATATATATATATATATATATATATATATATATATATAAAATGAAGTGAACTAGGACATTTATTTGAAACTAATCAAACAAACCTCCTAAATGATTAGTTTCAAATAAATGTCCTAGTTCACTTCATTTTATTGCCACGAACGTGTGTCGTTAACACGAAGAATTCTGTTTTCCATATATATATATATATATATATATATATATATATATATATATATATATATATATATATATATATATATATATATATATATATATATATATATATTTATAGATATATATATACATATATATATATATTTATATATATATATATATATAAATATATATATATATATAAATATATATATATATTTATATATATATATATATATATATATATATATATATATATATATATATATATATATATATATATATATATATATATATATATATATATATATATATATACCTATGATACCAGTGCCACGAAATATTTAGGCATTTACATTGATCAACATTTGAAATGAGATACCAATGCATCATGCATTGGTGCAGTCACAACTGTCGTATGGGATCATTGGATAGGAAGGTGTCTTGGGTTGTCATAAGAAATGCTTGGATATTATCCAAAAACACATCTTGAAAATTAAGTATGAAAAAGATTACACATTTCTTAGTCAAGAGATACGCGAGATATCAAAAGCATTGTATATTAAGGCCTTGCGACAGCAGCATCCCCATCATCGAATTTTCAAAAAATTTTGTTGCCCGCCCTTCAAAACAAAGTTTCGGTCAAAACAAATTTTTTGAAAAAATTTTGTCCAACAACCCCGTTTTGGAAATTCAATGAAAATAATACTCTTTGGATTGCCTAAAGCTAGCCCATTTTTGCCCACCCTTGAAAAAACAGTTATGGTGAAAACAAATTTCTTCATGAAAATTGCCTCCAGCACCTCCATCTTATTTCGCGTGAAGTAAAGATAATATTTTATGTAATTTGACATCTATCACATGGGCAATTAATTCCAATCTTTGGGCAAACCAACCACAGTCATAGATTGTGCAAACAGTTATTTGTTTCTATCAAATTCGGCCGTTTATGTATAATGTCGGCTGACACTGAGTCTCACTTATTCCGAGTAAACAATGAATTTCATCGAATGGGCAATTAGCCCATTGGTAGCCTTGGGCAAACCAACCACAAATATACATTGTGTAAAAAGTAATTTTTTATAACAAATTTGGCCGGTGCTGGCGAATGTCGATTAAGTCTCACTTATTTCAAGTGAAATGAAAAAAAATCTGGAAAAAGTTATCTTTTATCACATGGGCAGGCAATTTCAATCTCTGGGCAAACAAATCTCAGTCATATATTGTGCAAAAAGTGATTTCTTTATAACAAATCCGGGCGGTGAAGTTTAATGTCGACTGAGTCTCACTTATTTCAAGTAAACTTAGTGAAATATAAACAAAAAATGACTTTTAACATATAGACAATCAATTTCAAGCCTTGGGCAAACGAACCACAGTCATAGATTGTGCAAAAAGTGATTTGTTTATAACAAATTTGGCCGGTGAAGTATAATGTCGACTAAGTCTCACAATTTCGAGTTAACTTTGATAGTTATTTAAATTTTAATACATGTGTTTTCTGTGCCTCTCTAAGATAAAAGCTGACAAGTTGCAATTAAGCACTTCTTGCTCACGAGAGCATTGTATAATCAGCACACAGAGTATATATCATTTTCATACTTTCAACATGTAATAGGCAGCAATGTTTACTCGTAATGGCTGTGGTTCATTTGCCCAAAGCTTGAAATTGATGGCCCCTGTAACTATTTCCAGAAATTTTTTCGTTCCACTCGGATACCTAGTCGACATTCGACCGCACACGCCGAATTTGTTATAAAAAATTACTTTTTACAAAAATTTTTACTGTGGTTTGTTTGATCAAAGTTTGAAATGAATTGCACATGTGATGAAAGTCATTTTCTGTTTATATATTTTTAAGTTTACTGGAAATATGTTAGACTTAATCGACATTACACTTCACCGGCCGAATTTGTTATGAACAAATCACTTCTTGCATAATCTATGACTGTGGTTCGTTTGCCCAAAGGTTGAAATTAATTGCCCATGTGATAAAAGGTAATTTTTTCCAGAATTGTTTTCATTTCACTCTAATTAAGTGAGACCTAGTCTACATTCTCCCTTACCGGCCAAATTTGTTATAAAAAAAATTACTTTTTACACAATGTATAACTGTGGTTTGTTTGCCCAAGGCTAGAAATTAATTGCCGATTCGATAAAATTCATTGTTTGTTTATATTTTTTTCAAGTTTACTCGAAATATGTGAGACTTAGTCGACATTATACTTCATCGGCCGAATTTGTTATAAACAAATCACTTTTTGCAAAATATATGACTGTGGTTCGTTCGGCCAAAGCTTGAAATTGATTGCCCATGTGATAAAAGGTAACTTTTTGCAGAAATTTTTTTCATTTCACTCGGAATAAGTGAGACCTAGTCCACGTTCGCCCGCACCGGCCAAATTTGTTATAAAAAAATTACTTTTTACACAATGTATAACTGTGGTTTGTTTGCCTAGGCTAGAAATTAAGGGCCCATTTGATGAAATTCATTATTTGTTTATATTTGTTTCAAGTTTACTCGAAACATTAGTAGACATTATACTTCATCGGCCGAATTTGTTATAAACAAATCACTTTTTGCACAATATATGACTGTAGCTCGTTTGCCCAAAGCTTGAAGTTGATTGCGTATGTGACAAATGTCAATTTCTGTTTATATTTCACTCAGTCGACATTATAAATCACCGGCCGAATTTGATATAAACAAATAAGTAACTGTGCACAATCTATGATGTCGTTCGTTTGCCCAAAGCGTGGAATTAATTGCCTACTAATTACGTGAAAAATTATCTTTACTTCACGCGAAATAAGATGGAGGTGCTTGAGGCAATTTTCATGAAAAAATTTGTTTTCACCATAACTTTTTTTAAGGACAAGCAATATAATTTATTTGGTAGGAAAAAAATTTGACCATAACGTTTTTTTGGGCATAAATGGGCTAATAGTGGGCAATCCAACCGCAAAAAAATTTTGGAAAATTCGATGATGGGGGTGCTGCTGTCACTCTGGATATTAGACAGATCTATGCGAATAAGATGAACATCCAACAAAAGAAGATACCTACCTACCTTTGCTATCCAAGGAACACATATATTCGACCAGAACAAAAAGAGACAACTATAAGAGAAAGAAAGCGGAAAAGAGATAAGGACAGAGAAGTTGCACTTATCTTGCTCCAAGAATATACCCAATAGTACCTAGACAAATAAGAGAGCTTAGAAATATAAAAAAAATAAGAAAATGGTTCATCAGTGAGGATCGCTCCTTAGTTCACAGAATGATTTACTCTTCATACAACAAAATACACCTGATTGTGACAGAAATTCCCGAACATGACGAGAGGCCCGATGAAGACAAAACTAAACTAATTGAGACGAAGAATACCAATTAAGAAATTTATAAAATTTTTTGTTTTGTTGTCGTTAGAATCAAATTCATTTTTAACTGTGCACAGTTATCACAATAACTCACAGTGTTATATATATATATATATATATATATATATATATATATATATATATATATATATATATATATATATATATATATATATAAGGTAAATTGCCAGTCATTGACACCCTCCCAATAATTGACACCGTCATCTTTTTATTAATTTAATAAGATATCTACAAGCTTATTGCCAATAATTATGAGTATTTACAATTATCATAGTGATTTAGCAACACTGCTCTGGTCGGACATGTTGTTCCCTTATTTTGTTGAGACAGGAGTACTGTTTATGTTGTAACGTGTTCTAAATTGTAACCCTAGTCACTAAAATTGTTAAGGTAAGTACTATTTAAAAAAATAATTCTGACGATTGTAATTCACATTGAATATTACAATTCATTATTATCAATAAATTTTTGACATTGTCCTAATGAAAAATACGTTATGATGATGAATATGCGGTCAATCATTGGCAGTGATTGATATCAGGCTCATTATTATTTTCTGTGTATAAAATTTCATTACCGAATACCGCACGAGGCTAAATTATTTCGGTAGATTTTTTCTCGCTCATGAATATTTTCAGAAAACTAGTTTTCTAAATACTTATGCATGAGCTCGAAAATATTTACAGAAATAATTTAACCTCGTGTGGTATTACAAGTGAAAATTCATCAGAACTTTTCAGTTATTTTTAACTTTAACAATAATATTGCTGTATATTGATATCATTTGATTATTAACATAAATATCAAGTTTGAATTGAATTTATCACTTTACAAAAATCATAATAAATGCAAATAAGTATATTGAATTTTCACTAATTTAACTAAATACACGTAGGACGTGTTTTGATATGATGGTACTGTTAATTCATCCGATACAAAGTTTTACTGTAATGTTACTTTCTGTATAATATAATGATGGTACACGTGTCATATGATTATTTCATTGAATTAATGAAAATTCTAGGTATATATTAAGTATTTGTATTGATTACGAAGTTCATTAATTTTCATCTCAATTCAAAATTAGGAAAATAAAAATGTTGCGAGAAATTTAATAATTTGAACAATATAAATATCAGTATTCGAAGTTAAAAATGTTTCTATATTCATTGCAAGCGGCAAAGCAGATTGACTACCTTGTCTGAATTATTAGCAAATCGTAGCGAGGCTATGACCTACCATCGTCGGCAATCTTTACTACTTTCCTGTCTAGTTAAACTGTTAGCTGTTAAATTTAATTTCATCAAATCACAACATAAAATTGTTCCAACATCTACATGTCATGTGATTGTAAAACTCTGGGTAAAACTATTTAAAATTTAAGGTGAATTCAATCTGAATTTGATTTAAAAGGAAACATTTCGAATATGTGGAGTCAATTTTCAATAACTCCAAACTCATGACCCATCGTATTACTCTAACTTTCAACGTCTTAATTTTAAATTCATTTTTGAAAGTATATTGATATCTGCACTCTCGGTCAACTATTATAGGTATCAAACTGTTAAAAAGCTAAGTATTACTTTCACAAGAAAACAATTATATTTCATAGGTATACGTTTGATGAACTTGTGGAAGAAGTAACCCGTTCGGTTTCTAGTAGTGTATCTCAGATTTGAGAATCAGTGTAAGCATATGTTATTGGAAGCCTTTTATGTGTCAAACAATACTGAGAATCTCTCGGAACGCCCACTTTACTAGTAACTAGTTAACACTATTACTACACTTCTAATTCACGCCCACCAAGTTTGATAAGTACTTGTGAAAAATCAACTGTTTTTTTATTTTCAGGTTATGCAAGAAAACAGTGAAATATTCAACAGCGTATTACAAAATTCAGTGCAGAAACAAAAATTTAAACTAGTTATTGTCTTCTGACAAACACTCATGAATTTGATTGCCTTATTTTCTTGCTTAGCCATAGCTATGTTTTATAGTTTGTTTACTTTGATAGTATATGATATACTTATATTATCTTTATGTGGCAGAATTTCAAACAATCCAGAGAGCTAAAAAAACTCGTGAGCTGCAGAGCTCCATCACTAAAGTCGTATTTTTCGCGCGAAATGCATCGCGTCAAGATGCGAGATCGAGAACGAATAGAAATATATTTTGAAAAATCACGCTTAAATAGCAAACCCAATCAAAAAGTAGAAAATGATTTATTGTATTAAAAAAAATTCGCATCGTGCTTGAGTGAATTGAGGAAAGAAGTTGAAACCAACGAAGGAACTCACCTGAACATCAACTCAATTGACACACCAAATTTCAACCCTCTATTGTAAAAAATAAATTCGCGAAGAGCAGGTCGAGATGCGTTTTGAACGCCTCGATTCCACCTTAATAATAATAATTATTATGATAGGTGAGATATTATTATAAAGTTCACACTTTACATATAAATAAGTAAACTTCATACAGATTTTTGTCGCAGTCAATCACAAAACTTATATGGAGCTAGAAAAACTAACTTTTAATAAAAAAAATTTGATAGTTTATGAACAACTTTGAATTTCTATTAACTTTAGGAGTATGCATCGAAAAACTAGTCATAGGTTCAAGATGACTTCATGGAAAATAAATTCCACAACAAAAACTCAATCCCTTACTTAGTCCATGAAAAAACGACAGTCGAAAATATAAAATTTGAAATGGAGGTCTACTTTATACAATAATTTATCAGGAATATGTTCAAGTATTGGTTAGAATAATATTGCACTCTGGGGTAGGTACTTACTGTACCATTTATACCTATTACTTAAGTTTCGTTATATGGAAACTCTCTTGGGAAACTTGGTGAATTAAATTTTTATTAATGTTGCTCTACTTTGTGGATTTTTAAGCTCATTTTCGATTACCAAATATTTTATATACAAAACTATGTAAGTTGTTAATCCCAAATAATGAAAATGCATATTACTCAAAATCCACTGAAACATTGAGTGAAAACGAAACATTTAATATTTCCTACAGAGTCACCTGTTGAAATTTTTCAAATTGCAGTTACAATTTTCATTGTCACAACGAAATTACTCCAACAAAGTATTTACCACCAATATTATGATCATTCAAGATATTTAAGATTGTTAGTCATTTTCAGAACAGTGATATCAAAACGTCGTTTCCCCCTTTCAACATACGGTCGATTTATGTTCTGAAGAAAATATTATAAATTGCATAAACCGAAAAAGTCTTGATATTGATGAAAAATGATGGAAGTTCTTCATACGTAAAGATTTTCACCCCCGCCAATAGTCTTTGAGTAAATTAACAACGATCAGCCATTGGGTGCCGTGCGCCTATGATTTCTCATTTCTCACAAAAATATATATATTTGACTGAATATGATGTTCCTCCGAAGATAACAAATTACAAAATAAAATGTTGGATAAAATTCCCACCCTCCCTAACCGGTTAATTTTAAATACATCAAGTATTTGATTACAGGTTTCTGTACTGCTTACACCCAGACTGTCCCAGACCACAAAACTGATGACCAAAGTATGGAAATGGAAGACTAAACAAGATGATCAATAAGTAGATACGATCTCAGCACGTCATTTCGCTATAGAAAAATTAGGTAGAATATTTCAAATTTGGAAAACTTGCGAAGATAAAAGAACTGATAACTTAACACCCTTCTAGCAAGGACATTTCACATCAAACTGTCAACAGTAGTCAGCTAGCGAGAACTCACTTTAATTAGGTTAATCCAAGATTTCAGGATCTGTGTCTACCTTTGGCGGGTCGCTGATGCACCTTCAATGGAGGAATCGCATCCATATCGATACTTTAATGCACGTTTAAGGTTAACATCAACAAAAATGCACCACACTTTGTTTTAATTTAGCAGAGGGCGAAGCTCACCGTAAACGCAACATTATGACGGTCTATCTTCACGGCGCATCAACGTTGCCACTTCGAGCGAGTGGAAATGCTTTCTCTAGAAACTAACAATGGTTCATAGTTATAATATAATTCTATTCTTAAATCATAAGACGATTGTCATTAGGTGAATATATGTTTGAGTTGGTATACGTAAGGTATATGCATTTCTTGATCAAAAGCTATTAAATTTAAAAATTTTCAACAAGTCAGTCGCATTGCTTAAAACTTTTCAAAGTGATGATGTTCAATGGAAAATGATTTTCCAATAACTCAGTAAACTTTGATTTGAGTGACAGAACAGAATATAAGGACTAGTAATTGATAAAAGCTAAATGAATCTAAGTCTACAAGTTTCTTGACTGAGCTGTCTTCATCAAACATCAAAATTATTTTCAATGATTTTATTTCCTGAGAACAATAATTCTGGATTTGGTTGATTATGTTTTTTTAGAATAAGAGTAATTTATTATTTTGTCTTGGCATAAGGAAGGAGAAAGAACAGTTTCGTTTTTATCATATGAATCACATCATGTAAAATTTCGATATGGATACTTACTGAGTTTATGAAAATGTGAAACACATTTTAATTTATCTTTTGTGGTACTACTGAAAAAGTTATATATTAATATAGTTATTTAATTTGGTTTATCAAGAATATTGAATACAAGAATAATCATTGATATATAATTTAGATACGGTTATAAAGATTTATATTCTACAAAAAAGTCTATCTTAATATTTAATGAAATAATCAAGGAGTAAAATCATACTGATGCAAGGTTCAGTGCCTTTGAGTATACATTGTTACTACAATGGATATTACTAATTATTCAATTTTGATACATATATTGTGGAATAAAATCATTCGAAAAATCACGTAGGCCTGAACCCATAAAATATCTAAATTACCTTAAAATCGGCAACGCCGCGGCGCATGGGAGACGCGTGCGCTTAACTGTTTCTAAATCGCATAGAATAGAACCACACTGACAAGTAGTTAATATAAGAAGTGCATATTCCTAAAATTTAACGAAATAATGGCAACCCTACAATATATTGTAATGGAATGGAGCTCGTATACTCTTCATTTGATTCTATTTCATAATTGTATAAATTAGTATATTAATTATTTTATGGGCCTAACAAAGTATGAAGAGTGAATCACTAATTATTCTTGAAAGGAAAGATGCGTATAACTGGGTCAATAAAATACTATCACTGTAAACTGTGACGGCGCGTTATGGATTCACGATTTATATATCTATATATATATATATATATATATATATATATATATATATATATATATATATATATATATATATATATATATATATATATATATATATATATATATATATATATATATATATATATATATATATATATATATATATATATATATAATATATATATATATATATACTCTATATATATATATATATATATATATATATATATATATATATATATATATATATATATATATATATTTATATATATATATATATATATATATATATATATATATATTATATAATATATATATATAATATATATATATATATATATATATATATATATATATATATATATATTATATATATATATATATATATATATATATATATATATATATATATATTATATATATATATATATATATATATATATATATATATATATATATATATATATATATATATATATATATATATATATATATATATATATATATATATATATATATATATATATATATATATACTTGCCATATTTTTGGTGGGTGAAACCGGGACACATTAATATGTGACGGCTTTACCCCAGTAGAGCCATGGAAAATGTTTTAGAAATCCGTAGCAAAATGGTGGGTTTTAAGCCTCGCAGGTGGCGGGAGAAGGAAATCTGGAACCCTAAATTGTTTGTTGTACACACCTTTTAAAAATGAAAAAGGAACTTTTGCTACTCAAAAATATACCTATATATTTTCCTTTTTGATGATAATTTTCGAAGACAGAGAAGTTTTAATTGAATGAAGTTTAAAATACTTCATAAAATTGTTTAATTGAACCATTACTATAAGTCTTTTATCTTCTTGTAAAACTACAAATTTTTGTCTAACTTCAATTTTTTTGCCAAAATAAAAAACCATTAATTAACAATATTAATTTTGCTTTCAAAACAAAGCGCTGACGTCTATCTGTCCGATAAAGTGATAGTGTATACCTCTCCACTAGGTAGCGCTCTCTCTTCTCATAGGCCTGTGGTTATAATAAAACTACTTACAGCCACTATTCATTACTTTGTGCATCTTACACCTGTTTTCCGGGACATCGATAAAACCGGGCGGGACAGCGGGATAAGAGCAAAATACCGGGACTGTCCCGGTCAAACCGGGACGTATGGCAATCCTATATATATATATATATATATATATATATATATATATATATATATATATATATATATATATATATATATATATATATATATATATATATATATTTAAATTTAACGAAACAATGGCAATCCTACAATATATTGTAATGTAATGGAGCTCGTATACTCTTCCTTTGATTCTATTTCATAATTGTATAAATTAGTATAATAATTATTTTATGGGCCTAACAAAGTATGAAGATTGAATCACTGATTATTCTTCTTGAAAAGAAAGATGTGTATAACTGGGTCAATAAAATACTACCACTGTAAACTATGACGGCGCGTTATGGAATCACATATATATATATATATATATATATATATATATATATATATATATATATATATATATATATATATATATATATATATATATATGATACACGATCGAAAATGTTATTTCCAACAATTCCAACCAAAGTGTAAAGAAAAACATTTTTTATGAATTATATATATATATATATATATATATATATATATATATATATTAATATATATATATATATATATATATATATATATATAATTCATAAAAAATGTTTTTCTTTACACTTTGGTTGGAATTGTTGGAAATAACATTTTCGATCGTGAATCATAACAAAATCATAGGATACTGTTAACGGTTGTCTAACATAAGAAACTCCCATTTTTGAAATTTCTGCTTATAATAACCAAATTTTTGAAGTTTGTCTATTTTTTATTTATTTTCTAGATATAGACTGTTCCCGATTTTGAATGCCATATTGAAATCTGAAAGGAAAGAAAAGGTTTTGATTTTGTTTACAGGGGCACCGAAATAAATCATATTTTCCTAGATTCATTTTTATTGCTGGGTATGCATGTGTAACTATAATTATTGCTTGTTATGATTTTTTCATATTCTGAATTCCAGCGAATATTTGTTAGATTATTATTTGTGATTTAATCTGTATTGATTATTTTTCTTTGTCAAATAAATTGGGCCTGTGTATGTATATTAGGATAAAATTTTTATATCTGCTAGATCGTTTACAGTATAGTGAATTTTTTATGAATATGCAAATTTTCTCTATTCTTGAAATAATATATCAATTTCTAAAATATTGAAAATAAAACTTCACAGTTTTCGATTTTCACTATATTTTGTTTTAACATGACAATTGTTTCGCCAAACACAGTGACTTCTTCAGATGTATATTACATACCTATTATTGGTATGTAACAGGGCCGTAGCCAGCACTGCTTTCTAGAGGGGGCTAAACAAATTATTGAGGGGGCTTGTTTTTTACATAGTACTAAAATAAATATACATGAAAAAAATTAAGGAATATACAGCTTTTTCTGTCTTTTTACCTAGAAAAGTATACTGGAAAACGAATATTAATTAAAAAACATTTTGGAAAAATGAAAAAATTTATTCTTATAAAAAATAATAAATAAAAAACCTCCAGAGGGGCGTCCCCTCTGGCGCCCCTCTGGTTACGGCCCTGGTATGTAAAATATATCTGAAGAAGCCACTGTGTTTGGCGAAACAATTGTCATGTTAACAAAATATAGTGAAAGTCGAAAACTGTGAAGTTTTATTTACAATATTAAAATGGAGTTTCATAAAGTATCGGCCCAATTGATTAGTTAATTTCTAAAATGTTTAAATTGTCTTAGTTTAAGTAAGTACCTATTGATCATTCGACACATAGTGGAAGTATATCCTCTAAGATCATATGCTGGCCCCTACAACCAGTGTCGGGGCAATACCTTAGTTTGATACATTTCGCGAGGTCCTCTTCTCCTTTCCCAACATGCATCGGCTAACTTTTGACAGCTAATATTCTATTCATTGTTCGCTGTAAATTTCTTTTTTTTTGTCGCAATTATCTCAACAATGTAGTGGTCCTATGTAATTAACAGACAACGACCAGTAAATTTTTATCACCGTTTTTCATCATCACCACTTTTCGCCAGCAACATTTGACGTTCATTTTATTTGCTGGTATTAAAAATCTGTTTTATACCTACTTTTAGAAGACTGTATACGTTGTTCGCTATCTTCATAATCAAACATGTTTTTCTTTTTGGCTACCCTTTTATTTTTAAAGTCTTTAGGCAGATCTTAACTGCTTTTCTAAATGAATTGATGAGCGTCAGACAAACACTTTCCAATACAGTTAGTCGATATTATTTGACCCAGTCACATTATGTACGCATTGTTCAGAAGCAATGATTAAATGGACTTGTACAGATTGCCATAATTTGCTCATGATATTAGCACGATAGCACGCGATAATATATCATACATAACATGTGAAGATATGATAAATTCTAAACTGACCATTTTTTCAGAACCGAATCACAATCACTCAGTGTGTCTGTTTGATTTTTCAAGCTTTCGATGCATTGAACAATTTCGTCAAATTGCAGTTATATAGCCTTCACTTCCCCAATTCGGATATCCCACCTGGTGTCTGAGGAAGGCTTTATAGTAAGCTTCAGTTTGCCTTTGATTAATTTCCAGCGTTTGGGAACTTAAAAACAGCAAATAAATTTTCCCAATAAAAACAGAAAATGGTTTTTTTTGCACCACAGAAGAATTTGCTGCGTTTATGCCCTAGAATTTATGTATACTTAATATTCGAGTTTTAACTCCACAAGAAGTTTTCTTCTATTGTGATGATTGATGTATTACAATATCTTAAGATAGCTGACATTTGTTCAATTCTAATACAGTCTCTAGTGCAGTCCAGCAAAGAAGAATACTATATTGTCAAATCACATCATCGATAACTGTTATGATAATATAATATATATATATATATATATATATATATATATATATATATATATATATATATATATATATATATATATATATATATATATATATATATCAGTGGCGGCTCGTGAGGTTTTGGTTTGAGGAGGCTACAAGAGGTGTTAAAAAATACACCATAGGCGAAAATTTTTAGGATTTCAAGGTCAACCGCCTTATAATTTACAGAAAATCAAAGTAAAACAAGCACCCTAAGCTATTAATTTGTTTTCACTTTCGAGTGTCTACCTTGAGACCTACAACTGCTATTTACAATATTCACAAAAACTCTTCTCAGCCAATTAATCAATTCATCTATTCATCAAATTTTTTTTTCTTTCACAAAATAGGTACCTACCTACCTACTTAACGAATTTGTTAACATCTGGTGAGAGCAAATAAAAAATTATTATATATTTTTGAAGATTAGCGGGATTCTGCGATCTTCAAATTCTTCAATTTTTTGTCTTTCGCCAAAAGTTTTACCAATTCCTTCTCAATAGACAACAAACTAATATTTTTCAAACGATCCTGGCTCATTGAATTTCGTAAATAAGTTTTAATTCTCTTAAGAGTGGAAAACGAGCGCTCTACGGAAGCCGATGTCACCGGGATAGAAACAATTAGACATAAGAGTTTATAAACTTGGGGTAAATCTTGATTAAAATCATTATCAAAAAGGTATTTAATAGTCCTCACATGATTTTTATTTTGCCCCAAAATTTCATTGTCATTATAAACAACACACTTTTTATGGCCACCTTATAAAAAAAAGTGTATTTTTGACATAAATTTTCCAAAAGGTTATCTGGAAAATTAGCCGAAAATCCGGTAAACAAATTTTTTTGAGTAAGTCGAAGAAATGCAGTTCTTTCAAATCAGAGAACCTTAATATTTCTATTTGACCCCTAATAGTATCCAAAATTTCATGAAATATTTGCTTATAGTGAAGCTCCATATCTGCGTAACTGAATTTCTTTCGTTTTGGGTAAATTGAGTCGTATCATCAGTAGTTTGAAATACAGAAAATAGTTTTTTAAAATAAACTTCTGCACGAAATTCTGAAATTTTTTCCAAAAGAAACTTGAGCCGATTTCGTGAGTAAATCCTCATAACTTAGTGCACTAAAGTTATGGGATAACAAATATTCCACTAAGTCACCATTGAAATTTTTGAAATTAACTTCAGTAACCAAACTCATTTTAAAACAATACGCGAGCAATATAAGTAAACACGCTGCTGTTTTCGTCGGCCATTAGACACTATAGTTGTGATTGGTCGACATTGTATGAGACTGGGCTCTATCGTTGTTGCAATTTACATGGGTTTTGCTTTTCTATTGCAATGAAGTATTCATTCGGAGTATTTGCACCGTTGTTTGCTTTTCTGTGGCAGGCATATATATTAAAGTTGAGAATATACCTTTCTAAGCCTTCGCAGCGTTGCCACAAATCTTGAAATGAATGAAATGCATTAAATGTAAATACCTTCTATGTTAATTAATAAATTATATTATAACATGTAGGTTGAAAGGAAGGTAGGTGCATAAAATAATATGATTTTGATTAATATGAATATGCTGAATGCTGACTATTCAATACTATTCAATATAATATATTAGTGATACACGGAATATTATTGAGGAGGCTCAGCCTCCTTAGCCTCCTTTGACTAGCCGCCCCTGATATATATATATATATATATATATATATATATATATATATATATATATATATATATATATATATATATATATATATATATACGCGAGGCCTTCAAGTCCGCGAGGCCGTAGGCGTGGCCACTGCCTACAACGACTTCCTGGAAGTAACGGACATTGCTGTCGAATGCGTTCGAAATTTGGATGTTTGTAATCATTCTTTGTGTTTGTTTGTTTTATAACTGTCTACTATGTTGTTATTTTACCTATGTATCTACTGTTTATTCAGCATATTTTGTACACTACTGACGTGATGTATTGCCATACGATGAATAATAAATAAGTAGGTACCTAAGTAATGATTTTCATTATTCTTATATTTTCATTTTATAGTTGTTTGTGTTTTCGAGTGTTTTTCATCCAAATTTGTTGAAGTTTGTCTGATATGAGATTTTTACAATTGGGTCAGGGGCAGTGGCAGATTTCTAAATAGGCTAGCCAGGCTAATGTCAACGGCGGAAAAACGGAGTCTTAACTTAGCCAAATGTTTTTATCAGTAGGTACATTGATTTAACTGAAATATATGTTTTAAATGGTTTACCCCAAGGTCACTACTCATAATACTTTCTTCTTTATTAGTTACACTGTAGGTGTAATATAATAGGATATTTGGACCGTTTTATCGAAATTATTGGGACAATTATTGCTGCCTAGTGTTGATCTTTATGGTACACGTTTCTTGTATTATGGTTACTTGACTTGCAAAGATTTCTATTCATTATAATTATACTACTATTCTTCGTGGTTCATTTTGATAATCGAACACGCTGTTCAACGTCATATAACTAAGTTTACCTTGAATCATAGAATAAAAAAATTATGCAAGCAGAGCTCCTTCATTTCTCTCGTTTTTTATCCTTTTCATATACAAATTCTTAACCACCTATGATCATTTGGAAGTGCTATGGATGTGAGCCAATCCTTGAGCATTCGGAGAATCATGACATCTAAACATTAAAATGACGGCTAATTAGCAGAATAGTTGAATCTATCAAAATGCACTTGTCTTACACTAACTCAATCCAAGTACGAAATTTTAACCGCCGAACCCAATCTGGAAGGGTCATTTAGTTGTGAAAATTTTAAAATTCCATGAACAAGCACGCAATATCTATATTGAAATATAGACAGTTAGGAAAAAGTTCAAAACAAAAAATTGCACTACACAAATCTTCTCTAATTATATTCACACTTCAGGGCGGGCTACACACGGACGTCGTTGTCTTGATACATCGACGTGCATCCAAAAACGTGCAACTAATAACATATAAGCCGATTACGTACACACGTACGTACAAAACCATGGTTTTGTCGAGTCTAGCAAACTGTTTGGCAAGATGTTTGAGGAAGAGGAATATTTAGCTCTAGTGGCAGTGGCAGGTACTTATGCACTTGTGCAAGAAAAAAGAAAATAAAAATCGTCGCGGAATGTGGTCTAAAGGCTGGTTTCTAGAAAAAGAAACCTATTTGTAATTTTTGGTAATAGTTACTCCATTAATAAAACTTCAAGACACATCACCAATAACTGCATTGCTCAGATATTTAGCAACTGAAAGGAATTACCAAGATTCAAAATTTTTTACTATAATATCTCCGAAACCCTCACCGTATCACTTCTCTACGAGATCAAAACTTTTTTATTTTCTTTCCAAAACCCACCTCGAAGAATATTGATTTTAGAGAAAACTGTACTATTTGCGTTGAATTATATTCAGCTTCTTGATCAATATTTTGTATGCTTCATTTTTTTATTTCGATCTAAATAGTGTTTTGATATTGGCGTCCGAAATTAAGATCGTAGCGCCGGAACGGCTAGTATCGGTACTAGAGCATGGGCCATTAACGGATTGTTTACATTGTTTGTAATGGTATTTACGTTGATTTCGTTTTGAGTTTTCGAACGTTTATCAGCGTAATTTGTGTTTTTTTTGGTCTTTGTATTTTCCTGTGATTTATTGTGTTTGGATTGAGGACAATTTTATCTCTGTTCAACAGTAGATAACCTACCTACATCAAGTTGAAATTTACTATGAGTTTTCATCATTGAACATGAATTCAAGCGATTTCAGAAAACATCAACGCGGCGTTCATCCGAGTTGTGCATTCAAAAACGTACGTTTTTGCATCCACATTAACGTTATTGGTTGCAAGTTGATGTATCAAGACATCGACATCGACGGGCGTCGATTTCCCATATTTCTAACTAATTACTTGATATAATCTAGGGTGAAGTTGGCAAATTTTAAACGTTAGTAACTTTCTTATTTCTAATGGAATGCTATGTATATTTTTGCATTATTAAATTTGCTATTAAATTACTTCTTGATTTGTATAACCATTCCCTATACCTAAAATTAATAATAACAAAGATATTTCACAATTTTGTAATAATTTATATATCAACACACCTGAGAAATCGACTAGCGAGTTATTTTGATTTATCCATGGAAACCAATAACAAAAATTATTTGAAATCTAATTGTTTCACCTTTTCTTGTATTTGTTCAGTTGAAATGGATTTTACGCGACAAGAAATGATAAAAATGGTTTACTGTATTGGAGAAGCGGATCGAAATGTTCTGCTAGCTAGTAGAATTTATCATCAAAAATATCCAGAATCTAGATTGCCCCAAGTGATTTCATTATTAAATTATATTTTTGATTTTGATTCAACTACGTTTTGTGATTATGTTATTAATAAGCATTGATTACTTTCTGTATAACGCTGAATATTATTTGGAGTAACTGTTGGATTATGCGAATGTATACTCCTCTTGACCAAAATGATAATGTCAAACTTCACATTGCATTTTAACATCAGTCTACTACAAACATATGGAGGGTTCAGAAGCCAATCAGTGTACCTAAGTCATTAACTAACTTAAATTATAACAGATTGACTTACACTGATTGGCACCCGAACAAACTCATTCATTTATTTCGAGGCCAGTATAGGTGCTGACATCTGTGGTTAGATGATTGAAATTATGACTTACTTGTACTGTCAGTAGAAAAATTGAGGAATGAGGAACAGGCTACAATACGTAAGTCACTTTGAAAACATTTTGACTTACACTTAATGGCTTCTGAACCCTCCATATGTTGTTTATAAACAAAAATAATTATTGAATATTAACGTCTTAGAATGCAGAAGTTTCATGCTATTATAAATATTATATTTAACGCAATACTATTAAAATATAGTCCAAAACTAATAAATTTTTTTGAAATCCATAAATAAATGACTTAGAAATGGATTGTTAAAGTTTCCTATTTTAGTAGGGAACGTGTATGGTCTCTGGTTTGCCTATGACGTCATTTGACCTATCCAAGACAACAACGTCTTGAGATAAAGACGTTGTTGTCCAAGATCGCCGCACCACGAATCATTCAAGTATTAGTTTCAGAGTCGCACCAGGGCTCTTGCTTCGTTCGTGTTTATTTCGTTGTTGGTTTATTGACGTTAAATAGCCGTTTGTTTAGTTTTTGTTTCATGTTAATGGAAGGAGGCATAACAGAAGAACATATCTACTATTGAAAATTAAATGCCCGCTGAAAACTGAAACCATGAAAACAAAAACCATGAAAAATTCTTCTGGCAACCCCATATAAAAATTAACGTTTTTAGTTATTTTGTTTATATCGTGGCGATATTGCGGCTTGATTGTATTTGAGAAAGAACTAGCTGAACTTGTACTGTTCTGCGAAAATATTGATGCTTTTGAAGGAGAACTGCTAAGTGACTATAGTCTTGATGGAGAGTGCTAAGGAGATTCATAAACGATTTGGGAGCACTTATTTCCTGTACCTTTCACACTTCATTTCTTGTGTTTGTTTGCACTGATTAATTTTTCTGTGGAGTTTTGATATTGACTTGACTTGAACTCCTTGGTTTCTCCTTTTGTTTGGATGATTATCTGATTCTGTAAAAGTAATGTCCTCTGGTAGCGGATCCTCCGTTTCATTTAACTCCTTTTATCACACTCAATCATTTCAAAAGATTGTAACGAAGATGATTTACTTGAAGTCAGCGGTACTTCTTTTGTTTATAGGTTTTCATAAAATACGATTCGAACGGCGCAAGTGAAAAAAAAGGGAACACACGTGTTTCATTCCTCCCTGAAGTATGTGTCAGGGAGGCGGACAGCTTGAGTTTGGGATTAACTCCTTCAGTCAGATAAGAGGATACCCTTGTATGTACAAGTGCATTAAGGATAGGTGAGACGGGATATTTATGGAACATAGGAAGTGTGGGTAGGGTTCAGAGGATTAATACTGGCCCAGCATTCGCCTTATAAGTTTGCAAGCAGTGACTTACATTACCATGAGGAAACCTCTGAGAAAAACTCATGGCAGAGGAGTCGGCCCCGGGGTTTGAACCCGAGACCACTCAAATACTAGCCAGCGTACCTAACATACTCGACTAACTAGCTTGGTGGCGCAAGTGACTATACAACAATAAATTTGTACGTACTGGGCGAATAGGCGCTGTGTCGTCTAGTAGTAGGTACAGGAAATGAAGCTCAAAAAATGACTAAACCTCGCAATTTTTTCGTCCTGCATCGATTTGAATGAAAATTTGGAATTAAGCTCATTTAACCCTCTAGTTCATTTTCTACATCGTTCCGTTGTACGCTTTTTGTTTTTTAAGGGTGAAAACTACCCTTAATTGAAAAAATTTATAAAATAACATTGTAAACCTTAAGATGGGTGGAATTTGGTTTGGATTAGTTTAATAATGATTGTTTCATGCTTTGGAATGCAATTTCTAATGTTTCAACCCTTAAAAATCCACCCTCGTTAGAGTTTGATATAAAAAAATTATTTATCCTAAAAGAAGGATTTCGTCATTCATCGATTTGCATAAATACTTGGGATTAGGATCATCTTACCCTGTACTTCATATTTTATATCATGCTCATGGGCGTTGATTATTTTTAGAAGTAAAAACTACCCCTTTAAATTATAAAATTACATTGCAAAATCTTAATATAGGTGAAATTTTGTTTGAATTCGTGAAGTAGTGATTGTTTTATGCTTTAGGATCATTAATCATTTTTTAGGATAAATAATTTTTTTTATATCAAACTCTAACAAGGGTGGATTTTTAAGGGTTGAAACATCAGAAATTGTATTCCAAAGCATGAAACAATCATTATTCAACTTATCCGAACCAAATTTTAACTATCTTAGGGTTTAAAATGTTATGTTATAATTTTTGACAATTAGGGGTAGTTTTCACCCTTCAAAAATAAACAGTGTCCATGAGATATAAAATTTGAAGTAGAAGATGAGACGAGCCTAATTTCAAATTTTGGTGCAAATGGATGCACGATGAAATCGTTGTTTGAGGTAGATACTTATTTTTACATTAAGCTCCAGCAAGGGTGGATTTTTAAGGGTTGAAACATTAGAAATTATATTCTAAAGCATGAAACAATCATTATTCAACGAATCTAAACCAAATTTTACCCATCTCAAGGTTTACAATGTTACTTTATAACTTTTTACAATTAGGGGTAGTTTTCACCCTTAAAGAACAGAAAGCGTACAACGGTGCGATGTAGAAAATGAACTAGAGGATGAAAGAAACCTAATTCCAAATTTTCATTCAAATCGATGCTGGACAGCTGGCAAGGTTTTGTCATTTTATGAACTTCATTTCCTGTCGCTCCGAACCATGCTATTCGAATGTTTCGAAAGAAATTTTATTGGTTTTTTAAACATAGCTCCTTCATTTTTAGTGCCTTTTTTTTGTAGGGCTTTACAAGAGCTATAAGACTGTGTGAATTAAATTCCTTAAGATCCCTTAGTTTTTAAATGAGGTAAGTTTAAAGGGCTCGAATAAGGTGATGTTCGCTTGTAAATAGATGTTTTAAACGGCTATATCTCACCAAATATTCACTATACAGAAAATCTATGTACAGGAATATTTAAGTCATTAAAAAAGCTACAGTTTAGTGCTCTATTATTTTTTTCTTCGCATCTCCAGTAATTTCGGAGATATTTTGGAAGAAAGGGTGAAAAATACGAAATCGCAAAAAATAGTTTTTTCTTTAAACTACAATTTTTCTGAAATTAGGAGTTTTAAATTGGTCAAACTTCTTGAGTGTATTGAAAATACATATATAAAGAGAACTACAAAAGACTGAAGATCAATTTCAATTAGGGGAGTAGTAAGGGGGTTGTTTTCACTGATTTTTTCATAGAAAAAAGTAGGTACCGACATTATTTTGATCATAAGTCGTTTAATGTTCATGCTAGAAACTTTTGTTTTTTTTAGTTTGAAAGGTCTAATTAAATACTTCAAAAAAGTTTCAATGAGTTTTCTTCGAAAAATGCAAATTTTTCCTGTTATTTGACTTTGAATCTTTCAAATTATGCATTTGGCTGAAAAAAGTTAACCATTAACATGCCGTATCTCGGTTCGTATTGGTCGTAGAAAAATAATTTTAAAAAAATTTTTTTTTTTTTCAAAAGCTACAATTTTGCTCTCTACCAGTTGTTTGATAAATGCATAGTTTTTGAGCTATTAGCAAAAAACTTTTTGAAAACATCGATTTTTCCGTCGAAAAACTGTTACTTTCAACCGCGAATAAATCAAAAAATATTAGTTTTACGAAGAAAACGTAAAAAAACATTTTTATCTTATAATTACTTTTCCCATCGATTACTATAGTTAAAATGTAGAAAAAATTTTCCACCCTCGAGATGGGGTGGCAACCACCCCCAAGGTTTTAGCGTACACCGACATGATGTAGAAAATGATCCTTGGGCTATTCTCTACCTTCTGTGAAAATTTCACGTAATTCCATGCAGGACTAAAAAATTGCGAGCCAAAATGCTTCATTCCCTGTACTATAGGTCAAATGACGTCACACGATAGAGCGCCTGTGGAACGAAATTATTCTTACAGGCAAAACTTCAAAGTACCATAACTTTTTTATTTCTAGAGATATTTTACTGATTCTTTCAGGTTTTTGTTTTATTTTACTTAAATTTTTATAATCAGTCTATTAAAAAAAATGAAAACTTCTCCATTACTATTTTTTCAATATTTTTTCAGATATCAGATTTGGGTGCTACAAACCTAATGAACAGAAAAGGTGACACAATTAAATTTTAAACAATTTTTGTAATTGGTATCCATGGATACGTCAAAATAACTCGCTAGTCGATTTCTCAGGTGTGTTGTATAAATTATTACAAATTTGTGAAATATCTTTGTTATTATTAACTTTAGGTATAGAGAATGGTTATACCAATCAAAAGGTAATTTAATAGCAAATTTAATAATGCAAAAATATACATAGCATTCCATTAGAAATAAGAAAGTTATTAACGTTTAAAATTTGCCAACTTCCACCTAGATTTTATCAATCTAATGAGTTAGAAATATGGGAAATTTTGACAAAGAATAAATAAATCAATGTTTTAAGGTTATAAAAATCCAACACATACCAATAGACCTACTAACAACGAAGTTATAGCCTATTTTTGTTGAGACGCAACTGTGAAAATTTTACGAAAAAAATTAATAACTCGAAAACTGTTCATTTTAGGTGAAAAGAATAATCAGACAATTTTATTATAAATTACTTAAGAAATTCAAGAATCAAAAGATATACAGGGTATTCCATTTGAAATAACAAAGTTGATATCACTTCCGGCAAAACCGGAAGTGCAATTTTCTTCAAAATAATTTTGAAAAATAGACTTAGTCAGATCATATTTGCCCTGAAAATTTATTATCGATATCTTCAATGACAAAAAAATTATTTATGGACCGATTACGTAGCTCTGGGTCACCCTGTATATATATATATATATATATATATATATATATATATATATATATATATATACATATATATATACATATATATATATATATATATATATATATATATATATATATATATATATATATATATATCTATATATATATATATATAATTACTGAAATTGAATTCTCGCACATCACTTGGTGAAACATCATAAAGAATAAAGTATAAACTTTGAAATAAAAAACACTTATGTTTCACAATATAAAAAATATTTAGATACTGTATTTAGCAGTAACGAAAAGTCGACATGTTTCGAGTTATGAACTCATTATCAAGACTGACTACAGGAGAGTATTACATCGTATTTTATAAAACAGACAAAAGCAAAGGTGATACCTGAAAATCAATTTGTTCGTTCACTATTAATTAAGTAATTGACTATTATGGGCGGAACTTATTTCGAGAATTTCAAGAAGGTCAAGGCGCTTTCCTTTGTTACCTGAATGTAACAATTTGGTTTTGTTGAAATCCAGGAAGTGATTGAATTTTATACAATGCTCAGAGAAGCCAGTGGTATTTTTGTTTTGTAAAATTGACTTTTTATGTTCTTCAACACGAATATTTATATTCCTTCCTGTCTGTCCAAGTAAGAGAATTCAAATTCCTAGCAGTATGAACGTCCAAGAAATTTAAGATACCGTTTTCGTTTTCTACTTCTTTTGTAAATTGAATCGAGGAATTTGAATTCTCTTACTTTCAACATTTATAGAAAACCAACCTTCACAGATACTTTAATTCACAGCGACAGTAACCAACACATTAAAATAAAACTCAGTGCATTTCATTCGTTCATACATAGGTTGTTCACTATTCCATTATCGGAAACAAATTTTCAAACTGAAGTTAATACAATTAAATTATTAGCCACTAATAACGGTTACAATGAAAGTCTTATCGACAAGCTCATTGGGAAAAAACGAATAAAGTATTTGTTGCATTCAATATACCCCACGCAAACTATTAATGAAGAACAAAAATACTTCCCAATAAATTATGTTCCTAATTTGAGTAGCAAAATCTGTAACAGACTATCGAAACATAACGTTAGAACAATTTGTACAAATAAAAGAAACTTGAAGTCATTCTTGGTCAATAATAAAGAAAAATCTAACATCGGAGAAAACAGTGGTGTTTATAAAATATTTTGCGACGAATGTCCTGCTTTCTATATTGGACAGACAGGAAGGAATATAAATATTCGTGTTGAAGAACATAAAAAGTCAATTTTACAAAACAAAAATACCACTGGCTTCTCTGAGCATTGTATAAAATTCAATCACCTCCTGGATTTCAACAAAACCAAATTGTTACATTCAGGTAACAAAGGAAAGCGCCTTGACCTTCTTGAAATTCTCGAAATAAATTCCGCCCATAATAGTCAATTACCCCTTGTGAACGAACAA